>JACYFF010031954.1:97211208-97223890 GCA_017589665.1 Selenicereus undatus
CGCCACTTAGATAGATGTGCTAAAAAGGTTCATCATGATATTAAGCAATACATGTTGTCTGCTGATACTAGTGCCGATGGTTCTACTGTTTTGACAAAGTTTAAGTATGATGAAGTCCAAGGTAGGAAGCTTGTGTTAACGTACTTGGTTGAGGATTCACGTCAATTTGACACTGTTGAGAAGCGAGGGTTTAGAAAGATGGTGAAAGGATTTAATCCACAATTTAGAGCTTTTAACAGGCACACTGTAAGGAGAGAACTCTTCAAAATGTATGTGAAAAAGAGATAAAATGTCAAAGATTTCATTTTAAATGCCCTTGGAAGAGTGGCAATGACAACTGATAATTGGAAGAATGATAGAACTAATGAGGAGTATATATGTGTGACTGCACACTTTGTTGATTCCAATTGGAAATTGCAAAAGAGAATCTTACGATTTAGGACTTTGATTCCTCCTTATGATGCTACTTGTATTTCTGATGATATTATCTTGTTCTTGGAACAATGGAACCTAGAACATAAGCTTCTTACCATTACAACTGACAATGCATCATACACGGTGCCAATGGTAAACCATATCAAACGACATATACTTACAAAAAACTCTCTTGTGGGTGGTGGATCTTTCTTTTATATTCGTTGTTGTGCGCATATTGTGAACTTGATTGTGCAAGCTGGATTGGACTCATTAGCTAGCATTCTTAATTGCATCCGCAACATGGTTAAGTGCGTTGATAGATCTCCTGTGAGGAGGAAAAAGTTTTTTGATGTGGCTGAGAAAAACTTTAAGTTGCAAACTAATAAGAAGTTTAGGCTTGATATGTCGGTGAGGTGGAACTCTACTTATCTTTTGATTGATCGTGTACTCTACTACAAAGATGTATTCATTTATTTTGGAGAAAGAGATTTCGCTGTGAAATCCTTTGCACCTCAATTGGATGATTGGGATAAGCTTGCTTATGTTCATAAGTTTTTGAAGGTGTTCTATGATGTTACCAACTTGTTTTCCGCTTCTAAATGTCCTACCTCTAACTCGTATGTTTTGGGAGTTTGGAAAATCCAAAGTGCTTTAGTGGAGATGGCTAATGGCCCTTCTCATTTGGCAGAGTTCTCTAACATGGTGAGTGATATGCAAGCTAAATTTGACAAGTATTGGAGTGAATATAATTTGGCATTGAGTTGTGCTACAATCTTGGACACACGGTATAAGATGAGTTTTTTGAAGTATTGTTTTGTGAAGATATATGGTAATGAAGGTGTTGGAGATCGGGTTGAAAAGGTCATTACTACTCTCAGAATGTGGTTTGATGAGTATATGCATGCCTCTTTTAGTGGGTCATTCCAAAACATTGCAAATTCTACTTCTTGTTCGGGTGATAACTTTTCTATTGATGATAACCAAGCTGAATTGGATGATTGGGCTATGTTTGTCACTCAAGAGACAGCTCATACCCAAACAGGTAAAAGTGAGCTTGATTTATATTTAGGAGAATCGAACCATTCTAGGACTGAGGATTTGGACATATTGGATTATTGGTTCAAGACTTCCACTAGATATCCCACTCTTGCACTTATGGCTCGTGGCCTCTTAACTATTCTAGTTTCAACTGTAGCCTCTGAATCGGCTTTAGCATTGGTGGGAAAACAATAACACCAACAAGAAGCTCTTTGAAGCCAAAAACTGTGCAAGCTTTGATTTGTCTTCAGGATTGGATGCTAGCGATGGAGGAAGGTATTACATCAATTTTTTATGATTCATTTATAAATATAGTTAATGTGTGTGATTTAATGGATATCTCTAACATATACCGTTTATTTTGTTCAATTTTAAATGGTTTGAACTTAATGGTGAAGACAAAGAGGATAGCAGCTCAAGTGATGAAGATGATTGTGAAGATATGGATGGAGAAGATGATAGCATAATTGTTTGAAAAGATCAAAGGGGTAAGTTTTGTAATATCTCATTTTCGTTTCTTCATTCTTCTTTTAAACCTTAAAAAGTGTCATGAATTCATGATTAAGGTTTACTCTTTTTTGGTCTATATGGAAAAGCTAAGTGTATTTTAGTGGTTTTTCTGATGCTAATTTTTGTCATTATGGTGCTGATTTTTGTGTTGCTAGGTGTTATGTTGTTTTTCTTTGGTTGTTGTTTCGTGTTGCCACCTTACTGCCGACTTGCCGCTTTGCTGCTGTGGTACTGTTGTGTTGCTGGATGAAGTTGTTTTGATGTCAAGAATCGTTGTTTTAAGCGAGCACATTGTTGTAGTTAGTAAATTCAAACACTAGAATTATTGTAATAATCATAGACTCATGGTAAATGTTGGAACATCATCATGTTGCTACGACCTTTGTTCGTGAAGGTTCTTTGATATTGAACTTTGTGTGAGAAAAAAAACTTTTACAAAAATCTAATTTTATATATATAGGGCTTGAAGGTCAGGTACGACCCGCTGACCCGCGGGCACCCGCAGGGTCAGGGTTAGGGCTGCAGGTATGCTGACCCGTCTGAGGGTCGGGTGGGGTTAGGGTCAAGAAAACCCTAACTGACGACCCTCAACCCGCCTCGACTCGCATTTTGATCAGGTATAGTAAATATATATTAATGTTCCCTTTCCTGTGCTAATGATTGCTTGTTGTTAACTGTTTGAATTAGTTATTTTCATTACTTTTATTGTTTATAGAAAACGTATTCGTCAAAATTAGCAATAACAGCAAAAAATATTTAATAAAAATTCATTTATGCCCTTGTCTCTAAATTACTTTTTAATTAAACAATTTTTTATTTATTAGCCATCTTATTTTTCTTTATTTATCCATTTTCTTTTCAACTTGTGTACACTTTTGTGATGACTACGTTTTACAACTTTATTTTGTTATCTATTAGAACGTTTTTGTTAAAAAAGAAAATTTATATGAATTTCAAATTTGTTGATATTTAATAGATTTGATTCAAATAAAACAAGATATCAAATATCATACTGACGGGCTACTAGCATGTTAGCATGCGGTGTAATTTTTTCGAAATATAGGTTAGTTATGTCCTTTTCACAAGGAGCTTTTCCCAAAAGGCTTGTGATAAGTAGGGGTGAGCAAAAAAAACCGAAACCGAAAACCGAACCGAGAAACCGGAAAAACCGAACCGAAAAACCGGTTAACCGGATCGAATTTTATGAAATTTTTGGTTCGGTTAACCGAACCGCTTTTTTTCCACGGTTCACGGTTCGGTTTCGGTTCAGGGGAGAGGATTTTTCGGTTAACCGCGGTTAACCGATCCGAACCGATTTTTTTTTTTAAATGGCAGCAAATAAATAGTAAATACTAAATATTAATTAAATTTCTAAACCATCAAAAAAAATGTAAATTTAGGTGTATGGGGTTCGGTTAACCGTAAACCGAACCAAAATTTCGGTTAATCGGATATTTCGGTTCGGTTTACGGTTCGACTTTTTGTTGAACCGGTTTTTTCGGTTAACCGATTTCCGGTTAACCGGTAATTTCGGTTCGGTTCACGGTTCGCATTTTTCCCGAACCGAAAAAACGGTTAACCGATTTTCGGTTAACCGAAAATCCGGTTAACCGACTTTGAGCACCCCTAGTGATAAGGGAATCTTCAGAAAAAGCTACTTAGACCAAAACAACTCTTCCAAATAACTCATTTATCCAAAATAGCTCTTTCAAATTATTGTTTTGACCCACTCGAACGGCTCAACCATCCCCCCCGAACCACAAAAAAAAATCTCACCAAACAGCTCTCACAACTAAACTCCCCTTAATGATTAAAATTTAAAACTTAGCTTTTCATACATTATGCATTCATACTACTTGATATGGATACTTCTCAGCCAAAAAAAAAAAAAAAACACAGATCCAATCAACAAGAACTAAATCACTGAATAAAGGGCTGATCACTCAATAATGATGCTTTCAAAATAGATGTTGTGGATGTCGAAATGTTGAGTGCCAAATTTAAAGGTAAAATTATCGTCTAGTATACCCTAAGACAAAATCATTCATATCTAAATTTTATAAATAAATTACAAAGGCAGTAACGAAATTTTTGATCAACCATGCCAGACAAATACTAGAGCTAGGTAATATGTCGGGTCGGGTCGGATTTGTGTTCGTGTCGAACTTAAATGGGTTGAAAACCCTCGAATCCGAATCCAACCAGTTTAATAAACGGGTTGAAAAAGTTCAACCCAAATCGCTTAACATTTAAACGGGTTGACCTGAACCTAACCCGTTTACCTAAACGGATAAAACATGTTAGGTTCGGGTTACCCATTTTACCTACTAACCTATTTAATTGCAACACAAATTTCAACCCAAAGATAATTTACCAAACAAATTGCATATTTTTCAGCATCTTAAGGTATAACTGCTTTCAAAAGTATACCAAAGTAGCAGCTAACTTACATGCTCCTCCAACAAAACAATCAACAACATAACTTTACAACTTAAAAAGTTCACATAAGAACCAATTATTTAAGTTGCAAACTATATCCAAGTCAAGTCCAACAAACAGCAAATAAAGTTCAAAGTGTCGGAAATTGTTAATAACATAATCAACAAGTCAGTAACCAACAAGTCCATTTAAGAGACCACAAAGTCTAATTCTCCAAAGCCTAATTCCCACAAAGAAAGTAAACAATAAACGGTAAACGGTAAATAAACGGTACATGGATTGACCTATTTAATCCGTTTAATTAAACGGGTCAAATAGGTATTTTTTCGTGTTTAGATTCTCAACCTGAACATAACTCAATTAATTAAATGGGTTTAATGTGTCAATCAATTTAACTAAACGGATTCAAACTTCATACCCAAACCCGCTTAACTTCGTGTTGGGTTTGGGTCGGTAATCGTGTCGGGTCAGTTTTTTACAGCTCTAACAAATACCGAAGTTTACAACAATAGAACCAAACACTCTTACTGTAGGCCCCGCTTTCACGGAGTTTGAGAAGATCCAAATGTATGCATTCTTATACTTATAAACCATTGTGCAAGTTTTGATTTGGGGGGTGGCCCCTCTTCCGCACCCCCCCAAAAAAAACCATTGTGCAAGTAGAGAAACTAATTTCAAAATACCCAAATAAACAAAATTAAGAAAACATTTTAGTGAGTTGAAATGTTTTGAAACGCATCCATAAGTAGACGCATTAACATTTATAACAAGCAACATTAAATTTGAAAATTTCCAAAATAGAACATAAATTACAGCATAACAATATTGAAAATACTAAGAAACCAACATAAACAGGAGAGTGCGTGGCATGTAAGTCAACAATAACAAAGTTTGCTAAGTGACCAAAGGATGAACTGTAAACAACTACCTCTTTAGGGATCCAATTCTAGACTCACAAAAACTCCTAGATAAGGTCATGTCATCCACAAGTGTTAAATTTGTCAAATCTTGTCTAGTCACCTTATTTCAATTTTTCTTCGGTCTCTCCCTATCCTTCTTACATTCCAGGAGGTTAATCAACTAAAACTTCTTCACTGGTGGATTTACTTCTTCTTTCTTGACACGACCAAACCATCTAAGGTCATGTTCTTTTCAGTGGGAAATGATAAGGGGTGGGATGGGTGAGTGTAGGAAAGGGGGGGAAGGAGTGAGTGAGAGTTGATAAGAGTGGTATTTTTTTTGAGTATAGGAAAGAGGGGAAGAAAGGGGTGAAAGTGGGCAGGAGTTGAATGAAGTTAGGGAGTTGGTTTAGGTCATATATTTTTGTATTTTAATGTAGTTTTTGTATTTATGATAGTAAGTGACGATCTTAAAATTAAATTTTGAATAGAAAAAAATTTCTTTATGTGTTTAGCCGATTACAAAATTTTGTTTGATGGTTGTTGTTGCCTCCCAAAAAATTTAAATTTTCGTAAATGAGTTGAATCAATTACAGATGTTAATTTTCGTTGTATATTTCCGGAATTTGTTAATTTTCACCGACATTTAAAGTTAAATATCGTACTGTACGTTGCGCAAAGATGGTTTACTTTGATTGGGTTATGATTAATTGATTGTTGAACTGAAAATTACATAGACAATTTTCATTTTTTGTGTGCAAATTAATTATTCACATTTTGCGACATTTTTGCACATCTGACTAAAATTGGACGTTACTATTCCTCAATTCTTAATTACGTTAACGATACCGATGAAATTAGTTTAAAATTCAAAATCAGATATCACAAAAAATATTATACGAACACAATCTTATTACATCCAACTGTAATCCACAAATCCAATAAGAACATGACATGTGTCATGTATCTGTATGCTCAGCTCTCATCTCTCTCTTTAAACTCTCAACTCTCCCCACATCTCTCGCACACCCCTTTATGCCGTTTAAAGTCTCCGGCGTGTGCAGCAGTTGCCGGTCGTTCCCCGGCAGTAGCAGCACACCGGCAACCACCTCCGAATAGCCCAGGCGGCCTACGAACACCCCGGCCCAGCCCCCTCGATTTACCCAGCCCAGAACCGCGCGAACTCCCCTGGCCACCTGCGAAAACCCCGGCCACCTCCGACCTCGCCGGCCATCACTCAGGTCGCCAGCCACCTCCCCAGCTCGCCGGCGACAGTTCCCAGTTCTCATACGAAATTAGTTTGTAAGACTACAACTTTATTAATTACTGTCTAATGAATATTCCGTTTCATATGAAATTAGTGAAATTATTGCTTCACTTTCTATTGCCAACAACAAATGTTCATCTCACAACATAAACGATTACCATTACTTTTACAACCGTTGACATTTATAACATCCGCTAGTTCTATTGCGAACACCGAATAAAAACATCTGTATTTTGTGTCACGATTTATGATAACCGGAAAATAATGTGTTACATATACCACAACAACAATCCACGTGTTGGTGATGTATAACAAAAATTTTGGAGTCAACGAAAAATCATTTCTAACCATCTGTTCCATATACAAATTAAACTGAAAACATCTACCATTCACGAATAACTAACATTTGCTTATCAACGCAAAAAATTAAAAAATACAAAAAATACTATTTCTTTAATACGTACAACATAAATAATTTCATATACAATTTATGGCACAACTTACAAATATTCCAATAACATTTGAAAAATAAATAAAACTCTTCATATTTGGCATCAGACTACTCAGACGTACAATTATATCAATTATAACAGTTTTCAAACTATGCCAAATAGTAATTATAGGTAGAAGTAGGTGAAAGTGGGAAGTAGTAGTATTTTTGTTTAAGTGCGAGACGGAGTGGGAATGGGGGGAGGAGTAGGTGGGTGTGGAAAAGAATGGATTGGGTTCATTAAACCACGAAAAGAACAGGACCTAAGCCTCACTTCCCTCATTTCGCTTTTGTGGGAAACACCCCTACTTTCTATATAGTAACTACATTCATTCTTAATTATATCTAATCTTGTATGACTACATATCCACATCATCATCCTCATCTCTACTACCAACAATTTTTAAACTTGGGTCTTCGTAATCGGCTAATACTTTACACACCACAACAATGCTAGTCTACCACCATCTAACAATTTGTTTCCATTTAGCTTTATTGGGTTCTTCACGTTGCACAACATTCTAGATGTAAACCTCTATTTTTGCCATGTCACTTGTATACGATGACCAAGGTCTCCGTTGATCTCTTCAACTCCAAACATTTAAACTTCTCAACTTTTGATATCATCATATCACTGGTGATGAATTTCTTTAGTGTTTGTTTTTCCCCTTCACTTAACTTACATTCTCAACACTCAATATTCGGTTTGCACAATCTAAAGCCATCGGAAGCCAAACTTTCTATGTGCTTTTCTACCTTATTGTTTACTCCATCTTTGGCCTCGCATGTCTATGAAGACAACATTGCTAGCAAATAGCGTACAACACGTACTTCATTTTGAATGTCTATTGTAAGCTCATCCATGACAATCATAACAATGAAAGGGCTTAGAATCGATCCTTGATGCAATCCAATATCGATAAGAAAGTCTTTTGCATCCCCTCTTAACATTGTCTTCACTCTTCCATACATATCTTTGATGACTCAAATATATTCTGATCATATGTCTTTTTCTCCAAACAACTGTCGAAAGCACTTCTTTAGGTACCCTATCATGGACTTTCTCAGGATCAATGAACACCGAGTGCAAAACCTTTTTTCTATCTGTGTAAAATTTCATGAACCTTCTAGTAATATGTATTATTTCCATAGTAGATCTTCATACCATAAAACCGTACACGTTCTCATAAATTGAAATTTCTTTCCTTGGCTTGCTCTCAATCATTCTTTCGCATAGTCTTAATGCTTTACTTGTATCAAAAGATAAAGAAGCTTCAATGCTTAAATTTTGTACAAGTAAATGAAGATTTAATTTGAAAAAATATTTAAGGTTAATAACACTTATCAAAATATAATTAACAAAAAAAAAGATGTTGTAATCACAAATTACAAAGATTGAATTTTTATAGATTCAATTGATTTGAATGGGTTACAATATCTATGGATACAAAATCCTCTGATTCTTTCTCTCTTAAGGATGGATTTTCCAACCCTTGAAACAAAGGGGGTGGGGACCTATCTATAGGAAAACCCCTCCTCCCAGGCCTTGACTTGGGTTTTGGGCTTTGATCAAGGTTTTGGGTCTTTCAATCAGGCCTTATCCTAGGCTACCTGACTTTGACTTTGACTTTGACTTAGGAATCTTCCGGGCTTGAACCGAGTATTGACTTGGAAGTCGCCTCAAGCTTTAACCGGATGTTGACTTGAGAGTCGTGTTTGATGTTTTACTTGTGAGTCGATTTTGACTTTGACCTTTTAACTTTGACTTTGACTTTGACCGCGTCATCACTTGAACGTCGTTCAAGCTTTAGGTCGTGGCTTGACTTGGTAGTCATCTTGAGCCTCGGTTTGGGCTTTGGCTGGAATTTTAACTGAACCCGGACTTGGTCTTCGTAGTCATTTGGGCTTCATCTTAGGCTTGACTTGTGAGTCTTTGGGCTTAATTAAATTAATTAAAAGAGTTGACCCAATTAATTAATTAAATTTAATTTTGGTGCGGCATGAACAAATTTTGAGTGCCTACAGATGTATCATCGAAACAACATATAGTAATACTATAATGCAGCCGTAAAAAAATACTTTTAAAAAAAAATATATAATGTCTTAGTCTAATGGTTAAAATTGAGGTATTGAGTGCACTATATTTCAGATTCGATTCTTTCATTCTCCTTGTATTATATTACCTTTTATGGCTTATCTCCGAAAAAACCATCCACTCAAGCATATTAGTATGAAAAAAGAAAAAGTGCATTGAAAAAACGAAAAATAAAAAAAATAAATACATTGCACACTAGCTTCAAAAAATAAAATAAAAGGCACATGACGTAGATTTTTTTTTCTTTTTCAGATGGGTGGTAACAAGTTTTCTAAAGGATCCCAAAAAAAAATGTCTAGAAATCTTTATATTATAAATGCTAAAATGTGTAAGGGGCTGAGTGTTGAGGAAATGAAAAGTGCTAACATGGGAGTAAATTTAGGGTATATGTTGCTTTACAACCGTTGGATCAAAATCTTAAATAATCTTAGCCATTGGATTTATCTTGACAACCGCTTCAATAGATACCATGTACAGTAATCTCTCTCTTTACTAGCTACATTAGATCTCAGGTTCGATTCCCCATTTCCTCATTGTATTGTACTATTTACTAGGCACATTAGGTCTCAAGTTCGATTCCCTCATCCCTCATTATATTGTATTGTCCATTGTGGTTCCCAAGGACTAAAACGTTTTTAATTTTCGTCATTATTGTTTTGTACTATTTTGTATTTTTCAATATAAATATAAATTTTAGCATGTATTATTAGAGATAATGGAATAATAAATACGATTTCCATGATTATTTCTATTATTACTATTGTTGCTGTTATCGTCATTATCGCTGTCTTCGTTGTTATCTTTTCAGTTGAATTTGATAACATAGTCAATATTAATAATGATCATCAAATTATCAAAGAGAGATTAAGAGATTATAATAGATATAAAAAATTTTATTAGTTCATTATTATAAAATACATTCATATTTTAGAAGTTTTAACTTAATGAGACGAAATTATAATTTCTGAACAAGTCATAAAATCTTATATGACACCTTATTATTAACACATAATATAATATACACAATTATAAAGAAATAATAAACATTTTTGATTTTCATTATTATTATTATTATTATTAATATTTTGTATTTTTTTATACAAATATAAATTTGATCATGTATTATTAGAGATAATAGAAAAATAAATATGATTTTCATGATTATTTCCATTATTGCTATTGTTGTTATTGTTATCATTGTCATTGTCGGCGATTTTATCTTTCTCCTTGAATTTGATAACATAATCAATATTAATTATAATCATCTAATTATCAAAGAGAGATTAAGGGATTATAATGGATATAAAAGTTTTTATTATTTCATTATTATAAAATAAGTTCATGTTTTAGAAGTTTTAACTTAAGGAAATCGAATTGTAATTACTGAACAAGCCGTAAAACCTTAGGTGACACCTTATTATTAACACATAATATAATATACAAATTTATATAGAAATAATAAACATTTTTTATTTTCATGATTATTATTATTATTTTGTCTTTTTCGATACAAATATATATTTGAGCATGTATTATTATAGATAATATAAATATAAATATGATTTCCATGATTATTTCCATTCTTACAATTGTTGTTGTTGTCATTGTAGTTATCGTCGCTGTTATCTTTATCTTTGAATTTGATAACATAGTCAATATCAATTATGATCACATAGATGTAACGATTGTGCTGAAAAATTACATATTGTAAGCATGAAGTAACATATTGCAAGGGTTGAATGTGAAATATAAAAAAAATTAAAAATAAAATACAATCATCATATTAGGCCCGTGAAGCTGAATTTCTTTCACATTTAATACGATTTATTTAACAGAAGGAAATAAACGAACTATTTTTCTTTTTGTTTCAAAGCATACATATCTTACAATTAAATTTAATTCAATTAAATCTTAAACCTATAATTAATTTTTTAACATTTCAAATAAATTGATCAAAATCTAATCTATTTAACGCACAAGAAAAATTGAAATCATTTTCATTTTCTTTTAAACCATACAAATTCAATAATCAAATTCTCTTCATAAAACACCTAAAATTATAATTAATCTTTTACCATTTAAAATAAAATACCCTAAATTGCCATTTCAAACTAAAAAAAATCTCAACCCACTAATCTGAACTCAACCTATCTATTGCAAGACAACATAAGGGCATGAGAAGTTTATATCAAAACCCATGAAACTATTCAGTCGACATGAAAACCAAATGTACAAAGTATGAACACTTAATTATATTAGTGCCCCCTAATGGACCACTTTAAATAGCCAAAAAAGTTATGTATTAGCATAAATATAATGTTCAAATTATTTTCGTTGAAAGACAAATTTTATTTCTGTTACATGTGAAACTGAAACTAAACCGACTTAAAAATAATTTCTACTTAAATTCACTAGACAATTAGCCACTTCATAAATTTTTGCTCAACAACAAGAGGAGAAGGTGGATTTTTCATCATTGGCATCATCGATTGACTTATCATCACCCAATTTAGCGTGCTTTGTAAAAAGTTCACTATCTACTGTCTCCATCATATTTATATAGACTTTTTTTACAATCACATACTTTTTAATTATTAATCCAATTAGTTATACATGAAATTGCTGTATACTTAACTTTTTAATTGAATTTTTCCATTATCTTATCTAAATGATAATATTAATCATATATACCATAACTATTTGTTTATTACTTCGATAACATATCTATAGAATGTCTATTTGAATATACTCCGTGCAAAAGCACGGGCCCAAACTAATTTCTACAAACGGATAAGTAATCGAATTAAACTATCTTTAAATCGCTTCATATTTAATAAATTGACCAGCTAACACACACAAACCCCCCCCCCCCCCACACTGCATGCGTTATTGTCATCAATGCATCAACCACAACAAAATTGGTTGGTTCTTCCATCCCAACCACAGAAGCCTTCGCGTTTTAGCCAAAGAAATTTATGAGCATAGGACCACTCCATCCCCAAAGAAATTGATACATATGATTGGAAGCCTACTAAGAAAATCCAAACAAATAGAACTTTAAAAAAAAAGGGTTAAAAGAATGACTTTGGACCATATAAAATTCAAAATTCAAATCCTCGTGTTGCATTAAATCACACTATTGGGGTTAGGCATAACACTGTATCCTATATTTTTATTTTTAAGCAACTATTTTATCTGACTCAAGTTACTGTTGATCCATAAATGGGATAAAGTGGTAGAGTTCTTCCATTTTAAGTTATCTATAATCACTAAAATTGAATTCGAGATTGTGCTTAAAGAGGTGTCAAATCACCTAAACCTGCATGTGTTGACATGTCTTTGAATTGTATGGAAACTAATCTCATTTTTGAAAAATAAACTAGGAGAATAACGCGCACGTTTATAAGATAATTTGAAGTCTATATAGCAAGTTATAATGTATAACAGTTTTCTCTCATCTTCAGTCCCTAAAATTCTAACTAATAATAATTGTTACTTACCAACTAATTTATACATGGATTATTAAC
>JACYFF010031954.1:97242822-97283796 GCA_017589665.1 Selenicereus undatus
GTGCCACCGCAAACCACCACAACGCCAACCACGTTCCCCTCGACCCACCGAAAATTGCCAGCGACTTCATCTCACCTCACTCACCCTCATTTTCATATCCCTGCTGCTGCTCCTTTGTCTTCTTTAGTCTTCATCCTCTCCATCTTCACACCTTCCTCCCGCACCCCTCCTTCTCTCTCTCTCTCTTCCCATTTAATTTTAGGGGTTTCCAGATCTGGAATTTTAGGCGTAGAGGTTTGGGTGGGGTGAATTTTGTTTTTTTTTTTTGGGGTTTTATTTATTTCTTTGAAAGATTAAGAAGTTGGAAATTGTTAATTATAATAACATTATAAATGAATTTCACATAAATTAAATTGGTGATTTTTATTTTTCTTAATTTTCACAGAGGAAGAGAGGGGAGAAAGGAGGCATATTAAAGCATTGCAGATCTGTCAAAAAATTTCTAAAAATGTCCTTTTCTTTATAAAAAAAATGTTGCAATAATACATGTGGACTTAGCCACCGCCATGTCACATCTCCGATGAGTCAAACTCGGTGGTGAAATACTAACAATAAATACATCAAAAGTTCAGCTCACTGGCAAGGATTTCTTAAATTCGGATTAGTGCCTTCCAGAACCCCCAAAGTTTAGATTATTAGATTCCAAAAACCCTAATTTTTAAGTATGATAAGAATATATTTGTATAGAACACAGACTTGTTGTTCCCGGTAATTAAGTAGTTTCTTTAGGACCATTGCAAAGTATAAAGTCTTACTCGTGAAGATGGCGTAAGCTTATATATGTCTCGACACAATTTATTTGGTTGGATATGTTAAACTTGTCGGGTAAATTAGGTTGTGAGATTAAATCGTGTCATGACTTTTCTCCCTAATCCTTTCCCCCCCTAAAAGACAAGACAATAGAAATTGAAGGATCTCCACTCCTAGGTTTATTACTAGAGGCTTGTTATTTGTCATATGGATAGTTATTTAATTCTTTATGTGACAACCTCGAACCCATCAACACATTATTTCTAATCGAAATATGCTCAATATGGGTACATATTTATAATCATCTCTTGTGGTTATAACAAATAGAATTCTGTGTTACTGCCTGTGTTACCGTGTTGATGATACACGACTTCCTTTCTCGGAAAAACTTAATAAATCGATGCGAGTGTACATTGGTGCTTATAATTTCTTTAATTGAATTGCACACATACAATTTTTGTTCCCCTAATTCTATGAGCTTCTCATGGTAGCCACTGTGGAGCAATTTATTAGCAAACCACGGAGCCCATACATAGCATACAATTGCGTGGCTGTAAATTTGTTAGCAATTATCATTTGGCACGTCTTCACCAAGATCAACACACACACACACACAAAGTTTTGAAGTGTTCAAGGCACATATATAATGTGGCAAACAAAACACACTCCAATTATTTATTTCATTTTTAAAATTAAAATTAAAAAAATTAAAAAATTAAAAAATTAAAAATTATGGTAGGGTTAAAAATTGAGTGTTTCAAGAAAAACGAGGTTTTTGTGGACAATAATGGCTTCTTTTTCCACATAATAACATAATAATATAATATAATAAACCCTCCACATACGATATGTGGAGTATTTTGTTCTCTCTCTCTCTATATATATCAACCCTCCCCTCCTATTTTTCCAGTCATTTTCTTCTCTCTTTCTTTCTCCCACCCATTTTCTTCGGCTTTCTCTCTCCTCTCTTAGATTCTCTCTCTCCTACCGCTTAACTATCTTCTCTCCGTCCTTCCATATCCCAACCTCCATTTGGATTCATCCTTCACCATATATTCTGACTTCTCTTTCTCTCTCCTCTTTTTTCTTCGTTTATTTATATATACGCCTTCTTCTGTCTCCGACCGCGGAGCTCCTTCAAAAATTAAGTGGTTCTGATCAATCTCTGAAACCCTAGCAATGGCGGAATCCAGGCGCAACTGCGAGCTCTGCACCGCGGAAGCCAAAGTCTATTGCCCCTCCGACTCCGCCTTCCTCTGCCGGAGCTGCGACGCCAAGGTCCATGGCGCCAATTTCCTCGTTGCGCGCCACCTTCGCTCTTCTCTCTGCTCTGACTGCGGCAGTTCAGACGGAAAACGCTTCTCCGGGGCCGGAATTTCATTTCCGGTGAGAAATCTCTGCCGATCGTGCTCCCCTGAGAGATTTCCCGGCGACGGTGAGGGCGAGATCGATTCTCTGTCTTCGTCGTGCGTGTCTAGCACGACGGATGCCGGCGAGGAGGCGGCGGCGAGGATGAGGAGAGAGAAAGGCGGTGATGGTGGTGGTGGTGGAGTGGTGGCTGTGGCGGTGGATAAGAAGGTGGAGGGTGTTTTGGTGAATTGGTGCAGGAGAATGGCGGTGGATGAGAGGCGTGTGGTCCCCACGGCGATGGAGTTGCTGGGCAGTTGCTTCAACAGAATGACGAATATGCCCTTCCGCGTTTCCTTGACGGCGTCGTTGTGGGTGGCGTTCAGGTTGTGTGGTGGTGGTGCCACGTGTCAGGATCTCAGGAAGTTGGAGCAGATCTCCGGGGTGCCAGCTAAGCTGCTCTTGGCCACAGAATCTCGTCTTGCCCGTGCACTCAAACGCAGGAGGTCACGTGAGAATCACGAGGAGGGCTGGGCCGAATGCTAGCTCGGTAGCTCCTAGCCTCCTTCCTCCATATTCCCCCCCCCCCAAAAAAAAGAGAATTAAGATTAGGGCTAGGGCTTTTTAAAAAAAAAAAATTAGAAAAAATTGAAGGGTTGTTTTTGCTTGTTTGGATGTTGATTTTCCACTAATATGTAGTCTTTGATTAGCACAAGAAAACTACTCATCACTAGAGTTCAAGATATATAATAGGATCATTATGCTTGCCGTTTTTTTCTTTTTTTTTTAAATTTTGTATTTTTATAAAATTGGGAAGCTTATTAGATTGATGGGTTTTTATCAATTAGGGCATGAAATGAATTCAGCTATTATATTATATATGCAGAAAATTTTGAGGGGTAGTTGGTTCATTCCTTGTTTGTTTTCGCATTGAAAGGGGCACGCAAAATTCGTGTATGTTTTTGCATTTTCTTTTGTGGGCAATTTTTGCCCTAATTGGAGGAAATGATGTAATGTAAAACTATAAGACATTCATTTCATCCCTTTCAAAAACATCACAATTTGTCCTAAATCAAGGAGTTTAGCATATTATGTCTAAAACTACTAAAAATTTAACAAAAATGGTAAATGCTTGGGCAAGAATTTTGATTTATTTTATGTAAATGGTTATATGTGAGTCAGTCTCTTTATAGCTAATAGATATTTACAAAAGTAAAGTTACCTACCTCCGAATTTCTTTATACTACGTGAAAGCGGAATCCATATTCGAAAGTGATAGTGTTGTTGTATCTCAAATATGCCTTAACATGGTTGTAACGTTTTTATCTTGGTAATTAGGACTTGTTCTTTTCGTTGGCAAATTTCAATTGATCAACCTTAACTAACTTCAGTCAATCAATTCACTTCAATCCACTTCACCAATTTTAATAAAAAATTACACACTTCAATCAACTTCAACTCATTTTTTTACTATTTTAACCAACTTTTACCGATCATATAAAAAAAATTCAACATACTTCAACCTGTTTCAATATACTTTTACCAATTTTAACCAATTTCACCCATTTACTAACTCATATTTCACAACAAAAAGAACACGCCCCTAATACACCCTAAAATTATCGTGTACTACATTATTAGATGATTAATTAAAATTCTTACATATAATTGCCATAATAATAAGGTTTTTATGACAAAAATAAAATAAGTGTCAATGACATCTTGTTACCACAGCATTGGCTAGGGGTGGTAATGCGGCAGGTGCGACGCGGATTTAGCCGTACCCTCACCCATATCTATTTTCAAAATTAATATATTTATTCATACTCATATCCATCGGATGTTGTAAAATTATACTCATATCCATACCCACTGAGTATAGTGGGTATGCGAGTTTTCTTTGGATGCATATAAACAAAAAAGAATTAAACCCATTTTGTACCTATATTCGACATCAAATAGCCAATGTCACATTTACCTCAAGTTTTTAACAACATATTATATCACGGTGAATACAACTAAAAATTTGTCAATAAAAGCAATAAGTTAGCACTTGACAATTACAATTTCTAACAAAATGTGTCACCGAAGTCTTGAATATCATATAACTTAAAGCAACTAACAAAATATCCAAGTATAAGTAACAAATTACAACTTTAAATAAACGGGTACGGATTTTATATAGGGCGGATATAAGGCGGGTACGAAATAAGTATTAATAAAACAGGTACAAGGTAGGTGGCTATACCTATACCCATATTCATGTCTGTTTTAACAATATTCGTTCCATACTTTTTTTTTAAAAAAAATTTCACCACCCATATCTATATCTGTTGAGATAAATTTTATAAATTTTAAGCGGGTATGAACTTTTTTACTGACCCTAATATTGGACTCACTAAGAGCAAGTGCAGCGCCTTGCTCGCCCGAGGAGAGAGAGACGCGCACGAGGGAAGTGGCAGGGGAAGAGCTCCACTGGGCAGCTCACGCAAAGTGCCTCACAGGGAGCCTCACGGAGGAGAGTCGGCTCCCACGGGCCATGTGAATGCTTTTTTATTTTTTTGATATTTTCTTGATTAGTTTTTTTTTTTATTTTAAAAATAAAATTGTGTGTTATAAAGTGGGTATATAAGTATTATTTTATTTGGTGAGTCAAAGCGGTGAACCTTTCACTGGAAAGAGTGATGATTGTAAGGTAAAAAACTAAAAAAATGGTTAATATAACAGTAATAAACCCCCACCAATAAGTCCAAAAATTAACTCATCACTGAATTTGCTCTAATTCCTAACGGTGTTGGCATTTGACCTTTATTTCTTTACCTGAAGCCTCCAACCGTATTGTGCCGTACACTTTAAAAAATTTTGTTAAGAAAAGATTCCCAAACATTTGCCCCCAAAAAATAGTACAGATCTGAAAAGAATACTATCACTCTGAAAGACATTATGATGATGATCATGATCATGATGATGATGATGATGTTAATTGGTTGTTGGATTGCTGCACAATTTGTGGGCAAAAGCTATTTGCATGTCATGCGTGATTGTATTTGTAATTTTGTATCCCAAGAAAGAGCTGCACAAATACCTCCTAAAGCTCAAATTTAGAGCATTTTAGGGTTTTTAGTGCTTAATTAATCAGAGAATGTTTGGGATTTTGACATTTTCTTGGAAACAAAATTAATTGCCCTTGTTTGCATGTTTTTCTTCTTATTTTCTTTTTAGTTTTCTAGATCTCGGTAATTAAACAAAAATTATATATCTACAAAAGCGCTGCTCATTGCAAAGTTTAGTGGACCTGGTATAATTTCCGATTAAACGAATTTCCGATTAATCAATTTTCACACTTTTTGCAATCGAATTTTTGATTAGTTGATTTTGATCACCCCTAATCAGAAGTACATACTTAAGCCCCCGGGGGAAGGAAGAGGAAAACAAACAAATTTAGTCTGATTTGTAAGCAGCAAAGATGTGATGACTATAATTTTGACCAAATTAAAACACAGATTAGTTAAATACTATTGTTTAGTGATTTTGCATTTGTACTAGTGTTTTAAAGTGGTGTTTAGTATTTTGGTAACATCCTAAAAGGTTAAAAAATTTGACTTTTGACTTTCAGAAGTAGCATTTTATATTTTCTTTATTGCATAAAAATGTCCTTTATTGATTTTATTTTTTTACAAATTATTTAATTTATGCCAATTTACATTAATCAATTCATTCAAAACAAATTTTGTCGAGCACATTTTTCTTAACTATTCAATGAAATAACTATATGTTACCAACTAAAAGTATTTAAATAATTATTTACTATCTAAACAGTTGATTGTATCTAAACAAAGCCTATGATAGGGTTGATGGTACCCAGCATAAGCCATCAAGCTACTATATGCCCTTCTTAGGCCCTATTCTCTTTGATTTAGTTTTTGAATAATAAGTTCAAATAATTTCAGTTCAGCAAATAAGTTCAGAATAAATTTATGAATTTGTTCATAATAAGTTCAGTAAATAAGTTCATAATAAGTTTAGAATAACTTTAGATAGGTTCAGTTCAGAACAAATTTAGACAAAATAAAAATAAATTCAGACAAATTAAGTCGAAGAGAATAGAATTTCCTCAGAGTTCTAATGCAATTTTCAAAAGATTCCAGCATGAAAAGAGAACAATGTTTAATAAATAGTTAACTACAACAATGAACTTTAATTTGAGCCACTTATTATTTCATCCCTTCTACTGATTAGAGTAGTTTAGAAGCACAAGTCAACCGAATGGCTGAGAATGATCAACTTTATGTCACATTGCATGCTAATTAGCAATCAACAATAATAATTTATTCTTTTTAACATATCATAAATAACTTATAACTGATGAGTACTAATAAGCACTGATGAGATCTAAAATTTTAAGTAAAAAATATTACTATGGCCCTGTTCTTTTCGTTGGTAAATCTCAATTTATCAACCTTAATCAACATCAACCCACTCCCCACTATTTTAATCAACTTCTATCTATGATATAAAAAAAAAAAATTCAATCCACTTCAACCCACTTCAATAAAAAAATACCCACTTCAATTTATTTCAACTATTTATCAGCTTATATTTTCCAACGAAAATAATTGACCTTATATATTGATCAATATTAACTAATATTAATTAATACTGATTAGTGTTGAATAATAATAATAAATCGAAAAGAATATATAGTAATTATTAGTAATCAATCTCATGGTTAAGAATCGTTGGTAGTCTGAAGAAAACTAACCTTTCCACACACTCACTGAAAAAATAAATGAGTATAAGCTGTGCTAGCTGGCTTGATGCATGCCTTCCAGTCCACATGTTTCAGTTGTTGAGAATGTTGGACTTTACCATGCGTTTACGGCACCCAATTTTTCTAAAAAAACCCTTTTAACTTTTCTGGGTTGGTTTACTTTAAGGCCTTATTCGATAACAGTATTTTAGATAGCATTTAGAGTTTTAATGAAGTCCAATCACTGCTTACTTTAATCTTATTGTTCGGTGAGATTGCATTTAATGTCTGGCTTTCCTTTTTCAATTTTTTTTAACAAAGGTAAGCTGACCCAATCTACTAACCCCTATATCAGGGATACTCAGTGGACCTAAATGAGCCAGGAGAAGGGAAAGGTCAAAACCCAGACTAAAGTCTAAGTCCACAAACATACCACACACAATTGCACAAAGACAGAATTGTATCCCTCAGATTTAAACCTGAATGGAGGTGGGAGGACTTGTGAAATGTTGGCTACCCGGCCAACTCCTCCTCGACTTTCCTCTTCCAATCGTACCCTTGTTGTTGTCCAATCATATGCAGCCAAACGCCCATAGTTGTCAAGTGTGTTGCTGCCATGTCCTCACCGTGTTTGGGACTCCCATAGGACTCTTTTGATTATTAATTCGCCCTGCTCCCTAGCTAGTGCCCCTCGTTTTCTTGATTTGAGCCAAATCAAGTTTTACTGAAACATTGAGCCCATAAACCTTTAATAGAATTTTACGTTTAATGTCTTAAAAATTAATTAATATTTTGATAAAAGACAATAAATTAATATCATCGTCGACATCAGATTTTATGATATATTAATAATAAGAAGAAGAAGAAGAAGACCGATGACAACAACAATGACGAAGAAGTCAATAGGAAATTCTAATGTCCTTTTTTGACATTTTATATTTATCATCTAATCTAACAGCTAATTTAGCCAAACACAAATTCATCAATCCGCTAGCTAAACAGCTAAACGTTAACAGTTAAAATCCAGCAGCTATCCGCTACTCAAACAGCTATCCACTACTAAAACAACTAACAACTACTTAAACAGCTAATTCAGCCGAACAGGGCCTAAGAGAAGTGTTTTGTGTGTGGTCACTGGTCAGACTTCAGAGTGAGGCGTAAAAGTTAATACTGGTGGAATTTAAATCTACGTATTTGGTAATAATTTTTAAAGACTTTATTATTTGAACTAATTGACACCCTTATTAAGAAAAAGATTTTAAATTTCATGTTGCTGAGAGTGGGCTATAATCTTATAGTTTATTCATCCGATAGTTGAGTGTGCTGTTTGTTTATGAAATTAGCACTGTTGGTGAGATAGTTTAATGTTTTCGCTAACGGTAAAAAGTTCAAAATTCACAATTGTCGGATAAGAGTACTATAAAATTGGATTGTCCCTTATAGTTATTGAGGATCTGAAAAAGGTTGGCAGAAAAAAAAAGAAAAAAGAAAAGTCGGAAGAATAAGACAAAACAGAAAACTTTAGAAAAACAAGGAATTATCATGTAGCCCCTTGTAATCTTTTTCATATGATTTTTTTTACCGTTTTCAACTTTATGCTAAATGAATTTGAACTCATAAATTACTCACTTGGCTTTCAATTATTCATGCAACATCAGTAATTAATTTGGGCTTAAATTATTTTCAGACAAATGTGAAGGGACATAACATAAATTCAAAAGGTTATTGTTTTTAAAATTAAACCAAAAAAATCGCGGGGAAAATCTGATAATATCCCTTCAAAAAAATTAGGTTATTCATAGTATATATGTAAATTTTTCATGGAAGAAAAAAAAATTAATATAACATGTCAATTTCTCACCAAATTTTACACCTTTGTTTTCTAATTGGAACAGTATCGAAATAAATGCAGTATTTTCCACCTTTTTTCTTTTCTTATTCCTTCGAATTTTTTGAATTTAAAGGCACCCAAGAGACCCCTAAAAAGTTTGTCCATAAATGAATTAGAAAAAGCACATTAGCATGTTGATCAATGATATTTGGCCTTCGAAGGGTTAAATTAGGGTTTAAAAACATACATACACGTACCACCATGCACTAGAGTGGCTGAGGGAAAGAGGTCTTTCCATAATGGTAAGCATCAAGCTCAAAATAGCAATAAAGGGTGGGTATCATGTCATGTCAAGATGCTTGGTAAAAAGATGAGTTGGGATGAGGCTCAGCTCAACCACTACTTTCACCTTTTTGGTTTTCTATTTAAATTTTTTCCAACAAGGAATATGAGGTGCAATTTAATTTATTTTTACAAATGGGGGTAAAGCATGAGAATGGTCTAATTATCCATAGCGTTAGATCTTTATCGAATTTAATCTAATATACGTTTATTTATTTTTACAGAAAGATGCTTGATAAAAAATAAGATGGGAATTAGAAATGATGGGATGAGGCTCTCAACAACTACTTTTGTCTCTCTTTTTTTTCCTTCTGGAGTTTCAACGGATAAGAAATATGAGTTCGAAATGGCGAATCTAATTTGTTTTTATAAAAGGGGGCGAAACAAGAAATATGAGGTCGAAATGTCGAATCTGACTTGTTTTTATAAAAGGGGGCAACGCACGAGAATGGTCTAAGTATCTGCAGCGTTAGACCTTTCTCGAATTCAATCTAATATACGTTTCATCAGGATTAGCTACCGGTTAATCAAGTACTGGATGCTTATATAATATTCTTGAAAAAAGAATTTATATGTTTACTTGTTGAAGAAGAATAATTAACTTTAAATTTAAAACTAGTAAAAACATGGTATGAAAATGATGGATCAACTCATAAGTAATTCTTGTGATAACATGCACATGCATTAGATTATTATGTGCGTGTAATATGTAACACCTGATAATATATGTGGAAGGCCACCTAAGAGCTAATCAAAGGAGTGGTTAAAATCAAAACGTCTGACCTAAGTTGTATACAGCTGACAGACTCTAGGAGAGCAATATTTACCGTACGCAGATTTTTCCCTTCACTAGCACGCATTGCGTTCTAACCGCATTACTGTTACCTACCAGAGAGAGAGAGGGAGAGAGAGAGAGAGGTGGATCGTCTTTTTCCAGATGGTGCCGATAAATATCAGTTTCGGCGGAAGTTTAAAATATATAGATGATGAATGGATAATGAATGGTGGTTTAAATAATTGGATTGGCTTTGAGTGATACTTTAACTAACTCGTAAATTAATTCATCATCTGCTTAGTCACTAGCTTGTTTATCTTATATCTATAATGAGTTTGCTTTTTATCGTTGTTCTTTAAATTTTACCCATTTTTTGTGTGATTATATTGTTAATTATTTTATAACTTTCATCAAATTAATGTGAGAAATATGATATTTATTTTATATTGTTTATCTGCTTAGTGTGAAAGTGGTGTTGTCCCACATTGGTAAAATGAAAGAATGCGAAAGCGGGTTTTGTCGCACATTAATGAAATTAAAGGGTTTGAACATGTATATAAGATTGTGTGTACCTCCACCTATTACCAATTGATTTTGTATTGGGACCTCATTTGAGCTTGTATACATGATTCTTTGTTTATGGCCGAATTTATATGAAAATTCTATATGGTATCAGAGTCATCAAGGGCCTAAAAACATATACTCAAACCAAAACCCTAATCTGATCATGCTTAACAAAAAATTCATAATAGAAACTCATGCACCATACTTTGTACGTCCATTAGAAGATCTCGGAGTTTTGATCACCCCGGTAATCTTTGATGGAAAGAATTATGATCTTTGGGAAAAGGCAGTTCAACCCGGCCTTAAAGTCAAAAACAAATTAGGATTTATTGAAGGAAAAATAAAGAAATCGGTGCCTAAAGAAGGGGAGGATATGACCGAGTTCTAAGCATGGGAAATGATGAATTCCATGATTTGTTCATGGATACTTAACGTCGTCGATCCCAAACTCTACACAAGCATAGCATATGTAGAAACGGAAGAATAGATGTGGCCAAATTTGAAGAAGCAATATGCCTTATCCAATGCTCCAAAAATTCACCAACTTAAGACCAGGTTGGCCGAATGCAAACAAGGAGGAACTGAAGTTGCGAAATTCTATTCCAAGCTCATGGGACTATGGAGTGAGCTTGAGAACCGAGTGTGATTCCCACAATGTACTTGTGGTAAATGCAAGTGCGGAATAGGTGAGAAACTCAACAAGATGATCAAGGAAGACAAAGCCCATCAGTGTTTGAAGGGATTAAATGATGAAATTTATTCCAATATTAGGGGGCAAATTTTTAGCTCTTGAACCTCTTCCATCTTTGGATAGAATGTTTAATATGGTGCATCAAGAAGAACACCAAAAGAATATCAAACTCAGGAGAGATGAAAAGGCCTAGAAAGTCGGAGCCTTTGCGGTGACAAGCAAGACGCGTAGTGTAGACCAGGACAAAACGAGCCATGTGCAAACACTGTGGTAAAGTCGGCCACGAGGAGGACAACTACTACAAGCTGATCGGATACCCACCAGGGTGCGCATCGCGCAGGCGTGGACATGGCAGTCGTGGAGTCCTACTTAGACAATTATGTGTGCTATAATGTTCGGTACAAAGACCACGTTACCATTGCTACACTACTTCCAAAAGGCTCCTCAGGTACGCGCTATCCATTACATAATTATGTCACATGTATTAGATTTTCTACTACTCACCAAAAATTCCTAGCTGCTCTTACTAAAGTTGCAGAACCAAAGTTTTTATCATGAAGTCGTGAAAGATCCCAAAGTGGAGATAAGCGATGGCTGAAGAGATACAAGTGATGGCTGAAGAGATACATGAAACCTGGACACTCGAAGATCTTTCACTAGGACAGAAACCCATTAGCTATAAATGGGTTTACTGGGTTCACTACAACTCTGACTGCACCATACAGCGCTACAAGGGTAGATTAGTAATTCGAGGCGATCTCCATATCAAATGGTTCAGCTATAATGAAACATTTGCACCAGTAGCGAAGACAAGTGTCCGACGTTTCTTGGCAATAGTTGTTGCTAATGGTTGGGACCCTCACCAGCTGCAAGTTAACATCGCATTCCTCCATGGCAATCTAGAAGAGGAACCATATATGAAATTACCACCAGAGTTTAGCTGTAAAAGAAAACAAGGTCTGCAAGCTTAACAAGTCACTTTATGGCCTCTCCTTGCCAGTGGTTTGCCAAATTGTCCTCTAAACTATGTGAGTTCGGATTTGTTCACTCGTATGCAACTATTCCCTATTTACTTGTCGCAAGGGAAATATTTTCATGGTCGTGCTGGTTTATATTGATGATATTGTACTTGTTGGGAATGATGTTGCTACTTGTCAACCGTTTAAAGTCTATCTCCACAAATGTTTCAATATCAAAGATCTTGGTCCCCTAAAGCACTTCCTTGGAATTGAGATAGCTCATGGACTGGAGGGTTTATCTTTTTGTCAACAAAAATACACCTCAGAAATCATGGATGAATGTGGCCTGTGCAAAACCAGCTGAATTTCCTATGGATGAAAAACACAAGTTGGCCCTGGCAACTGGACGTATACTTGTAGATCCCACCAAATATAGGAGACTCGTTGGTTGCCTGATATATCTGATTGTTACTAGGCCAGATCTAACCTCTGGAGTTCACATTCTATCTCAATTTATGCAAGCACATAGAGAGGAGCATATGGATGGTGCTCGACGGGTGGTGAAATATCTAAAAGGAACTGTTGGCCAAGGTATTTTACAAAAGGCGAACAACGGTTTGCAACTTGTTGCTTATTGTGATTCAGATTGGGGAACCTATCCACCATCTAGAAAATCTCTCTACTGGTTATTTTGTGATGCTCAGGGAATCTCCTATATCCTAGAAGACTAAGAAACAGACCACTACGCACATCTAGATCAACAACAGAAGTTGAATACATGTCCATGGAATTTACCACCAGTGAACTGGTAAGGCTGAGATTTTTTCTTGCGTCACTTAGCATATTTCCTACACAACCTAAACCTATAAGGTTATATTGTGATAGTCAAGTAGCTTTGCACATTGCAAAGAACCCAATATTTCACCAATGTACTAAACATATCGAGATTGATTGCCAATTCGTTCGTGAAAAACTTGAAACAAGAGTTCTTAAGCTATTTCATGTTAGAACAACAAAATAACCTACAAATATTTTCACTGAAACCCTCAAGAAGGCACAGTTTTAGTTTTTAAAGAGCAAGTTGGGTATTGTTAATCTCCATGCAGCAACTTGAGGGGGAGCGTTAAGATATATTTTATTGTGATCTTATATCTAACATACTTGGTAGCTACCTATTCCAATTACAATGTGGTCTCCTATTCATGTTAGGTCATATCTTTTGTAGCTTAGCCACCAAGCTAGGGTTTGTACAGAGCACATGTATAAGAGCAAATGTAATGGTGATCCATGTATTTGGATTACAAGTGGAGGCCTAAACCCTCCACATCACCCCACAATCCAACTTGTTTTCTCTTCTTTACATCCCATGGATCACCAACTTGGATCAGTAAATAAAATAATGCATATGAACCCACCACAAACATATTATTTGGTTTTAGACTTTTATTTTGTGTATTTGTGTGAATAATTGTAGATTATTTATGACGATATTTTTTCAAAATTTAAGTAATTAATCTATGATAATGAAATTTTTTTATACGTATAATATCAAACTTAATATAAAAAGACCACACATAAATATATTAATCATAATTTATAGAAGTATGCCACTTGGCAATAGTTCGACTTTTATAAAATTACAAAGGCTTGATTTTAAAAAAACAACAAAACATCTATTAAAATAAAATAAAAAAAACAATAAAAGAGTTGGACTAAAAAATTTAAGAATACAAATAGAACAGTTCAACTAAAAAATTACATGACAGGATGTCATTTACGACCTATGTCTATGTTGGTTCCATATTCTTCAACCAAATCTGCCTGGAGACGCGCATGCATTTCGGGGGTCTCGAACTTCTATTGTTCTATGTAAGTAAGTCGCATAGCACGAATGAACGTCACATCGAACATTAGGCTCCGGGTCGTATCGTCCACTAGCTCGTAATCGAATGCAAAGTTGTATGAGTCTCGCTCATTCTCAATAATCATGTTGTGAGTATTACATATGCTTTCATTATCAACCACATGACTTTCTCCTTCATGTATCGAGCAGGGCCACAAACTACGGCAAAGCAAGCTTGTAGCACACCAAAAGCTTGCTTGACATCCTTCCTAGCTGTCTTTTGACATTGAGCAAATAATTTTGCCTTTGGACCTTGCAGAAGAGGGATGATTTTCACAAAAGTAGCCCATTTTGGATAAATACCATCCAATAGAAAGTATCCGATTTTATACTTGTGACTGTTGATGACATACTCGCATTTTAAAGCACAATCTTGATACGGCTCATTGAACACTGGGGAACAGTCAAGGACATTTATATCGTTAACACTTCCAGGCATTCCAAAGATGGCATGCCATATCCACCGATCATATGATGCAACGTCCTCAAGAATGATTATCAGAACCTTATAGACCCTTTTAGCAAATACTGCTTTCCAACCTGTTGGACAACTTCTTCACTCCCAATGCATACAATCAATACTTTCCGACGTACCAGGAAAATCACGCTCATTCCCTACAGCCAATAGATGATCAACATCGGCTTGGGTTGGTTTCCATAAATACTTTCCCCCAAATACTGCAATGATACCTTAAGCAAGCTTTTTCACGCACTGTGGTGATGTGCTTTCACCAATCTTCAAGTATTCATCGACGCAATCAGCGGATATAGCACAATCAAGCATCCGTAAGCCTGCGTTACACTTGGTCACCGGTGTCAACTCATGGGTCCCAACTACGTCATACTTCAACTGAAAGTAGTCAGAATGATTCCCTAGTGCCTTCATTATGCGAATGAATAAGTGCTTCCGCATTCTAGGTAAAAATGTTGCTCATTGTAAATTAAATATTCCGCGAAGTGGTATCTGAATAAGTGCTCATGAGCTTCTTGTTGATCTCTGCTTATAAATCTTCTCTTCACTCGAGGCAAGGAGGATGAGGGTCTCATATCCTGTGCAACTTGCCAAACCTTTAGAAAGGAATATCATATCTTGGTCATCAGTCTCATCTTCAAGTAAATCTTGCACAATGGGCATTATATCATTATCAGAATCATCTAATATGAAGTTTAGACCATCTGATGATGATGAAGAGGACATGTACGAGGAGGGTGAGGAAGATGAAGCTTGTACAAAGGGTGTAAAATTAGCATTGTGATTTTCCATTGTTAAGCACCTATGTACTTACAATTAAAGAGAACTCTAATATAAGTAAAATACAAATTGAAAGAACTACACTTCTCATTTGATAATTAAAATTTTAATGGTTTCAATTAACAAAACATAAACTCTTCATTTCATAACTAATTTTCATTGCGAACATATAATTTAAATGGATATAGCTAACAAAACATAAACTTTTCATTTCGTAACTAATTGTCATTACGAACATACAATTTAAATGGATGCAAGTAACAAAACATACACTAGAGACGAGTAGACTAATTTAAATAACCAAGGTTCATCTAAACAGCTAGAGGATGATAGACTGCTAATTTAGGGGAGGATTTTCCATTCTTTTTCGTCTAATTTCTTCCTTCATCATTCTGAAGTAAGCAACATCTTCTAGAGACAGGGTCGAAAGGTCCATCATCATTATCTAGTCGTTATATTGCCTCTCCTTAAGTATTTGCTTCCTCAAGTCCAACTCTGCCTTGATCCCTTTGTGTTTTTGAGCCTCATCTCTAAGGCCAACTACTTCCTGAGCAGCAGTTGCCTTCTTATTAACTACAATTATCAAGTTGCATAATATTTTGACCTTTTCAGTAGCTGTGGTACCTATCGTAGAAAAGTGATTAGTCACTAAATCAACCACAACGTTGTTTGCCTTTTGCTGGAGTTTTCTCTTTACAGCTTTCCTCCCAATAGGGCGGATAACCCCAGCAATTTCAACTTCAACTTCAAGCTCTTCATTGGCGGGGGTAGAGGGGCTAGAATACCCTCCCATCTCATTTATTTTTGCTCGTTCCGACAACCCTCCATGTACAGTATCACGAAATATCCTCTATTTGGGTTGATCTTTAAGCAAATAGTACCAATGTTCTATCAAATTTCTTTCCCACTCTTTTAAGAAACGTTTCATGAGCACGGTTCCCAATAACTTCCATGCTTGACCCAGTCACATTATTACGTTCCGTTTCATCCATGATTCCGACCCACTTGTTCACTAATGTGTAGCCCTAATTCCAACGAGCATTGCAAGTCTTCCCCGTTCTCCACATAGCTCCTTTTGGGGCATGTGTGCTAAAGTTGGTGGTCACCTTACCCCAAAAGGATGTTTTCTTTTGATCAACTCTGGTGACGGGGTCAACACTTGTGTTAGTCCAAGCAGTGATCAACCGCCTATCCTCTTTCACATATCATTTTTGACCCCACACTACCCCCTCCACATCATCCCCTTCCAACTCATCATTAGTAGGATCATTATTAGTACGAGATGGCTTTAAGGTTGCAATTGATTCGGTTGGTGTTGACGAGGATGTAGAGTTGCTTACACTTAAGGTGTAGTTAGGTGGAGGTAGCGGGTAATAATGTGGGGGGCTAATAATATGGGGAATAAGGTGGGCTGTTTTGACTTGAACTACTTCCACTAGTTGACACATTTAGGTAGTATGGGGGGTTAAGGATAGTTTGGTGGGGTATGATATGATGGGTATCGCATGTGGGTATTAGTAGGCACACTTGTGTTACTACACTCTACATTTTCTATTTCATCATCTCCATCAAGTAAACTCATAAAAGTATGAGGGGTATTCGGATCCATATGACCACAAATGATACCTACATACATGGAACATTTTTTTGGGGACTATAACTTGCATCATTTTCTAACATCTATTCACATTCATTCTTTTAATTCTTTCCTAACATGTTAAACTTAACAAAAATAACTCAATACATCATATTAGAAATTTTAGCATGACATTATTAAACACCAAAGTTCCTAACTTGTTACTAATAAATTGTTTTGGGAAATAAGAATTTAAGATTACATGTAACAATTAATGTACATAACTTCATCGAACTAAATTACATATATAATATAAAAACCACTTCACCAAGTGAAGTATTTTTCATATCAATCTTTTAAATCTTTTCGAAGATATTAAACTTAATGAAAATAACTCGTACATCATATTAAAAATTGAACCTTAATATTATTAAACACCAAAATTCCTAATATGTGACAAATAAATTTTTTAGGCATATGACAAATTAGTTACAATTAGCCTTACGTGTCAGAATGTAAGCATGATAATAGTAACTCAATTGATTAACTTTAACATAAATATGACAAATGACAGGGGACGTGGCAAAAAAAAAAAGCAAAATGGGGGCGTGGGCGGATCGTTGCGATGGGCTGGACTGACAGACGAGTTTGACGCCTCGACGATGTTGGACTTCGCTTGGACCGCGGGCCAAATTCTGTACTCACCAGCCCAGCGTTGCATTTGCTCTAAATATTGCAGTACACGCATGGCAATGAGCATCAGACAAAGGGCACACTTATTTAGTGACCCAAAACTTGCCTCTAAAGCCTAAAAATTCTACAGAATGGGGATTTGAAACCCTCAAGTATCAAGTCCCTTATAAATTCTCACCAAAAAGGAAGGAAAGGAACTGGATACTTGAGGTTTTAAGTTTCATTTCATTTTTTTTTTAATCACCAAACAAGACCTTAATGTTCAACAAAATGATTTTTTTTGGATAGCGTGAACTAAGGGTGTTCATCGGTCCAAACCCGTATCAGACCGGACCGGACCGGATCGATGACTGAACAAGAGAGAAATTATGGACCGTAGACCGGACCAAATAAGTCATGAACCGGACTAGACCGGACCGGACCGAATTGTCATAGTAGCAAAATTGAGAACTTGGATGACATCAAAGGTAGACGTTTTTACGATATGAATATCTTATATTTGTTTCAATATGAACCATTTCAACATCTTTCAACCATGAAAAAAAAGTTCAATATTCCTGAATAAATGAGAAATTACAAGTTGCAAAAGAAAATTGAAATTGAATAAGTAAAAAGTTGGTTTTCGAACTTTTTTAATTCGGTCCTTGGTCCAACCTGGTCTTTGGTCTGGTCCGGATTTGGACCGAATAATGAACAACCTTAACGATGGTTGAACTAGCATTTTGTGTAACATATAGTATTTTGAATAGCATTTATGAGATATTGACGAAATTAACTTTTAATATTTAAAAGTAATGTTTCTTTCTTTTTTTGTTGATTCAAAATACCCTTCGCAATGATAAATTTCTTACTACAAATCACTTATTAAACGTCTTATGGTAGCTTAAAAATAATATTGCCATGTATTGAATCGAAAAAATAGTATGGTTGAAGAGTGTAACCATGTTATCCCTTATAAATTGTGTAAAATTATCTTTTTATTCATTAATTTTCACAAAATATAAAATTAAACGTGTAATACGTACTCCCTAATAAGATCAGATTAGAGTGTCATTCGTGCTTGTCAGTGTATCTAACGAATACTAAGACTTCACAAGTCATAATTAATTGTAATTACTGCAAAATAAGTGATTTTAAATCACATAATAATTTTGGTTAGATGAAAGAAATATCGCATAACAAGGCATATATCATCACCCAATTTAAATATTTAACAAATTATGCATATCGTTTTATGTCAATTTACAATAATTGGCTAGCCCAACTATTATAATTAGTGAACACATTTTCTTGAATTGCTTAATTACACAACTATACTCTAACAATTATAAATTCTAACCACTATCAACTACTAAAATATTTATCTGCTTCTTAAATTTGCTACTCATAGAGAGCCTTATTTCATTGGAAAAAAAACCTTATCATATTGAGTCATGCTTGATGATTATTCCCAACTTTGCAATCCATATAACGTCCGATATTACACCAGGGGTGTCTAATACCCTTGAGCACGGTTTGAAAAAGATTTCAAAGATTCGATATGGGAACAGGGCCTGTCTACTACTAAAATATTTATCCGCTACTTAAAGAACTATTTACTGCTCAAAAAGGGCCTTATTTCATTGGAAAAAACCTTATCATATTGAGTCGTACCAGATGATTATTCGTAACTTTTTAATCCACATAACGTCTCATATTACACCTAGGGAGTCGTATACCCTTGAGTATGGTTTGAAAAAGATTTCAAAGACTTAATTGGTATGAGTCCCTACCTCTATTATCAAATGCACAATTTCCCACCACAATCAGCCTATTTCTATGAGTTCAGATGCTTAATTAGGAGCACTTTCAAAGGATATGTGATTCTTACGGCTATTTGCAAACCACATTTATTATCAGTGTTGATACAAACCGTCCTTGAGAAATTTGCCCTTTTTCATTTCCCCCCTTTTCTGTCTGTTTTTTTGGGGGGATAAGTGAACCCCTAAATGTGCTAAATGTTAAGTTTTCATTCAACTTTAGGGTTTAGGGCCAATCCAATAGGTTATTACTTTTTTTTCCCCCAGGCAGATATTATAAACATTTAATAAAATTGAATACGAAAGATCATTTTTTAAAAAAACAAACGGCAAACAAGAAAAATTGCAAAGATATCTAATTGTTTGAGACACTAATTTTGTAATGAAAAATGCTTAAAGACGTGGCCACAATTCATCTTAGAGAATAATTTTTAGACAGGGTAATAGTGCAACCTGTTGGTTAGCTAAATATGGGCTTTCAATTCATTCTAACAATGTGTGGAATCTGGTTCCTCATCGGGACCTTGGACGTATCCTCATTGAGGATAATTTAGGACAAGCCCTTGAGAGAATAGGGCACTTTAGATTGTATATCTTACCTTTTTTGCCAAAAAAAAAAAAATTATCTTAGAGGAAATAGTCAACCATCGTCTTCCTTTTAACGAACACGTACTATTTTATGTGTTGATATGGTTGATTTGATTAGATGATGAAGTTGCCCGTTGTCATATGGAAAAGGCCAAAGCAATACAAGCAACATTGCATCATAAAGGTGATATAAACATATTGTATTAATATATATAGAGAGAGAGTAAAATGAGGAAAAGAGATGAAAGAGGGGGAAATTTTGAAAGAACATGCAGACATATGTGGTTGGACTACAGGCTTTAACGATTAGTATTTAATTATTAATAGACAAACAACCATCATAAATAATTACGTAATTACGGTCTGCTTTTTTCATTGGTGAATTCATTTTTACAAATTTATATCAATTCTTGTCAATTTTTACCAATTCATATAAACTTTTACAAAAAAATTTCAATCATTTTTAACTCTAATTAAACTTTTCCAACTCTAACGAATTTCTACCACAATTTTAGCAATTTCCATCAAAAACTTTTACAAAGAAATTCTTATTCATTTATATTTTTTACCAACATTTTTCAACTTATATAAACTTCTGCCAACTTCTTCTAATCTGTCTCAAATTTAACCAATTCTTACTAATCATTCAAAATAAATAAATAAATAAAATATCAACTTCTACCAACTTTTAACCCAGTCTACTAATCTTTACTAAGTTCACCTCTTTATAAATCCTTAAAATTTTCCGTCTACAAAAATTTATGTAAACTAGTTTAATGCAAATGAATCAATGATGGACCCAATTGATTTGACCTGGATGGACTCGAGGTATCGAGATCTTTTAGAGCATTCCCAGTAGGAGTTTCGAATTTTGGAACTCTACCTTGACACATCGGCAAAAATTTTATTTTTTTGAAACTTGTATTCCATCACTTCTCCAACTCATGGAGTTCCAATTTTAATCATCCAATAAAAAAATTTATCATTGACCCACATTATAACACACAACTTATTTTTAAATCATTTAAAAATTATTTACACGCTAAAAAAAAAGAAAATAAAAAAATATATATTAAAAAAATATTAAAGGTGGCCCGCGAGGAGACACGGGCAGACATGCTGCCCCGCGTGTGCCTCGTGTGTCGTGCTGACTGGGAAGATAGGAAATGACACGCAGCAGATACGCGGGGCCCACACTTGCCTCGCGTGTCTACTGCTGCTAATGCTCTTACAAGCCTCCAAGTTTTTCAGGTTGATTTCACTCAAGTTTTTGAAGCCGACAAATTTTTTATACATCTACTTGGAAAAAGAAATATAAACCGGTTTAACTAGATAACTTGTCTTTCTCAATAGTCACTATCCAAAGGATAATAATAGTTAAAAATTTGCTTGATGTGGATGTTAGTTAACTCAATTAGTAAAATTTTTATGAGTCGTTATCAATGATCTGAGTTTGAATTCTGTATATATTGACTTTTGCGCTGCATTGGGAGTCGCCTTTAACATTTCGACCAAGTCAAAATATTAATTAATCAGATATTTGTGTCAGTAAACTTGTGTTTAAATTAGTATTTAACTAGCATATACTATCAAGCAGTATTTATGAAAAATTATGAAAAATAATTTTTTGCCATTTAAAAGTTGTATTTCATATTTTTTGATTCCAAATATTGATCATTAATTTTTATATTTCATAAATGATTCATATTCTGTTATGTCTGTATTACAATATTAGGTTATTTCAACAACTAAGATTATCAAACACGTTTGCATCAAACCAAAACTTTATCTGCTAATACTAGAAATGGGAAAGTCTGATCCGATATGATATCCGATATGAACTTGACCTGAAGTTGTTGTGAGAGGCATGAACCCAACCCAATCAGAACCGATTTTGACCCAAGATCAACATGATTTAATTGTTTAGTATGAAAAATTGTTATTTTTTAATTTTGAGCAAATCTAAACTATATTCAAAGCTGATAAAAAATTAACTTATTTATTAAATAATTCGATCTGACCTGACCTATTTTCCAGCTGTAGTGAATACACTCTCATCCTACTTTGCGCCTCTTTTCCAAACTAAGGGCTTGTTCTATTTCGCGTTTTAGATAGATAGATAGATACAAGGAGCTGTAAGGAGCTGTAAGGAGATGTAAGGAGCTGTAAGAAGCTGTAAGAAGATGTAAGGAGCTGTAAGAAGATGTAAGAAGCTGTAAGGAGCTGTAAGGATAAATATAAGAAGTTGTTGAATTGTAAAAGAGTTGTATAGTATAATTTGTTTTAGATGAAAAATAATAATATTAAAATAATATACTTAAGAAGCTGTATTTTGTATTTTTATTTATTTTTTATTATTATTATTATTATTATTATTATTTTCATTTTTTATTTTTATTTTTTACTTTTTTTGTTTCTTGTATTTTTTCTAATTTTCTAATTTTCTAATTTTTGTTATTTTATTGTTTTATTTTTTATTTCTTTATTTTTATTTCTTTATTTTTTTTAATTTTTTTTATTTTTAATTTTTAATTTTTTAAAATTTTTATTTTTATTTTTATTTTTTTGTTATTTTTTAATTTTCTGTTTTATAATTTTGTAATTTTTAATTTTTATTTTTATTTCTTTTTTTTTATTTTTTTTATTTTTAATTCATAAGTTTTTTATTTTTAATTTTTTGATTTTCAATATTAAATTTTAATTTTAATTTTAATTTTAATTTTTTAATTTTTTAATTAAAAATAAAAAATAAAAAATAAAAAATAAAACTAAAAGTTTGGAAAATTTTGAAAATTTAAAAATTTAAAAATAAGAATTAAAAATAAACATAAAAATTAAAAATTAAAAATTAAAAATTTAAAAATTTAAAAATTTAAATTAAAAAATATAAAATTAAAAAATTAAAAATAAAAAACTAAAAACAAAAAATAAAAAATAAAAAATAAAAAAAATGAAAAATAAAAAATAAAAAATAAAATAATAAACAAGAAAAATAAAAAATAAAAAATTACAAAATTACAAAATAAAAGTTTAAAAATTAAAAAAAATTAAAAAATTACAAAATTACAAAATTAAAAAATTAAAAATAAAAAATGAAAAATGAAAAAAAAAACTAAAAAATAAAGAAGAAAAAAATTAAAAATTAAAAATTAACAATTAAAAATACAAAAATACAAAAATACAAAATAAATACAAAATAAATAAAATGAAGATGTAAGGAGATGTAAAGAGATGTAAGAAGATGTAAGGAGATGTAAGCTCTTAGCTAAATCCTACAAAACGCGAAATAGAACAGGGCCTGATACATTTTTAGCAGTTCATCTTTCATCAGTGAGCTTAGGATCGACACTGCTTTGCTGTTTTGTTCCCTTTTCTTTGGTTTTTCCTTCTTCATACAGAACTCGGAAACATGTATCTGGCGGCCATGGATGCCCTCTCGAGCTCCCTCTTCATCTCAAGAATCCCAGATGGGAACATGAACAACATGGTTGTTCAACTGCCCCAATTTACTGTTAAGCCAGGCAATAAGCGGGCTGGGACTTTGAAAATCAACCAAAGTTTCAACCTTTCTTTGTGGGTTTCGTCTTCTAAAAGAATTGGGGCTTCTGGGTCTAGGGTTTTGGCCGTTTCGAAGGACGTTTCGGGTGAAGGTACCGAGAATCCTGGGTCTGATAATGGGCACATTTCAGTGTTTGAAGATATTGTCAGTGTTGGTGAGGTGAGAAAAACTGCCTCCTTTCTATCATGTTTTTCCTTTTTTCTTGGATTTTTTATAAAAAAATTCGAACGCCGATAACAAAAGAAATATAAGAGAAGTGTGATTTGGGTCTGTTGAATTCAAAATACTGATTTTGTGGAAGAATGTTCGTGTACAAAAAATTATAGGCTTGTTTTGAGTGCTGGATCAGGTGGTTGTTTTATGACAGTGGAATGTAGATGGTTCAAGCTAAATTTTCTGCACAGAAGCATAGGGCAAGTAGGATAGTTTCTTCTGTATGGAAATTAAACTTCGCTTCTGAATGGTTTGGCATAGTTTTGGCAGGTTGTGTTCAAAAACAGAGGTTGAAGTAGAGGTTAGTGGTTTGACTAGCGTAGGATTGTTGATTTCAACTATTTTATGTGTTCCCGCTAACGAAACAACCAGCAACTAGTGAAACAGCTAGGTAGCTAATCATTACTAAAACAACTAATTTTATTGAACATACTGTTAGCCATTAGCCAAGACAGCACGAAGCCAGTCATACTGACCATGCTGATTTTAAGGCCAAAGTGTTGAAATGCTATGTAATCAATAGAAGGCTATTTAACTATCGCTTCCTGATCGCTCCACTGCATTTCATGTAACTATCGGTTCTTGATCGCTCCACTGCCTTTCATGTTTCCTTTGTGGTTCGCCATAGAGAGGGTTATTGTGTAATCCTAGAACCTAATCCTGGGTGATCAAAATTTATGGGACAACAACACGTTCTTCAATTTTTCATTTGAAGGCTTGTGATGTATTGTAGATGAACATGTCCACAATAGTGCTATAGAGTAGCAATCCTTGGTCTCGTGTCAATCTTCATGTTCAACATGGCAACAACACTTTTGCCATGCCAATATTTCTATTTATTGAATGATTATAGCTAATGAGAAGTAGAATAATTGATGTAGGATGCTCTAAGAGCAATTCCTATAATGAGAAACTTGCATACAAAACAGGAGAACACTCACAACTATTTCTCTCAATTCAACTTGATTTCATTCGAGTGTGACTTGCTAATGCGTAACAATGTAGTTTAAATAGAGAAAAGACCTAAAAGATGAAGAAAACCTAATCAAAGAGACATTATTCTTTAGCTAAAAAAGATAAGCGAAAAGATAATATTCCTAAAAGACAATCCTATGAATAAAATATTTCACATATAGAAATATTAAGAAATACCAATATGTTCTTATTCGTCCTTTTATCCTTCTCTTGCATCCCCAAATTCGATGTAGGACACTCTGAGAGCAGTTCTTATACTGAGAAACTTGCACACAAAATAGGAGAACATTCACAAATATTTCTCTCAATTCAATTTGATTTCATTCATGTCTGATTCGCTAATGCGTAACAACAGAGTTTAAACATAGAAGAGACCTAAAACATTAAGGAGACAAATAGATAACCTAATCGAAGAAATATTATTCACTAGCTAAAAAAGATAAACAAAAAAGATGATACTCCTAAAAGATAGCCCTATGAATAATATATTTCGCATATACAAATACAAATATTAAGAGATTCCAATATCTTCTTATTCCTTCTTTATCCTTGTCGTGCATCAATAATCTTACTTAGTCTTTCACATTATGAAGGCTACTTCAAGTCCAAAGCAAAATTCAACCACAACCTTTGGTGATGCCTCAAAGGTTGTGACTCCTTTGACAGCAGGATCAGGAAGTGGAACTGGAGGAGGAACCAGAGCTGGACTGTTCAGAACACCTATATCTGGTGGAGTTCAGAGTGCGACCTCCGCCCACGGTCTACCCCGACCAGCTCTGGCTGTTCGTAATCTGATGGAACAAGTAATTCCCAGTATCTTAATCTTTGGAAAACTTAAACAAAAAAGGGGGAAAGAAAGAAAACTTTGTACTGATGACTGTAATTGTGTAGGCCAGGTTTGCTCATTTGTGCACAGTGATGTCTCGTATGCACCATCGAAGGCAAGGGTATCCATTTGGTTCATTAGTGGATTTTGCCCCTGATACCATGGGACGTAAGTCACTGAAATTTAACTCAGCTTCTATATGACGTAGTTTACGTGTTTTGCCTTTTTGAGGTTTAAATTTCATCATGGAGTGTAATCTTCTCATTTTGTTACTCTCTGCTTAGCAGTTATAGAATTCATGATATTTTGCAAACTTGCAGGGCTAGAATAGTTAAAGATGATGAGATAGGTGACTGTGGGAGCATGAATCGTTGAATGTTAACGCCTAAAGGATACAATGATACCTTAGTAACTAATCTGATGTGCTCTTGTTGAGATTACTTTATGTGTGATTCACCTGATTTTTCATTCTCTGCTTGCAGATCCAATTTTTTCTTTTTCACCATTGGCTATCCATACTAGAAATTTGTTAGCTGATCCAAGATGTACGCTTGTTGTACAGGTTTGCATGCTCTCCTTTTATCACTGTGCTCAAAGAAGTACTAGTATAAGTTCTCCATTTACGGATTTATTCACCGTTAGGATTCATAGATTCCTGGGTGGAGTGGCTTATCAAATGCAAGAGTGACTATATTTGGCGATGTCTTCCCACTTCCAGAAGATCAACAGGTAATTGATGGATATGTATCTGACTATGTGCTATGGATATTTTTGTTTTGGGAATTAGCATTCTATTTTCTCACCTCTGTATGCTGTATAGTTTCTACTTTTACCTTTTGGGTCCTCAAAGTAGTCTCATGTCCGTTCTTTGCACGGATACTAAAAGCTGAAGTGCTTCAAAAGGTGAAGTGTTTTGGTGTTCTTTGTCGACAATGGGTCCTTACTTTTATGCGACGCCTGATGAACTACTGCATGAATTTTGTATAAGAATGATTTGTTTTGTGTTAACACTTAATATTGATTCGTTGATAAGTTTTTTTGCCTTTTATATCCAGGAATGGGCTCATAAGCAGTATATAAGAAAGCATCAACAAGGGCCTTCTCAACAGTGGGGAAACTTCTATTATTTTAGGATGCAAAACATAAGGTACTCTCACCCTTTTACTTTTCACGTTTGAGCAATTGATTAATCCAAAACTTTTTTTGGATGCTTGAAAGTGAGTCCATTGGTTCTTCCAATTTTCTATTGTACATAAACCCTTTCATCTACAATGGAGTAGGAATTTCATCAGATCTACTTGCTCATGCTACTAATGGTAATGTTCACAAATTGAATCTAGCTCAATTATTAGCGTTCTCTACATGAGCAAAGACCAACAAAATTTCTCAGTGTAACTCAGTCACGTTACTCAATCTTGATTCTCACCATCTCTGTGTCTTTACTGTGGAATAAAACGTGTGTTCGATGATAATTTATCAAACAAATGGCGTATTTGCTAATTGTCATTGTTACTTTATAGTGTTTTTTGAGAAAAACCTAATCAGTCAAACTGTGAGCCAAGTATGGATTTCTGACACTAACAATGGTTGCATATCAGTAGAAATTACTGGAAAATATTTCAGAAGTTTACTTTTGTGGCTCCTCTCATTGTTTTTCAGCTCTGACCCAGAAGATGGCTTCTAGTAGTTTTTACTGTGGCATATTAAGTTGTTAACACTTGTCAAAGATTCAAATGATATAAATTGGTGTGGTGATTGGCTTCTAGTAGTTTAAGTAGGTTCTTCTCTTGAGACAATTGACAAAGTAGTTACTGGCCAATTTTTTCAGCTTTGGTAATGCTATAATTGGACTAAAGCCAAATGTTGATGCCATCTAAACATTGTGGTCATGGTTTAGTTCGGTTTAGTTCAGTTTCGTGTATTGTACTTGACTAACTGTTCTAGTTTGTGCAAGGTCAAGTTACATGGAAAATCTTGAACCATGATTCCTCTGTAATTTTTTTTTAGTTTGCAATGGGCTTGAATAGCCCATAGGTTTCAGGTAGAAGTTTTTGTAATGAAAGGTAGGCTCTTGCTGCTCCGCCATGCTAGAGTGTCCAATGCTTGTGCATCTCCAGGTGGCAAGCCAAATGTTTTCTGGAAGTTTTGCATATTTTCAGCCTAAAATGAGGCGTCAAGTATTCATGCTCATGTGGAAGTGCATATGATATGGTTGTCATACAGGGATTTGACATGTACTGAAGAGTCCAAGTAGTACGGCAAATACCCCCCAAGTCGTAACGACTTCCCTTGGAGATATTCATGGTCCCTTGAATCCCTTGTTATATTTCCATGTGATATGTATTTTATGTTTACTCATCCCAAAAGGGGGGGGGGGGGGTTCTATGTGTCTTGCTCAATAACTTGATTTCAATTTTATTTTGGTTTGAATTTTAATATTAGGGATGTCTACTTCATTGGTGGCTTTGGAACCGTTGCTTGGGTTGACGTCAAGGAATATGAAGACCTTAAACCAGATAAAATTGCTCTTGAGGGAGGAGAGCAGTATTTGAAGGCAAGTGTGTAAGAGAACTTCTTCCTTTCATATCGTGTGATTCTATGCAACAGAAGTCATTTCCTCAACTTAGACCGCACAGAATATGGGTATCCAGGCATTTGACTAATTAACCCCTTTTTTTCAATTTTTGTGGCAGGAACTCAATGCTATCTTCTCAATACCGTTGAAAGAGCTGTTATCCACTGAAATTGAGGTCGATGATGCTGCTCTCATTTCAATAGACAGTAAAGGGACTGATGTGCGGGTGCGTCAAGGGGCTCAGGTATGCCCTCAAGTTGTGTGATTCACTTGCCATTGCCCTTTGTTTTTCACCTTGTGGTTCGTTTCCATAGCCTTTTTTTTTTCCTATGTAATTGGGTCTTGTCTGAAACTGTGGTATTGGCAAATGGATCGTTCAATGAAAATTTCAATTGGGTCATGTGATGCTTAGGCTTATGGAATTGGGTTGGATCTTTTAGGAGTTTGCTATTGACTCCTTGAAAATCAATGAGTTATCTGGGTTAGGAAACATCTAAGTCGGGCCACTCTGGAACAAATCAGCTTATTTTCAGGTCAAAATTTGACTTCTCTATTTCGTGCCGTTGGTGAGGGTTAGGTTCAGTTCGTTCAAGTAATCAAGTATGGTCAGTTCTGCTAGGACTTGGTAGGGTACCTACTACCTAGGTGTAGGAGAGCCGTTCCGTAGAGAATTGCACGTCTGTTTTTCGATCTGAAATGAAGCGGCAAATGTTTCCTCCATGTCGTAATGCTGAATTTTCAGAATGGGTACTTCAGGTGAAATGATTATCAAATGAAGAATATGAATAACTTGGTTTCTTGTTTGTAGTTCAACGTGCAGCGGATATCGTTCGAACAAGGGCAAGCAGTCGAGACTCTCGAGGAAGCTAAGGCCGCTCTCCAAAGACTAATAAACAAAGGTCGGCTCAACAATTTGCAGAAATAAGGGGCATGAAATAGATTCTCAACTGTAACCTAATCCCCTTGGGGGTGACTGTAGTATTGCTGCAATCAGAATTGAGGCTTCTTGGACTGGTTTTTGCAACACACTGTGAATTGACAACAAGAGCTTCTTTAAGCATGTTTACTTGAAGTCTTGAACCGTTGTTGATGTACAAAAAATTCATAGAATAAAATAAGACTAGGTCATGGTAAGTAAGAAGGGACATATACACCATGTACAAGAATAAGATTGGGCTCATGTATCTTCTTTATGAGATCAAACTATATTTTGTTTAGATTTCTGTCAAGTAGACCTAGCAAAATTTTGTCCGACTCATACAAAGTCAGGTACAATCATTAAATTTTCGTTCACTTTTTAAATTGAAATACACAATTTTTTTTAATTTTATATTCCAAATTCGATTTTGACCCAAATTTTGGTTTGTCTGATCCCTCATGCGAAAAAAACCAGGTATTATAGTATATTTCATTTGAATTTTAAACATTGTTCGATTTGCCAGAGTTAAGTTTGACTAGAACCCGAATTTTTGCCACCACTATTTCTGTGACACCTATATTCCTTTTTTTCTTTTTGGAGGGAGAAAATATCCAAAAATAAATAAGAAATTTTATGCCAATGAAACTAGTGGATACTTCATTATTCTATTGAGGTGAGGGAGACTTGGGATAAGAAGGCAGGCATACTTCATCCCAATTGCCTCTCAGAAGAATCTCTATAATCACACTATTTTGTTAGGTTTTAGCAAAAACAGTTCTCTCCCATTTTATGTATCCTTGATCTTGATTGACCTACTGAAAACAAACCCCCCTCCCCCCCAAAAAAATTGACCACAATTTTCTTACAAACATTTTATCAAATATAAATTTCTAAGTGCAATAATTTAAAAAGCATACATTTAAAATTTTAAGTTCTATAACACCAAATTCTGAAAGTCAAAATCTTCCACACACTCTGATGTGGTTGTATCTGGTGGGTGTAATTGCCAAAGATTGTCAAAATCCAAATTAGACTGCTGAGTCTGAGTCTGAGTCTGAGTGTGAGTGAAGTTGCTGGTTTGAGCCAATTGATGGTGATGTTGTTGAGCATTGAAGAGGGCAATGAGCGCATGAGTCTTAGCCAACTCATATTCAGCCTCCATTATTTGTTGTCTAAGTTGAGTTATCATCCCTACACTTCCATGGATCGGGTCTCGAACCCTCGACATCGCCTCCCACACCATGCTCTCTGCTGCCTCACCTCTTCTTTCGTCTCCTACTTGCTGCATATGTAGTATACCATCCTCAATTTCATCATCACAAAGACCACAAGCATGTATAAATGTATAAATGTATAGATATTAAGCAACGTGTTTACTAGTATTAAGCGATTTTTTAATATAAAAAACTACTTTTTTAATAACTACATCTTTCAACACAAATTTACCCTTCTAATAATAATAATAAAGTGAAATAATTTACAAGAATCACCACTCGTTGAGTTCGAGATAAAGATTTTCACCTCTAAGTCACTATTACTACATACTCGTTAATCTCCATCGCTAAGTCGAACAATTGATTAATAAAACTTGTAAATTTTACAATGTGTTCGAGATTCTCGTCCTGAAAACTAATGATATTTTTCAAAAGTTTTATCATCTTATTTTTATTTTTACACTGGCTTACAACACTGTTAAGAGTTCAACCGTCAAACAACAGAATCCATGGACGATTCTAAGAGAAGATTACAAAATAATTTATCGATATCTTTGAATTCTAGCTAGTAAATATACCAAGCATGAATATAAAACATTTTCATCAAATCGCTTTTTTTTTTTTTTTGTGTGTGGCTCGTTTGGGGTTAAAGGGCACTATATATGAGCTAATTAACTAAAGTGAGTACCTGTAACATCTTGGCAACATTGCTAGCTCCGAAGATTTTATGAACACAAACAAATCTGTCAAGATTTGTTGGAGGAAAATATGGAGCAAAAATACAATCTTTAGGACACCTTCTTCTCAAATATTTGCAAGCTGCACATCTTCTTGATTGTGACATGATTGATATTCTCACAAAAATATTTTATTCTACCAAAATCTTTTGAGAAATTCCCACTAATTATTTCTGAGAAATCTTTGGTTGGATATTCAAATCTTTGCAGCTTATTTTAATTAGATTTCATGATCTTATATATACAATAGATTTTGTCTCTATTTTATTTTAGGCTAAGTTGGTTATTCTAACCTTGGAAATGCATATAACGGCTAGTAATTTTAAAATTCAGTTGAAATATGGAAGGTATTTGGGGGGTGGTGCAAAATAAGCTAAATTAGAATAGGGGAGGGAAAATGCATGGCAAAATGGAAATTGCATGGAGCACTTGTTTTAATTTTAACGGCTAGTAGCCGTTATGTCAATTTGCAAATTAAGCTCAGTTGGCATTATCACTCAGGCTAACATGGAAGACTAATTTTTACCAGTAATTTTTTGTCATAAAATTCTCACTGTTGACTGAAGGGGGCAAAAAAAAAAAGGAAAAAAAAGGATGTACAACAGTTTGCACAATATTTAAGTAACTATGAGCTTGCATTTATGATATTTATACACAAATCTCACACACACACACACACACATATACAAGCGAGTTCGAACGCTGCTGTCGTGACACATGTTATGTTAAGCATTTATTAAGATGTTATTTAAAAATGAAAATTTAAACAATATGTGATTTAAAGTCATCATAATAAATAGTGTCTTTTCAACTACTTCAATGAATAAATAAATTACAAATACGTTAATATTATTATTTCTAAAAATTTAAATTATAAGATCAATTATAATATTTCTAAAAATATTTTAGCTGAAATTTTAAAACAACCTGTGCATAGCACGGATTTAACTTTAAAGGCTAGTTGAAGAAAAAAAATTGTGTTCTTTCAAATATTGTTGTTTATGATGTGAAAATCAGAGTCAAAATGAGAAAGATAGCTTTTTAAATGAAATTTAAGAATTGTTTAGCAGTAATTGCTTAATAATATGAAAACATTAATGAAAATTTTTTGGTTTAGGGAAGGATGCTGATCAACCACCATAAGCTAATCCTCGTTTTTGATAAAACTTAAAATAAGTTAGCTTTAAGTAATTTAAATACACCAGCACTAAACAGTGTTGATATTTTGATAATCCAAAAACAAATACCCAAAGATTTATAGCAAAATCTACCAAATGTCAGTCTATCTAGCCCTTGATACGAACTTTTTAAAGTTTTAAATTTTAATTTGATCCATATCGAGTACAACTTTGAACGTAGATGAACATGTATTGCCAAAAATATAGTAATCTGCTTGGCCTGACTGTGGAGGCCACGAGTATAGTTCGCAAAGTTTTTAAAAGTTGTTGTCAAAGTACTAAGTTTGAATTCCACCTGCATTAACTTTAATCTCCTTATGGAGATAAAGAGGTTAAAAAAAAAAAGAAAAAACGAAGGTCGGCCAACTCTTATCTGATAATGCCTCATTAATATTACAATCAATTGAATGTGCAAGAAGATGCAAAAATCAGAAATATGGGCCAGCTTTCTGCTCCGCATGATGTATCCTACATCAATTGAATTTGGAATTCTTCCTCATACAACTGACGAGAACGTGGGAACAAGGGAGAATCTGCAGCATTGTCCTTCTAACTTCATTGCTGTCAAACCACTACCATTTCGGAGTAACAGAACATTTCTGACTAACGGGCTAGACAACTTTGATCAAATTTCCTGTGCCACAATGTCTACATGATATACACAATTGGAGGTGAACAAATGATTGAATGTTGCTGTCGTATGGTTCATCGGCCTTTCCGCCTTTTTGTTTTTGCCAGGATGTTGAAGAAATGAGCAGATTGTGCGGCAGCTTTCGACTTGATACAGGAAAGAATGATCAATACATGAAGAATATGTAATACCAAAAAAGAAATCTTTCGAAAGATTTGGCTAGAATCTCAGTTTAGTTCTCCACATTTCCCCAATGACCTTTCTTGGGGATGGATCATCAGGCCCCTTATCTCGCTGACCGGATGTGAAATACAACCAACCATCCCAAAATCCAACTAGTGTAGTTTTCACGCGATATGGAAGCTTCCCTATCACTGACCATTTCTGCAGGATACCGCAAAATTAAGCAAGTCAAAACAACGGTGAAATAACCTCAGTATGGGCAACTGAAACAAATCGCAGACAAATTCGTGCAAGTTTAACATTCTCCCCTGAAAGGGAAAGGGGGCAAAAAAGAGGCTTGAGTGTCTAATAAGCCAAACATTAATGGTCGAATGACTCAAAAAAAGGATACGACACAAAAAATATCCCCTTGGACCTACAAATGGAAGAATGAGCCAAAAACTACTCTCCATAGCGGACAGGAGCAGTTGTTACGTCTCTAAAGAGGAAGAATAAGGACTGCAAGAAGTCCTTATACCAACAGGACGAAATTTGTAGAAGGCAGTAGTTACCAATGTGTTTAGATCAAACCGGAAGATCTCCCCAACCAGCACCATCTTTTTCGTTGTAGGATGCTTCTCAGTTGTACCTCCAGCAATAACAATAGAATTGTTGACTAAAGCCCAAGCAAACTCTATATGAGAATCTGGCTTTGGCATAGGTGGTAAGTTCTTCCACTTCATCTCATCATCCAGCATAAAAACATTATCATATACTACCTGGAAAGACTTGGAAATTAATGCTGAAACAATAAACCCTTCCATTATCAGGATATCATAGGCCAACGTGGTACAATTTATAAAACAAAAGCTTATGAGCAGATCATACATACTTGAACAGTCATCAAAGAATTTTGAATTTCAAGGAAACAAAGACTTGGTCTGACAAGGCAACTATTACTATTTTTTACTAAATGATACATAAAGCAAGTACTCTGTCGCTCACATGAGACTACAAAATGCAATGTGAAAAAGGAACAACTTGACCTAGCAGAATATCTGGCAAGTCAAAATTCTTGAGGACTTGAGTTTATTCTCCCTAAATGAAATATGTGAAAGCACGACAAGTAACACCATTATCCATGAAACTCCCAATTTATGTGTTCAAACTTTAGAACTTTAGTACTGACACCAGAAGTTGAAGATAAACTTTAATTTCAAAGAATCCAGTCTCAAGTAGCATATTCCTGATCTCTGGTTTTACCAATAGAATAGTGAGAGCAAAATAACTTTTCAAGCAATACTAGTCCTAATTTACAACCAGCTCTCTGAGGAAGACTTAGCAGAAGCAAAAAATCTGAAGGTGGATGAAATTGACTAATTCAACTTTTAGGCTAAAACAGCACCACTTAAGTGTGCGCACCACCAATCAAATAAATATAAACACGAATTGAATGCCTCAATGTCAAGTGCAGGAGGTAAGTCTTACTACAGTATACATATACTATTGACCAAAGTACATCTCATGAGGCTCCTGCCCAGGGCAGGGGATGCAATCACTGTGATAAGAATGCTAACCCCTGAAAATGCAACATCCAATACTTCCAAAACATCCAGCAGTGAGCAGTCAACCATATCCATGTGACCCATCATCAAAATTTTCCTCTCAGGCAGTTCATTATCTTATTTTCACCAAGTCGCAAATATCAAGAAAGGTTCAGATAAGTGACTCAAACAATTGGTCAATATCTCCCAAAAGACTTTCACAAACTTACCTCATTCCTGCGTGAGCACTTAAAAATTGGTGATCCAGGTTTGGCCATGAAATCACCCTCTTGACCACCAATTACCATCAATTTGTCATTAGCCACAACACATGCCCTGAAAGAAGAATTTACGCAAAGGTGATGATCGTATGTAAAAGTAATGTACAGATAATGCTGTGGTTTAATAAGTGAAAGATAAAGTCCACTCGTGATAGAATCTCAGTTGTAAATATGGAATGCAACACGGCAACACCTGTATCTTAGCAAGCTAAGCAATGTTGACAAAGATGTTGATTGTACAGACCTGTGAGGTCCACCACGAGGAATGGGTATTTCAGATCGCCACTCCTTTTCCAAAGGTTTGCCATCCTTCACTGCTAGACTCCAGTGTTCTACTTCAGGAGTATATCTATTTATCCCACTGCCCCCCATAACATGGAGCCTTCCTCTCCAAAGTTGGGTCGCTGGGGCATACCTGCACATGATCATGGTTAAATCTTACATTTTCAGGGAAAAGTAAAACATAGTAGTTTATTACAAACTGTGTCTCTATTCCAAAGGGCACAGGGCCGATTCATGCGCCACAGTATCGCAGGAGTCTTGCATTTGTAATTCAAATGAATTCCAATGGACAATTCTATTTATGACTTCTAAATCAAAATGGATTCCCAAGCCAAATGCTTTTTTTATTTTTTAAATTTAACTAAAAGGCCAAAATATGTTAAATATACCACAGAAGAATATAAGGCAGCCAGATCATCGCAGAATTGTCAGATCTAGCTAAACCTACCTAGGCACGGGCAAAGGCAGCAGGTCACTCCACTGCTTTGTTTCAGTATCCAGTACAAAAGTGCGGGCTGTAGGCCCTCTGCATTGTGGACCATATTGTCCTGTGACCACATATATGTATCTGCCATCTGTTACCATTCCTAAATGAGAATGTGCCATCTCCTTCGGCATATCAAATCGTGCTCCCCAAGTATTGTCCGTAAAATTGTAAACATCAACATGAGAATGTACCTGTAAAAAGTAATAAAGGAATAAAGGCCCATGATTTTAGAGAGGACATATAGAACACAAGCTTATAAAACGAACTTTATCGTATGCAATTGAAGTCCTTGTCATGGTAGGGCAGCCCTTGTACTTACATGCTAACCACACAATTGGGAGATACAGCATGAAAAATATGTACCTTAAAAGCTCAAAGGTCTGATGTGCAGGTTTTATCAGCCCCCTAAACATGGTTTAAGCAATTGTGGCATCATAGTAATTCCTCAATTCAAGCCCAAGATAGTGTCACCGTGTAGGAAACCAAGTGCCAAGTCAATTGAATTTCATGTAAACCAAGACAGCCTTACTCAACATACCCGACCCCACCCCACCGCGAAAGCTTTTTTAAAAAAAAAAAAAAAAAACTAAAGATGAGATCTCCATGGCTATGAAGACATCACTGATTTGCTGTACATCAGGATTATAGTACAGCTCCAACACTTAAAAAAAAAGAAGGAATCTGATTAGAGAACTTCAGTCCAATTCCCCTTTTGCCAATGTGATGTAGTCATAATCATGTTCCTTCAGCAGTATCCAAAATTTTCTCCTATGGTACTTCCATCTCAGATCGCAGCACCCACAAATATCATGTGCAGTGACAAGTTTTCCCTTAGTGGGGCAAGGGCGAAGGGTATAGTGGGGGGAGGCAATCTTTATCAAGAGTCAGGTCCAACATTTAATTAACCAACCGTTCGATCGAAAATTAAATAAAAGATTTTCCTTTTTTCTTAACATGAGATTTTCCCGATTCAATAGGCATGCCGAGCAGAAAGCAATGTCACAAAAAGTGTTTACAATTTCATGGATGTATAGTAGCTAGAAATACTCACGAGATTAATAGTCCCATATCCAGCAAAGACATAGAGAAGATTTTTAATTTGTATAGCAGCTCCATCTAAACGTGGCACTGGGGCAGATGACATTTTCTCCCAATGCAATTCTGATGCTGGCAAGTCAGCAAAAGTAGCTGATAGAAACCTTGCTGTGGCATTGTCCTTTGCTCGATCTTTAGCATTGTCCTACAGTTACAAAATTGGCCATCCATAGCATTTAGTCAACCAAAAAATTGGCAATACCTTGTGTAACCATCCTCCAAACAGATAAAAAAGCAAAAAGTAACAGTTATCAGGTCAATCAAGGGAGATTAGAACACAACGACTGCCTTCTATTGCCAGCTTGAAGGCATATGCCCTGTATTAATTAACAGAAGAAAGGCAGGAGGGGATGTAAGCTGCGACCAATAAATTATATCTTCGAAAATAAAGTTATTCACCTTCCTAAAACCCAAATTCTGGAGTACAGATGCCATCAATGCATATTTAAAGATCAGATTGGAGAAGGCTACTCATTAAGAGGTTGTACTTGATTCCACTTTTTCCTTTTTTTTGGCCAGGGGGGTTGCTCATGTAATTCACCATCACCAAAGAAGCCCAAACACAATCTTTGTACACCTAAAACTAATATGTGAAACTCAAATCCATTCATCTCTCAAGAAAGACCAACTGCTCAACCCCATTATACATCCTGTCACAGGCAGAAATGTATTAAGCTGCACCAAAACTGCTAGACGCGATAAGAAAGGTCTCCGTACCCTAACAATATTCTAGGCTGTTCCAAGAGCAATGGCACTAAACCAATGATGGTAACACTAACATGCCTGTAGCTCAGTGATAGTATCCTTACTCTTGTCCAATTTCGTCAACTAAAAGATACCTTCCTACCGACTTATCTAGCTACAGATGGAGGAACATCTTTGTGAAATTAGTTGAAATTTCATGCTGAACTTGATGCAGCATTCTTTCATGACGCAAAATAATGATTTAGAACATTCTTTCTAAACCTCCCCCCTCCCCACCCAAAAAAAAAAATAAATCAAAAACAAAAGTAGAAATTTCAGCTAAAACGTGACAACAAAAACAAATCAAGGCGGAACATGTACCCAAAGATATATTACTCATCCTCAACTCCCAGATCAAAAACACTCAATTTCACTCCTTTATTGAACCCATATGTTTATTAAAGCTGAAAGCACTAATGATAAGCTCTAACTTAGTAGCTCATTTGGGTGAATCAAGCTTTGATTCATTGGGTATTTTTTTTAATCTTCGGCTAAACTAACCTCTCAACTTTCGGCTTCTCAGTTGCCCTCAATTTCAGCACATTCCAACCCTCCAAGCTCATGTTCATTTCTACCTTAATATGAACCACGTACACACCAAATCTAACTAAACCCAATAAAATTAACTAACAAGATGAACAAAAATCATGACTGGGAAGAAAACCCATGTACACGAAACAGCAAAATAATACGAGGGTTGATTAATATGAACGCACCTTATCAAGAGAAGCAGGAACACCTACACCGGGGATGATGATAATGCCAGAAGATGGGCCAATAGGCCAATTTCCGGTGACATAGCGAAGAGCAGAGGAAGTAGAAGAAGAAGATGCCCAAAGTAGATCTACAATCAGGGCAGCTCCAAGCAACCCTACGAACGAAATCAGTATCACCAGCTTCGACTTGGGAAAACTCTTCTGGGTTTGCCTTACCATCCTCATTGCTTGCGACCGTTCCTCACATTCGCGGATGAGAGAGAGAGAGAGAAGGAAACATGCAGAGCTGATGGATCAATGGAGATTGGAGAAAGATGGGCACAGTGATTGATACAACGCGGCTTGCTTTATTTTTTTTTTATTTATTTTTTTTAAGGCAAAAATGACCATTCTGAATTTCTGATGAGGGTTGTCACATAATCTTAGATCTACATTATTATGTTTCTTAAATGGGTAGATCATGATGTTCATATAAATTTTATCTAAAATAAATCTTCTAAGTAAAATTATATTGGATGTGGAAGCGTAATCATGATTGCTGGAGTAAAACCACCTATATTTAATTTTACGCAAACTCTGTTAAAAGTGAATCCCATATAAAAATGGATCCTACACTGGAACGGTAATAATGCAAAATAGAAAACAACGTGCAACAATATTTGGATTGTAAGTTGTATTCATTTGGAGCTACAAAATATTTGTTTTACCCATGATAGCAAAACTAAAATCCAACGCATTTTTGTTTTCAAATTTTGAGTGTGAAATAGGTATATGAATATATGATTGTTGTTATTGAGATTAAAATTCTAAATTTGTAGTAATAATTATCGTTGAAGAATCAACCCAACAAAAATTTAGAACAATGATTGAAACTCAATGTCATTTGAGCTTCAAGTGTTGATATTAGAAATGTCTACTTACCGTATAAAATAATTAATATGAAAACTGGTAAAATTAAAAGTAGGTTTATCAATAGAATTTTGAATAAATAAATTACTACACTTTCAAATTGTAATTAGGGCTTGTTTCTTTCGTGTGTAAATTGGGTGGGTCAAAAGGGTGAAGTGGGTTGAAGTTGGTTGATGTGGGTTGAGATAGATTGAAGTTGGTATTTTTTTTTTAGGTGGGTTGAAATAGGTTGAAGTGGGTTGATGTTGGTTGAAGTTGGTATATTTTTTATGTGATAGGTTGAAATGGGTTAAAATAATGAGAATGTAATTAATGTGTGATAATTTAAGAAGTTATCAAAATTTTGTGAAATTTTTGTTCGTTATTTTTTATTTTTTATTTTTTTGATTTTTGATTTTTAGTTTTTAATTTTTAATTTTTAACTTTTAATTTTTAATTTATTTTTTATTTTATTTTATTTATTTTTTATTTTTAGTTTTATTTTTATTTTTATTTTTCATTTTCTATTTGATTTTTTTTATTATTATTATTATTTTATTTTTTATTTTTTATTTTTTTAGTTTCTTCTTTCTTCTTTTATATTTCTTATTCTTTTTTTCTTATTTTTTCAATTTTTAATCTTTCATTTTTTATTTTTTATTTTTTAATTTTAATTACTAAATTTAAATTTTAAATTTTTATTTTTTATTTTTTGTTTTTCATTTTTGATTTCTTTAATTTCTTATTTATTATTTCTTATTTCTTATTTATTATTTTTTATTTTGAATTTGTAATTTTTTAAATTTCTTATTTTATACATTTTTATTTTATATTTTTTGTTTCCTAATTTATTTGGTTATTTTTTAATTTGTATTTTTTTATGTGTTTATTTTTTATGTTTTATGTTTTATTTTTTTAGTTTTATTTTTTATTTTTTAATTTTATGTACTCATTTATTTTTATTTTTTGTTTTTTTTATTTTTTATGTTTATATTTTTTATTTTTTTAATTTCGTATTTTTAATTATTAATTTTTTAATTATATTTTTTCTTTCTTATTTTTTATGTTTAGATTTTACTTTTTACTTTTTACTTTTTATTTTTTATTTTTATTTTTTAATTTTTAATTTTAATTTAATTTAATTTTTTATTGTTTAATTTTTACTTTGTAATGTTTGTTTTGTTAGTTTTTTAGTTCTTTATTTTTTAATTTTTAATTTTTATTTATTAATTTTCTATAATTTTATTTTTTTTATGTTTTTGTGTTTTTATTTTTCTATTTCTTATTTCTTATCGTTTATTTTTTTATTTCTTATTGTTTATTGTTTATTTTTTATTTTTCATGTTTTTATATTTTATTTTTTATTTTTGATTTTTTCTGTTTTTATATTTTCTGTTTTTATTTTTGATTTCTAATTTTTTTAATTTGAATTATAATTTTTTAATTTTTAATTTTTATTTCTTATTTGATATTTTTTTATTTCTTATTTTTTATTTTTTACTTTTATTTTTAATTTTTTGTGTTTCATTTTTTATTTTTTAGTTCTTGTTTATTTTTGGTTTATTTTAAATTCCAAAAAAAGGAATAAGAAATTAAAAATAAAAACATAAAAACATAAAAAATAATAAATAAGAAATACAAAATAAAAATAAAAAATAAAAAATTAAAATATAAATATAAATATAAAATATAAAAAATAAGAAATAAGAAATAAAAAAATAAAAAATCAAGCAAAAAACATAAAACATAAAAAAATAAATAAATGAAAAATAAAAATTAAACATTAAAAATTGAAAATAAAAAATAAAAAATAAAAACTAAGAAATAAGAAATGAAAAAATAAAAACAAAAAAACATAAAATCATGGAATGATAAAAAATAAAAAATAAAATAAAAAATAAAACATAAAAATAAAATATAAAAGAATAAAAAAGTAAAAATAAAAAAAAATCAAAAGTAAAAATTAAAAAATTAAAAAATAAAAATTAAAAACTAAAAATTAAAAATTAAAAAAATAAAATAAAAAATAGATAAATAAAAAATAAAATAATAAAAAATAAGAAATTAAAAAAATAAAAAATAAAAAATAAAAAATAAAAAACTTGAAAATTAAAAAAATAAAAGACAA
>JACYFF010031954.1:97288796-97302085 GCA_017589665.1 Selenicereus undatus
AGGTAAAATGAAAAATAAGAATCTAAAAATTAAAAATTAAAAAAATCAAAAATAAAAAAGAATAAACAAGAATTTCAAAAATTTTCGATAACTTCATAAATTATCAGATATTAATTACATTCTCATTATTTTTACCCACCTCAATCCACCACATAAAAAATATACCAACTTCAACCTTATTCAATCAACATTAACCCACTTCAACTCACTTCAACCTATTTCAACTCAGTTCTAAAAAAACAAAATACTAACTTCAACCTACCTTAAACCACCTCAACCTACTTCAACCTACTTCACCATTTTACTAAGAAAACAACAGGTCCTAAATTTCACATGATACTTTACAAATTATTAAAATTATGAAGGGGGTGGGTTGAAGTTGGTTGAAATTGGTTGAAGTAAGTTGAAATAAGTTGAAGTGGATAAAAATTGATATATTTTTTTTCAAATGAATTAAAATAGGTTAAAATAAATTGAAATAGATTGAAGTGGATAAAAATGAATTAATCCACGAAAAAAACAGGCGCTTAATTTAAGATAAATTATTAACCGCTTAAAAACTGCCAAAAAAAAAAGCGACGCCAGAGTTTGTGATCTTATTTATCATCTAGCCGAAAAAAAAAGGAAAAACACAAAACCGTCGGAGCTGCTCGTCGCGATCTTCACAGGGAGAGAGAGAGCGCTTCTCTCTCTAAAGAATGTTTATTTATCGTCCCAAAACCTAGTTTCATAATCATCACCTCACAAACTCTTGATTCGACCATTGTTGCATCGTTTTTGATTGAAGAATGTATCAATGGAGGAAATTCGAGTTCTTCGAGGAGAAATACGGTGGTAAATGTAAGGTACCGGAGGAAATTGCGGCGGAGATTACGTGTTGTTCAAGTGGAAGAGGAAAAGTTGCCATCGGATGTGATGATGGCACAGTCAGTATTCTTGATCGAGGTTTCAAGTTCAATTTTGCCTTCCAGGCTCACTCTTCATCTGTTCTCTTTCTTCAAGAGCTCAAGGTCCATGTCTTTTTCTCTCTCCTCTTGTTTTTGGTGTCTTTGGTTTGATGCTTTTTAGGGTTTGTGATTTCAATGTATGAATTGCTCTTTGTGTTGGGCGATGTGATTCCGAAGCTAATTTTGTTGATTTGAACACCGAGGCTGTTGAATTGGACTGTTTTCTGAGATGGGCATTGGATATTGTGTGACAGTATGGATTTTTTGAGATTAGAAGTGTTGTTCACTGTAACTGTCTGGATTTTGAAGGAAATTGATGAGGGCTAGGGCTGGTTGGGACTGGGAAAGACTGGAAAATATTTGACAAAGACCAAATGCACTTGTCTGTTGCAAAATCTGAGTCAAAAATACACCTGTCAATTCAAGCGGGCGGGTAAAATACAGGTCGGGTGTATTTCGGGTTCGGGTAGAATACGGGTCGGGTGTATTTCGGGTTCGGGTAGAATACGGGTCAGGTGTATTTTAATTTTGCGGGTTTCGGATCAACCCAACGGTTCGAGAACGCCACATTTACTACTATTGTCTTTGGCAAATAAAATTGACTCTAGATGCTCAAATTATCCTACCGCATATTAAATTTTCCTTTTTCCCATGAGGATAACCTATTGTATGTTTTGTAGACTTAAATTAATTCAAAATTTTAAAATATAGACAAAAATTAGCTACTTATAAGTTTATAAGTCCACAAGATAGTGATTAGTGACTACTATATTGTATAAATACATATGTCCTCAATATAGTAATACACTAATACAAAATACCTATTGTAAACTTTAAACAAAGTACAAAATTTACTTACTAATTCACCCTTAGAACATAAGTAAGGTTATGAAGAAGCAAGTACCTCATCAATCGACAACCATGCATTAAATTGTCTTACCAACACGGCAACACGCAACACCATAGTCAAGCGACTCAAATCATCTTACAACATGATATAGAGTACAAAGTCTAAAGTCTTAAACAATCAAACCGTAGTTCAAACTTCAAACATACACTCAAAGCATGCTTCTATATCAAATTCCTAGCATTAATAAACTAATTAATGTTAGAATCGCCGAATTCCATTTGATCTCCCAATTCTAACTCTACCTCTTCTTCATCTTCATTTTCTTCTACTTCTTCTTTATCGACATTCAATGTGACTTTACAAAATTGAGCACAAATACCATTGAGTTCTTGATCATCCTCATCTACATCGACAAATAGGTGTTTGAAAAATTAACTTACTTATTAGTAATTATAAGATAAAACATGCATGTAAAGTTTTGGACAACAAAAATTTTGTAAAACTTACCACCATCCATCTTAAATCCAAATACCCAACTACCTGTGGTAACCAATGCCTGTGCATTTTCGGGTTTAAGAGAAGCTCTCCATTTAGTTAGGATTCTACCTCCTATACTAAAGCATGATTCAGAAGCCACAGTAGTAATAGGAATGCTCAAAATGTCTCTAGCTATGTTACTTAAGGAAGGAAATCGATTTTGGTTCACCTTCTACCAACTTAAAATATCTAAGTCGATAGTGTGATCCAATCTATGTTCATCCAAATACGTATCCAATTCTGAAATTCTACCAGGAGATACCATAACACTATCAAAATCTGCAAATCCCTACACAAGTCAAAAACACATATTAGTACGTACAAACAAATAAGATAACTTTTGTTTATAAAGAACACATAGACAATATAAATCAAATTAAGAGAACATACCACTAAGTCATCCTTTCATCTCCTTGCACCACTCAAATTTGCTTGAGGTTTATCTTTGACATACTCACCAAAGAACTTGTACAATTGATCTTTCACAATTTTGGACTTCAACTCGGAAGTTTGAGGGTCAAGTGTTTGAAAACAATACATGAAAAGCCGAAACTTATATCGAGGTTCCAAAATGGCAGCAAAGGAGAGAATCATACTATAATTTTTCCAATAATCCTTAAAGTTTTCCCTCATTTTTGTTGCCATACTCCTAAGAACAACATCGCCACAAAAACTCCACAAAGATAAGAGATTTTCAATTTTTCACACATTTTTTAGATACAAGTTTGCCGTAGGGTATTTTGTACCAGATATAATAGTAGTTATCTTATCAAATGGCTGAAGAAGATCACAAATCTTCTCATTCCTAGACTACGCTTCATCTGTGGGAAGATCAAGAAAAGTAGAAGTAGACCTCTCCATCCACCTCATACTTGCAAAAGCCGCTCGATAAGGCAATGCTCTATCTAACATCTTGTAGGTGGAGTTCCACCTAGTTGGACAATCCAACCATAAACTTTTTGCACAATCAATGCCAAGATCCAAAGCAATTTCCTCAAATTTCAATTTCCTACCTTTAGAACCAGTCACATATTTCACTAAGTCTTTCACGTTAATTATCCCAACATCAATTAATTTCAAGCCCTCCTTAACAATCAAATTCAATACATGTGCACCACATCGAATGTGAAAATTTTTTCGAGCGGGTTTGGGTCGGGTTTTCGGGTTGGGTCAAAAATTGACAGGTCTGGTCAAAAATATCAAAAGCGGAACTAATTCATTCAGTAGACGGTAGACTAATTCAATTGGAAGTAGTGAACCAGGGCTGTGGACTTATGAAATGCATGACATTGTAGGCTGTCATGTGGATGGTCAAAATATTTTAAATTATGTTGGATTCTTGCCCAGGTTTAGTGGGTCAGTGGATGTTCTAAAAGTGGGAAGGAGAAATTGCTAAGAATTCTTGAAGAGAAGTTTATTTTATTGAACTCAAAACCTTGATTTTCTGTGTTCCTTATCCAAAAAAAAAACCTTGATTTTCTGTCTTGATCGGTGAACTAATAGTGTTCTTTTTTGCAATATGTTTCAAATAATGTCTTTAAGAGCATTAATACTGTTATCTTGCCCAACGTCCCTGATCTGCGGCAATACCTTGAAGCCTAAGTGCTCTTAAACAAGCTGCTATGGAATCTGTGTTGTTTCTCTTGGAAAGGATCTTACTGCTATATTTGATACTTCTGTTCTGTTATGTCAAAACCAAGGATTCAAAATGCAGTATTGGTTGAATTAATGAGTGCAATATTGAGCAATCGGTCTAATGTGGCAATCGTGTCGCATATCATGGTGGTCGCGGAGTTAAAATGTTGTGTCAAAAACTTCAAACCTTTCCGATGTGGCCATTGTGTCTCAGAATGGCCTCATTTTGATTCCATGGTCACAATCCACCGGTTGAAGTTTGGTTATAGTATTTGGGTCCTCTGACCTTAGTTTTAAAAAGCGCGAGGTGCATTAAGGGCCGTATGGTCCCAAAGCACAAGGTGCGAGGCAAAGGCACGCGCATCATAGATGCGAGGCGCACTTCTGTGCAAAAATGTTTAGAAGTCATTCACATTTCATAAAGAATATTTTGTAGAAACAAGTTCGACAAATGCATTAAAAAGGTGATTAGACATGATTATAACTATTAACACCCTAAATAACCTTAAGATATGTTATCTTTTTATCGTAGTTTCCTAAATCATACACTTATTGTACAGTTATAGCTCACCTTTTCGCTTCCAAGGAATAAAAAGAAGAAAAAAGGTAAAGATAGGGCCAAGAAAAAGAAGGAAAAGGCGGACGATATAGCCTTGCATCCTTGAGGTGCACCTCATCCGCTCCAAGGTGTTGACCTGGTAGCCTCATGCCGAGGTGCACCTAGGCGTGCATCAGGTAGGCTTTTTAAACTAAGCGTCCGGTTCCTCCCATTAGCTGCAGACACTGCAGTGAAAGGCAATTTGAAAGTGATGTGTTGTGACTGTATTTCTATGGAAACTCATTGACAGTGATTTATTGGTTAGAGGAACTTGCAAACCTGATCTAGGATTTCAGTTTGGTTGCGAAATAGCTGCTAGAAGTCCATCAAATGACTTGTTTTTTGCAATTGTGTTAACGAATGCTCCTACAAGGGATTAGCCAAATGCTTCATGTAATCATTCTACTATCTCTTAGCCATGAATCTCTATGGCATGGTTTGAAGAAGCAATTTCCTGGTGGGAGGAAAGTTGGCCCTTGTGTTTAAACTCTTAGCAAATATTTTAAAATTTTATTTATGAGCTTTAGCAAACGTGTTTATTTGTCGAAATGGTTCTTGGACTTTCTTAAGGACTGAAATTGTGCTCTGAAATTGCGGACACTGCTCCTCATGGCATTGTTCCTGCATAAGGAACAAGCTTTTTGATTAATATGTCTATTTAACCACAAAGTTACCTACATGCACAGATGCACCAAACGATGGAGTGTGTGATTGTTATTTGGTAATCAATGTCTAGATCTTGGTGTACCATATGTCTTTCTTCCATTCTTACCTGCTAAATAAATCACATAGCTCAGTTCTTCTTGAAGTGGTGCTCATGAGTGTTCCGGTTCTTGATTGAACAGCAACGCAATTACCTGCTTACTGTTGGACAAGATGAACAAATATCTCCGCAAGTGTCAGCTATGTGCCTGAAAGTTTTTGACCTAGATAAGACTAAGGAAGGAATAAGCGCAAACCCAAGCCCGAGCACAAGCCCAAGCACAAGCCCAGGCCCAAGCACAAGCATAGCAGTTCCGGACTGTGTTCAAATATTGCGAATATTCACTAACCAATTCCCTGAAGCGAAGGTAATGAGAATTATTTCTTCTTTCAATTAAAACAAGCCTTTTCTTTCATGAATTTATCTCCTTAACATCCCACGTTCTTTCCCAATAAGAGTTTCTTGTCTTCGTCTGTTTGATTTGCTGTACTGTAGATGAAGGATTGCTTGACTTCTTTTCTTGTAGATCACATCATTTTTAGTTCTTGAGGAAGCTCCACCAATATTACTCATAGCAATTGGATTGGACAATGGCAGCATTTACTGTATCAAAGGGGACATTGCTCGTGAGCGGATTACCCGTTTCACACTTCGAGTGGAAAATGCTTCAGCAGGTAATGCTGCTATCACTGGACTTGGCTTCAGAGGTGATGAGCCATCCCTTCAGCTCTTTGCGGTGACTCCATCGTCTGTTAGTTTGTTTGACCTCCAGCACCAACCACCCAAACGACAAACCTTGGATCATATTGGGTGTGATGGGAAAAGTATTGCAATGAGTGACTGTTCGGTATGCTTTTGTTGTTGCCTTGCTATCTTCAGGTATATTTGGATATCAGGCTTCAGAACAAATTAACGAGTTGATATTTTTTGCACACTGTATTCAGGAGCTAATAATTGGTCGGCCTGAGGCTGTGTACTTTTATGAAGATGATGGCCGTGGTCCTTGCTGGGCTTTTGAAGGAGATAAGCAATTCCTTGGATGGTTTCGTGGATATCTTTTATGTGTGACTGCTGATCAAAGAAGCGGCAGGCATGCATTCAATATTTATGATCTGAAGAACCGTTTAATAGCTCATAGTGTTGCTGTTAAGGAGGTATCACACATGCTTTGTGAATGGGGTAACATAATTCTTATTATGGCTGATAAGTCAGTCCTTTGTGTTGGAGAGAAGGACATGGAAAGCAAGTTAGATGTGTTATTCAAGAAGAATCTCTATACTGTAGCTATTAATCTTGTTCAAACTCAGCAGGCTGATGCTGCTGCTACGGCTGAAGTGCTAAGAAAATATGGTGACCATTTATACAGCAAGCAGGACTATGATGAGGCTATGGCCCAGTATATCCATACTATTGGTCACCTTGAACCTTCATATGTGATACAAAAGTTCTTGGATGCTCAGAGAATACACAACCTAACCAATTACTTGGAAAAATTGCACGAGAAGGGGGTGGCATCCAAAGATCATACTACTCTCCTATTGAACTGCTACACGAAGTTAAAAGACGCCGAAAAATTGAATTATTTTATTAAAGGGGAGGATGGTTCAGAGCATAAGTTTGATGTAGAGACTGTGATACGGGTTTGCCGTGGTGCTAATTATCATGAACATGCAATGTATGTTGCTAAAAGGGCTGGCAGGCATGAGTTGTACTTGAAGATTCTGCTTGAAGATCTTGGTAGATATGATGAAGCCTTACAGTATATTTCAACACTTGAGCCAAGCCAAGCTGGGGTGACTGTAAAAGAATATGGCAAAATTCTCATAGAACACAAGCCACGGGAGACCATACAAATACTCCTCAAGCTCTGTACTGAGGAGGGAAAACCAGCCAAGAAGGGGACCTTAACCATGTTGCCTTCTCCTGTTGATTTCCTCAATATTTTTGTGCATCATCCAGAATCTCTAATGGATTTTCTCGAAAAATTTACTGATAAGGTTAAGGATTCACCTGAGCAGGTTGAAATTCACAATACCTTGTTGGAACTATACTTGTCCCATGATTTAGCCTTCCCATCAATGTCACAGTATAGCGCTAACGGGAGTCCTGGTGGCAAAGAAAGGGCACTGGCTGGAGTTGTGCAGGTTTCTAAACCTTCATCTAATGGGAAACTGTCATCATCCAATGATGAGAAGAGCCGTGTTATGAGGCGTGAGAAGGGCCTACGCTTGCTTAAAAGTGCATGGCCGTCTGACCAAGAAAATCCCTTTTATGATGTTGATCTTGCCATAATCTTATGTGAGATGAATGCATTTAAAGAAGGTCTTCTGTTCATATATGAGAAAATGAAACTTTACAAGGAGGTGATTGCTTGCTACATGCAGACCCATGACCATGAGGGATTGATTGCATGCTGCAAGAGACTTGGAGATTCTGGTAAAGGCGGAGATCCCTCTCTTTGGGCAGATGTTTTGAAGTACTTTGGTGAACTTGGAGAAGATTGTTCAAAAGAAGTCAAGGAAGTGTTGGCATACATTGAGAGGAATGACATTTTGCCTCCAATAATCGTTGTTCAAACATTGTCCCAAAATCCCTGCCTTACTCTATCTGTAATTAAAGATTACATAGCTCGGAAACTTGAACAAGAGTCCAAACTAATTGAAGAGGATAGACGGGCTATAGAGAAGTATCAGGTACACCACCTCTTTTTTCCTTTATGCTAAAATCTTTATTTATTTATATACTTATTTTCTTGTCCTATCCTTTCTGCATGTTTCAAGGCATGGCCTTCCATTGTTTTTCCTATCAAAATTCGAACTTTTGGTTTTCCAATTTTCTCCTTGACTTCAAATACTACATTTTACAGCAGTATGCCTGGTTAGTTTTTCTCTGGGGAATGGTTAAACATTCTCAACCTTCATTTTGCGCATTATGGCTGAACAAAAACACTGCCAGCCCTCAACGTGGATGTCTCTGAAAGACAATATGAGAGAATTAGATATAGACAACCTTGCCTATCTGTGCAAAAGGTTGTTCACAAGAGACCTACAATCCCCCTTTTTTTCCCCAGGGGAGGGGCATTTGTTTTAGATTCGCTGATTAGAACATCTTGGTAACAATGCAAAGAATCTAGAAAAGAGAGTATTTTTGCAAGAAGTGAATTACCTAAAAGCTATTATGGCTGGGAACCATTAAAGACAGTGAGCTGCTACCAGAAGCAATCATATCTTGTAAACTAAGATAGTGTGGCATTTTACTTGAATACGTGTCCATAGATGCAACATAAACCAAATTGGCAATTAATACCATGATTAAGAGAGGGAAGAGTAATGGGAACTAAGTAAGCAGACCTTGTATTCTATTACAAAGTATGTACCTACAACAAACAACAACAAACTCCCAGTGCGCGTCCCAATTGTGTGAGGTCTGGGGAGATCTAGATGTAAATGGTATTACTTTTGTAGGCATCACTACCTACAAAGAAATTGATTCCAATAGACCCACAAAAAAAAGATTTAGGAAAACATTTGAAAGTTGAAAATCCTTTGATAAAATAAAATACGTACATAAATCGATAGATAATAAAATAAAATGCAATGTACCATTAATAACAAGAAGTCACATATTAATCAAAACAAGCATACATGAGGACTAGAGACGCACGTTAAGTGACAACCAAAACCAAGCACCAATACTTCAAGTGCCCTCGGGAACTATGGAAAGGGCAAGTAACAAGTTACCTTAAGTCTGCTACCCAAATCCTAGACTTCTATAGCTTCTTGTCTTGGGCCATGTTCTCCATTAATCCTAAAGTCTTCAAATTGTTTCTAATCACCTCACTCCAGCTTTTCTTCGGTCTACCTCGACCTCTTCTACACCCCGGAAGATTGATCTTCTCACATCTCCTCATAAATGCATCCACGCTCCTTCTCCTTATATTATCAAACCACTTAAGCCTAGTCTCTCTCATCTCCTGTATGGATGCCACTCCTACTCTGTCTCTAATCACATCATTTCTAATCCTATCCAATCTCGTGTGGCCACACATATAATGAATGATCTGCATCTCCGCTACCTGGATTCTTTAAACCTGAAATTTCTTGATAGGTTAACATTCCACACCCTATAATAATGCTAGTCTAACAACCATTCGATAAACTCTCCCCTTCATTCTTAGTGAGATCCTCTTATCGCACAACACCTAACACATTCTTTCGTTTTTGTCATCCTACTTTTATTTGATGGTTGATATCTTTGTTAATGTCTACTCCTTCCTGAATGATTGAGCGCAGATAATGAAACTTTTCAACCCTAGGTACAGATACATCTCTAGTGGTCACGTTGTCTTCAATACCACCATTCCTCTCACTAAATCTGCATTTCAAGTACTCCGTCTTATAACTACTCAACCTAAATCTTTAGCCTCTAGGGTATTCTCCACCACTTTAACTTGTCGTTAACCCCCTTCTTAGTTTCATTGATAAGAACTATGTCATCAGCAAATAGCATGCTCCACGGTACCTCATGTTGGATCCCTTTAATGAGTTCATCCATCACTGAAGTAAAAAGAAAATGAATCACTGTTCCTTGATGAAAATCAATGTCTACAGGGAAGTCATCTGTATCACCCATATGGTCCTAACTCTTGTCCTAACGTCCTCATACATATTTTTAATAACATGAATATAGGAACCCGATGTACTTTTCTTCTCTGAGCACTCCTATAATATCTCTCGGAGTACTCTATGATATACTTTCTCTAAGTGAAAGAACACTATGTGGAGGTCCTTCTTCCTACCCTTGTAGAACTCCAATAGTGTACGTATGAGATGAATAACCTCTAGTCGACTTACCTGGCATAAAATCAAACTGGTTCTCCGCAATTCTGATACCCTCTCTCAACCTTCCCTCAATCACTTTTTCCCACAATTTCATTGTGGGGCTAAGCACTTTTATACCTCCATAGTTATTTTAGTCTTGAATATCACCCTTGTTCTTGTAAAGTGGGATAACAGTACTAACTCTCCATTCTCCAGATATCTTTGCTATCCTAAATATAACATTAAAAAGGGTCGTTAGCCACTCAAGGCCGTCTTCATCCTAACACTTTCAAATATCCATCGGGATACCATCTGGGTCGACTGCCTTTCTAACTTCATCTTCCTCAATGCCTCTTTAATCTCCTCTTTGGAGATAAGACGACAGGTGCTCGAGTTTTGTTGTTCCTTTTGACCCCTTTGCCCCCTAAGTTAGGAGTTGTCAAACCTCAACCCATTAAAGAACTTACGAAAATAGTTATGCCATCTTTCCTGAGCTGTGTCCTTGGTTAAGACCTCACCGTCTTCCTCTTTAATACACCTTGGTTAAGACCTTACAAAGTACAGACCTAGCTATTAAAACAGGATGTGCTTATCTACCTTAATCCTAGATCAACCATCTTTCCGTTCTTGATCTTCCGTAATGCCTTTTGAACTTAATCTTTGGTTATACGACAACATAAACCGCTTCAATGCTAAAGAGTGTCGTAATCCCTAGCTAGATGTTGCCATTTTTGTTGCCTTTGAATAGCTTCTGAAAAAATCGCCAATCACCTCTCCTTGATACCTTCTCCAAGTTCTTTCTGCCTGATATGCATTTCATTTGTTCCTCTCCTTTTCACAATAGAGATCAAGGTTCTATTCTCCGTAGGTTGTGTGCATGTGTAAATTTCCCATCCAATTATAAAAAAAAACTCTCCTACTCTCCTTTTCCAAGCTTTGGGCAACTTGAACACCTCTTTGTCCCCTTCATTTCTCTCTAATTTTTGGTACACCTTCTCGGACACTTTAGTTTTGGCATGTCTGCTTTCTGTGCTTCTTTCTTGACTATCTTCTATTCTCCTTTGTTTGTGGCTTTTGGCTTGTCTGATTACTATCTGCCAAGTCTTTGTATTTGGCTTGATTTGCTTTCACTTTCTTTTGAACCTCATCATTAACCACCATGCTTCTTTTCTTGTTCTACCACTGTCTTTTGAGAACCCTAATGTGGCATTTGGTCCCATGAAATGTAATGGGGGTGTGATGCAATCAACTATACTATGTAATTAGCTATGTAATGTAATGAAAAAGTAGCTACATTATCATGTTTGGTTGCTTAAAAAGGGTGATGCAATCACAAATGATTTAGTTCATCACATGCGATATTGTTATTATAATGGCATTACTATAATTGGTGGTACAGAGAGAGAGAGAGAGAGAGAGAGAGATAGAGAGGGAGAGAGGAGAGGACAGAGAAGAGAGAGGAAAAGAGAGAAGAAAAGGGAAAGTGGAGAGAGGGGGAAGGGATAGAATGGATTTTTTTGGGGGGGATATTTACGTTCTTTCATCATTGTAATCAGCATTATATTGGTAGGTGAGTGTAATTACATTGTTATATTCGAATAAGCTGAGGTAATCTTCTTACAATGTTATCATGATTATAAGGTTCACATGTAACCAAACATGGTACTGCAAATGTTGCGAATGTCATTGCATTAAATGCTTAATTGCCCTGAACCAAACAAACCATAAGATTTCCTGGGCTGAACCTTCTGGACAATTAGAATCTCAGATGGCTATCATGGTTCAGGTACTTGGTATTAATGATTTTAGGAAAGTTGAAATCTTGTTCTTCTCTATCTTTTTGGGTTTCCACGTAATTCTTGGGGCTGGAAATGTATTTGAGCCTTATGCGTGCGCAAAAGGAAAAGATATTCATTAAATAGTGCCCTTGATCTTGTCAGTGATTTTGCCACGAGCATGGTGCTTGGATAATTGAAAAAAAAGAAACTATTCTTTTTTGGGGGGGGGGGGGGAGGACTTGGTGACAGTGAGGATGAAAATTCGACTGATGTTTACAATCATTTCCTCACTACATCGGAACTATTGTCTTATTACATGATTGAATGCAGGCCAGCTCTTACTGCGGAATTTGAAGAATGAGGATGCTTTCTTGAGTTATATTTCCAAGGACTGATTCTGGGATATCCCCATTGTATACAAAGAAAAGGGGGGGGGGGGTCATGGAGTCATTCTATGCTACCCTATAGTCTTGCATTACCGTCTAAAGCTGATTTTTCGAAACGTAAGATTGACTGGGTTTATGCTTTTGCAGGAGGACACGTCGACAATGAGAAGAGAAATCGAGGATCTGAGGACAAATGCTAAAATCTTCCAGCTTAGCAAGTGCACGGCTTGCACCTTCACCCTTGATCTTCCAGCAGTCCACTTTATGTGCATGCATTCCTACCATCTGCGTTGTCTCGGTGACAATGAAAAGGAATGTCCTGAGTGTGCTCCTGAGTACAGGTCAATCCTTGAAATGAAGAGGAATTTGGAGCAGAACTCAAGAGACCCGGATCAGTTCTTTCAGAAAATTAAGAGCTCAAAAGATGGATTCTCCGTGATTGCAGACTATTTTGGCATGGGTGTAATTAGCAAGACTAAACCTGATCCTGGAAATACTTCTTCTAGTGGCGGTTTTTAAGGACTGAGTTTTCAACTTTTGTCTGGACTTTTTTGAGTTTCCCTTCTGATTTCCCAAAGTTTGATGGTGGAATTGAATGAATCCGATATTTTCACAGAATGAATGAGGCGAGGCCTGATTCTGAGCACTGCTTCAAAGCTGTGCTTATTTATCAGCTCATCCAACAGATTGAAGAGAACTATGAAGATGTACGCAGCTGCTGGGATTCGCACTTCAGGTTTCATGATGAAGATAAATGTGCCCCCAGCCCCCTCCTTGTGAATTTGAGATATACCTAGGCCGTATCCAACGTTTGCCGGTGTAAATGGAAGTTAAGGCCGAACAGGGTTGGGTTTTTCTTTTATTTTCCTTGTTTTGTTTTCGGTTTTTTGTTTGAGGGGGGGGGGGGGAAGATTGTTGTAGTTGTACTGCAGAATCTTTGTTCAGTATGCTGAATTGCTGAGCTATTTTTCATGCATAGGCCTGCGGTGTTGGGGGGGGGGGGGGGGGGGGGGGGGGGGGGGGGGGGGGGGGGGG
>JACYFF010031954.1:97304959-97342590 GCA_017589665.1 Selenicereus undatus
TCTTTAACTCCTTGTTCCCATTTGACTTCCACTTATGGTGATATGTTGACTGACTCTCACGTTTATACGTATAGTAATAGTAAATTAGTAGTATCCAAACATGGTCCCTAACTAGTTGAATATGGCTGAAATATTAAAAACAGAACCCTCTTAGATATTTTTTAACTTGAAAATGGGCATAGCTCACTAGGCTTCTATTTTGGAAAATTCAATGGGCCTTCAACAGTTAGGAAAAGGGGTAATACAAATGTTCAAGTACTAACTTGATTACCCTAACCTATCGGCCCAACCATACAAATTCCTACATAAGTATGGTATTTTTGTATCTAGTAAGTTACGTCGAAGGTTTACAAGTCGAAGGTGGAGTGAGTGGCCAAGCTGCCAATCACACCTTCGATACACTCTTAATACTATGAAACTAGGTAGTTGCATGCTTTTTGTCCGCATACACCGGTACTAGCGAGAAGAATACTGAAAGCTCAAGACATGGTTTTTTTTCCCTTTTTTTTTGGTGCAAACATTCTAATTTTACAAATAAAGAACGGTAATCATAATGTTAATATAACTAATTAACTACCCATCCATTTTTATATGCTAGGGCATTACACCCACCTTCTCATGGCCCATATACTGTAATTTCATGCCCTAAATGGAACCAAACTGGAAGATCAAAACAAAAACCTGGTACGTTGGTGCAATTCATAGTTGCTTGGAACGCACGTATGCTCCAATATACGGGATGAATTCAGGTGATTTGCTGCTTCAGTCATTATTAGTACATCTAGTTCACTAATTCAAAATTTCACATATTGTAAACAATCATAAAATGACTTATTTATAAGCGTTCTTTGTCATTTTCTCTCTCCCACTGCCCACCTAGGGCATCATTTTCAAATTAATCCTTGTTTGTTTCTCTCTCCCTCTATCTCTTCTTCTCCTTTTGCTGAGTAAAAAGCTTGCTCATTTATGCCGATCTCAGAAATCCTTCAATTTCCTTCAAAATATAACCTATGAATCACGAAAATATGCAACACCATTGTGATAGGAGATGAATTCACTGAATTCGCCAAATTTGACGAATTGATACCCTAAAGTATCGTGTTTTGGGACGAATCAGTTTGTGGTATGCTAGCGGGTTGAGAGAATCCTTGTGAGAACTTAGTTTTTCATATTCTATGAATGTAACATTTACAATTTCAACAATGCAATGGAATGGAACTTCTCATCACATACCCAAAAATTTTGTCGAATGGTGTCTAACCTTCTGCTAAAATTTGATAATGCCGATTTATTCTTGTGGGTGTTCATATCAAAAAATTTGACATATTTTCTATACAAAAATATGATAATTTTTTACGACGAATGGTTGCCTTGGATACCGATGACGTCCACATAGATCCACTCTGCCCCATCAAAATTTTTCGTGAAGAAAATCTGGAAAGCATCACTGTGGATTCTGCTGTCCCTGTTGAAAATTCTGCAGATTTTGGGGAGTATTCTGGAAAGGTACCATAGTAGACTGGAGATTCTGAGAATTCTGTGGCATAGTGCCAAAGGCACCATGAGGAACTCGCTGCTGTGGTAAAGTCATCATGCTCGCGGGATTTGCTCCGACATTGAACACTGGCAAGTAAGACATCCAACGATATTTAAGCAATTATGATCTGCGGAGTAAGCACCCAACAAAGAAGAAAAAGAAACCCACTTGCAGAAAGAAAACACACATGCACACACACACAGCGAGAAAGGCCTGGCATATGATCTGAGTTGTTTGGTGAATCAGGCTGGGCTTTTTTACATCCTAGTCATTAGTCAAGTTCATATTTGCTATTGGTTGGTTGAACGAGTTTGTCTTGGAAATACAAGAAAAATGGGTCAGGAAAATTTCAAGCCAGGTCACTTTAGGTCGGGCAAAGTTGGGTTTGGATCAAACTCAACTTGCGCTATTTGGATCTCAGGTTCTGTACCATTCATGGTTCATTTGTGTCAGGTAATTACAGAGGGGTCACAAGCAAAAGGAAAGAAGGATAGCGTACTTGGATCACTAAGCATCGGTGAAGGATGAGGCCTTTGAGGGTTGCCGCCAGCTACCGCGAACTGCAAGCATGAAAAGAAAAGTTCCTCATGCATACTTGTCGAGGAGGTCATAACAGCCTGTCACGAAATAAATTTCCAACGTACAGAAACACTTCACATCGTCCTCTTTTAAGCACTGATTAATCGAATGATACAACCTTTTTTACCAAATAAATCAAGGAAAAAGTCAAGTTTTGACGAATAATTGGGTGGCATCCTCCCTTTGAAAGTTTTAAATTATGAAAGTTCGAATTCAGATAAGTATAGCTCTGTCGTATTGGCAGATTTTGTATTTAGATGGTATTATCTAGTTGATGGTTCCTAAATCCGGCAGATAAATATGGCAACAACCTCATTTTATCTTTCAATCAAGTTTCTAAAGGTTCCATTATGGCCTGAAATCCAAAACCATCAAACTGATTCCACAAAAATCAAGCTGAAACAATGCTTCATAAGCATCATGAAGGTACCTGAAAGCACACCAAAACACTAACCTGCATTCGGGGGATCAATGGTTGTGATGCCATTGCAGCAGACATGTTTGAAATCTGAAGTGAGTAAAGCAGAAGATCACCAAATGGCTCTTTCTCAGCTTAGAAATTCAAACAAAGTGGAAAATTTTCTATAAGGATCACATGCACTTTGGTATTCGACATTCATTAGACTAAATTCGTGCAGTAAGTAGCAATCCCCGATCCCAGGAGCTGCTCTTGGCGACCATATCCATGGCCTTGACACTTTGGATGTAGTTATACAAGGAACAGATTTCATATTAACAAGGCAATATCAGTCAACGATGGAACCGATTCAGGGGAATCCTAACAAGGGAAGTATCGGAAGGTCAAGATATACAGGTTGATGAACCCTGACCTACTTTTACATATTTGACAGGTGTGCTAATCTCATTTTTTTCTGTGCTGGGAACATACTAATTTTTTTTTTTGGTCGTCAGCAGGTAATGCAAAGAGATGTCAGCTCACAAAGGTTCGACTGCAAGCAAAGGTAACATGCTCATAAGCTTCCTGAACTAACACCCCAGAAGTCATAACAGCCTTACCAAAACACACAAAACCAGAGGAAAGATCAACAATTTTCCTAGATGAAAGAGAACATAATTCCTTGAAATAACAAAATGCAAACTTCAAACATTAATATTAGCATATCTGGTGCTGATGTTACACAGCATCGCAACTTTGAGTTGCCATATCATTTTTGACCGATGCACTAGCTCTGGTTAGTCCCTGATTCTCATATGATCTCTACCATCCGCGAAAAATTGAGACAGAATTTCGATTATGTATGATAAATGTCACCCCAGAGAGAGGCAAAAGGTCTACACAGACTTATCCCTACCATGGAATTATGGAGAGATGTTATTAGAACACTATCTTTCTATCATGTATTAAATATATGAATTCTAGTTGACTCATAACACCCCCCCCCCCCCCAAAAAAAAAACTGTTTTTAGTCACACGTTCTGTTATATCGTCACTGGCTATGAAATCACATATTTACCACATCAAATGAAATTTTCTACATTTCTGATCTTCGCATGGTACTATTTTGCCGCAGTATCTCCCCTGCATCATTCACTCAAGTTGTGTCATAAAGCCCACACTAAGTGAGCATTTACTCTAAAGGGCAGGTAATAGCTCTATCATCATCAAAATAAATGCTCTGCAGGTGACAGATCAACAATTCATTTGAAACTGAATTAATGTATTGTAAGGTGGCTGAAATTCAACACAAAAAATGTCAAAATAAGATTTGGAGTACATATATCCTACTGTGTTCAGATGGCAGCACTTTCCATATATGTCATATCTTCAATCAATCAGAGAAAAAAAAAAAGAGAAACATAAAGGAAACGCTTGATGAGAACCTTTCCAACAATAAACAACTCGATTTTGTTTCAAATAAAATCTGATACTAATGAAGCATAAAAAGGCATTTGTAGCTTACGAACCTACTTGCAATAAGAGAAAATATTCCTGTATCCTAATATACTACACTGCAAACTTGTTATCTTCTAGGTAATAGACAGAGATTTTATGCGTTACTCTTCAGCTATGACCATGGATTCAAAATGTGGCCGATCCATGACTAAACGGCCGAATCGAAAAAAGGTTTTTGAGTTGGCCGAACCGCGTTTTCGCCACAATATGGCACGCAATTTGCACATATATTGCGACCAAAACCGCATTTTGAATCCTTGGCTACAACTATTGAAATTTGAGCTTTATTGATTTCTGCATATGAATTCTCCCATTTGCTATTAAAATTACAAGAATACAATTCAGACCTAATCCAGACATTCAAATCATGGAAGCAGGTTATAACATAAATGCCAAAATATCATAGAGTACCATATTAGTTGCAAATTATAACTTCAGTGAAACAAGAAGCACTTATTCTACCATTGGATTATTAGGCAAACCCTGAGCAGCGTTGAACAATGCTGCATTAGCCGGCCCAGAAAATTGCCCCATATGATGATTCAGCTGGCTCCCTTGGCTTAGCTGACTTTGCCCGATGGCATGTTGCATATGACCACTAACTCCAGTAGGTAGTTGCCTCCCTTGAAATTGTTGACTGCCTAATGGTTGAGAAAACTGCATCGGGTTTTGTCCTTGAAGCTGCTGGAAACAATTAACAGGTATTAGCCACTCAAGAAGCACCCTAGAAAAGGAAGTACTACGATCAACTATATCTAGATATGTTATCATAAACAAAGTTCAGCGAACAGACATACAGGTAGTAGTTAATTCCCTTAGAGGTATAGGTTGTGTCCCTTTCCCAGCTGGATGACAGCATTCATATTTGATTTGGCCAAGGGTGAATTGCAGCCTTGACCAACAAGGGTGCCTTAACTGACAGCATATCCATCAGGAACCAGGAAAAATCAACTTATTATGGAGAAGGATACCATAGGGCCCGCGCCTCCATCTCAGCCATGTCGGTCCTGCTTTTAGTCCGACTAATGCCAAAACCAAAAAGAAACTTGCTAATGTGCTTTTTCCTTGTCCACAAGCTTCTTGAGCAACTTCCCAGGAGGTCAACTATTCCGATACCATTCCAGGCCAGGGTAACTTTATCTTGTTATTTTCTTACAAATGAGCTATTTGAAAAGGAAGGCGCACCTGATGATATAGCTAGTGTCAAAAATCTTAGGCTTCTCTTCTAACTTAGCTTCTAGGCACTATAGATAGTAGTATACTTCTCTAGTTGAGTGCAAAGTTGAAATTCGCCCCCAGGGAACAAGGACTTGAGGAATCTTAAACCTTTTACAATGTTTCAAATGGTTGATATGAAAGAAGTTTAAAATGGAAAACTGGGACTGCTGCTTCTAGGGTCTAAGAAAGCATAATAGAAATGGTAACTTACAGTATAGATCCACCTTCCAAGTATTCATATACAACAACTTATTCAATATCATCTAAAACCAGTGTGCCCTAACTTAGTGATCTTCCAGTCAAACATGGAAGCATATGCTGTTGCAGGACAAAGTGATTTTGAAAAGGTCATACGCGCAAACTGAAAATATCCACATCCAACAAAAAAAGCACATTCTGGTGCATGTTTGAAGTTTATAAAACCAGCTGAAGTTGCATTTACTTCATCAGCATAAAAGAACAGGGAGCTACCAATTCATAAGAAAAGACAAGGTTCTAAGCTAGCAAGTGAAGAACAAAAAATATGGAAGAAAAAGGAGAAGAATTAGAGCATACTGATTGGAACTTCTGAGATGTCTGAGTCTGTATGTCATGTAGTTGTGATAGTTGGTTCTGCTTTTTTTTTTTAAAAAAGAACACATAATCAGTGAAGGGACACCACAATTTTAACTGTAAATCATTTATTCATTCGAGCTAAACCTGCGTAGGAAACCTAGTTCATCTTATGGGTTATGACTATCAGCCTAAAAGGCAAAAGGTTGGGGGGGGGGGGGGGGGAATTAGGTTCCAATCTCTCTTCATCATCCTTATCACAAAGTCATAACTATGTTCTCATGATTATTACAATGTGTTCTGGTCCAGATAACTCCAGACGAAACTACTCAAAAAAACTTCTAAAGCATGAAAACAATGGGGAACAATCAATGATCTTCTCCATATCTCGATGGTTAGCTACACAGAGAAGGTAGAGAATTGAGAGAAAGGATGAGACACATGAACACAGAACACAGTTGGAAAACAAGATGGTACAATTTCAAGTTGTAGTCATTTAAGACAATGCTTAAAATTTCAAATGGGAAGATCTCCCTCAATATAACGCAAGATGTAATCCCTCTTCATCCCAGGTCAGCATTATCCACCACAAACTATCTACCATATTCACTTCGGCTTCAAATTTATGCAACTAAAGGACATCAAATGATTAAGACCAAAGCAAGGCAACCCTCTACCAAGAGCAAGATTAGCTCCAGCCTACCAACCAATAGTATCCTTCTTGCACCAGGATTAGGAACACCTAGATCTACATGAACTTCAAGCATTGCTTCTTAAGAGAATCACAAATAAGCTAAACAGCAACTTTGGGTGACTCAATCAGTGAAGATGAATACAAGTCCTAGGTAAACTAAGCTAGACAAGCTGAGAAAAGTGATACACGATTTGAAAGGTCAGGATATTGCCAATAACCATCACGACCACAAATAATAATATTCTCAGCAAACTGTAAGAAGGAACACGAATCTCGTCCTTCTAGATCTCAAAAACATTCTCCATGACCTTCGCTTTTTACAATAATCCTCCTCTAAACAGCCACCCCCAAATGTACAGGCACACAACAACTGCCTCACATCAAGCCTCCTGCATCTCCGAGAATGCTTAACTCAACAATCATTTTTTAAAACCCCAAAGGTCTGAGCCATCAACCAAAGATAATAAAAAGGGCAGCAGGACAAGAACCCTCACTCCAAATTCACAGTGAACAACAACTCAAAAAAGGGCAAAAAAAAAAACAGAGAAGAACAACCCACTATGCATTCGACCAAAGGTGAGGTCTAACAAGGACAAGAAGCATCCAACCTGGGCTTTAACAAGCAAATAGTAGTTCTCCAAATCCATAACATTATCCAAAAACAAAAGTTTACCAAATCTCAATGTTTTGAAAATCTCACTTGAAAGAATATCCACCACTTGAGCAGCCATGAGCCAAAACCAACCTATGAAATCCGCTATAAAGAACAGGTATATTGCATTTTCATAGTTAACTTTATCATTGAGAAGGGCCTCTTTGTAAGAATCCCAGAAACACTAAAATTAATGTAGATATTGCCCAACATTATAATTTATACAGTATTAACTAGAACAGAGAGAAATGATCAAAGATCTGACCACCAGAAAGCTGAAGCACAAAATGCAGGCATCTTGGGATGTAAACATGGGATGAAATCAAGAACTAAACCATTGAGAGAACAGAATAGGCTTGAATTGAAGAACATAAATTGTTATACCTGTCCCAGTCCCTGCAAGGCAGACTGCCTGAACTGTTGAGCAGCAAGAAGTTGCTGCTGCTGAGGAGGAAGTTGCAGCATTTTGTGTCTCTGTTGTAGCTGATGTTGCTGCTGGAGTGTTTGTTGCTGGGGAGATGGTGCATTCATTATATTTGTGCCAGACCTGGGTGAGTTTGCATATGGCACAGGGGATGCTGCATTATCGAAGGAAGAAGTTGCTGTGGCAGTTGAAGGTGAAGGAACTGATCTTCCAAGCTGTCCCCCAGATGCCTGTATTTAAAATAGATGTCCGAGTGTGGAATGAATAGGCATGGCAATGCAGAATATGCAGTCACATCGCATCAATATTCAACAAGGCAAAGACACATGCTCACAGCCAATCAGTTATATAAAAGCAGCAAGAGTTTCATGAACATATACCAGCATGTGCGTTGCGTTTTGATCTAAAAGATACTCTTTTCACTTGCATGCTTAGAGAAGAAATCTTAAATCCAAAGCATCACAGACATACAAGAAGGCTGCAATTTTAGTTTATATAGCCTTCCAGTGTCCATATAGATCAAAGCGCTGCCACTGCCACCAATGTGGATCAAAAGTCCGGAAACAGACAGTCCCGTACTGCCTCTAAATGTCAGGAGTAACAATGTTCAAACAATGACCTTCCCCAGTGGAATCCTCCCTAGGCGTTATTAACGTACAAATTTGCATCAAGCATAGTATCGGTTTCTAATTAACTAGAGATATTGCTCAATGTTCTTGCACAGTGCAAGAGATCTGCTTCAGATCCACAGGAAACTGGAACTCATTCACCTAAACTTTGGAAGAAAATGGCTGCCCCAGGGGGGGGGGGGGAATCTTCGCTAGATGGCATTTTGACTAGCAGAGAGACCTTTCTTAACTAGCAAAGATTATGCGGATCGACACACCTGATACCACTCAGACATGCTTTTTCCTAATCCAAGAAAAAGAGACAGAGAAAAGAAAGGCATTTGGACACTTGACAATTAAAAGGGGACCTACTACTGTTGGCAATCATGATTCAAAATTAAAACTCTTTTATTTAAAATTATATGTGATTGCAATTATCTGAATAAATTTCTAATACATTGATCATTGACTTCGAATGGTTGATTGAACTTATTTATTTATTATGATCTTTTTTAATCTAAATGGACTTACCCAAATTAATCTTGATATTTCATCTACTTTCATGGGATTTGATTTGATCCTTAATCCTATTTTTGATTACCTAAACTAATATTTTGCTTCAGGCAATATTCTCAAACTGAAGCTAGCATTGATGTTTGACTAATTAAAACACTTTCACAATTACTTATTTATTTAAGTAGAGTGTTATCCACTAAGATGTTGGCGTCCTCTCTAAACTTGTTGGGAAAAACAAAAACAAATCAATAAAACAACTTGCAAAGAAAATTCTACCAATCAGGAAAGCATCAACAAACACCAATAACAACTTAACAAACGCAATCATAGTATAAGGTTAGAATGGTCTGGGTGGAAGCACGCCGTAGTGCTCTCTTTGGAGAGGAAATGCCCCCACTGCACTGGTTGAAAATTGAAGATGCAGGCCTCCCCTACGATTCAACAACCCAATAGTTCTTCTCGAATGCAGTGATTAGAACCCCGAAACCAAGTTCCTAACTCAATGCTCACTCAAAAATAATATTGTAGATAATTATAATGGAGAAATTAAAACAATCCTTCCTCAACTAAACACAATAAGGTCAGTCAATGAAACTTATCAATATTCGTAAAGCTGAGGAAGAAGAACAGTATGTTAAAATTCAAGGTGACTGAAATATATTATAGAGAAAAGGAAAATGCTCTGTGTTGTGTTAGTAAGCCTTGGGAAGACTAGCTATTTATAGTGGAGAGTATAATGCTAGTCGTTGCCCTTTTACTTAAAACCCCCCAAAAAAAAAAGATTCAAATGCTCTCAAACTTGCAATAATTTTCTCGGTAAGGGTCTATTTGGTTCAAGGAAAATTTGATGGAAAGGAAAAAAAAATGAAATTTTTTTTTTCATTGTTTGGACTTTGAAAAGAAAAAAGAAAGAAAGAAAATACTATGTGGAGAATTCGGTGGGAAGTGATCTAGTTTAGGCCATCTATTTTGCCTTGCAAAATTGAGGGGGAAATGTGACAGAAAACTGATGTTAGTCCTTCACAATCTTAACATTTAGCACTGATGGAGGTTTCTCACACACTCCACTGACCTGAGTGTCCCCTCCCCACCCAGCCCCAAATAATTTCTCATATCTAAACCAGGGGGGAAAATGGACTTTTTCCTCTTTTTTTTTTTCCTCCTAACCCTTTTCTTTTCAGTTTTCCTTCCCTTTGATTTTTTAGAATCAAATAGAGACTGTATGATAGGACATGAGTTTTAAATAATATTGACTTGATTTTGAGTTATTTTATTTAATGGTGCTATTGCATACCTGAATTCATCCTGTAAGTCAGATCAAACCTCAACCCAAGTAATTATGGTTTGAACATTCCAATCCTAGATGAAGGGAAACAGGAGAAGCTCGAGGTTCCAAGTATGCAAATATAGTCTAGTTGAAAGTGACAGTGCATTGTAGGTGTAGGCTTACCCAAGGTCTGCAAGCCTCACTACAATTCTATTTTGAGTTTCCTCTACCTCTACTACCGTACACAGATAAAGAACATAGACTCCCCAGAGCGTGGGAAGTAGATAGACTGTAGACAATCCCATTTTTCTTCTGAACTCGGCTATCATAAGTTTACAAATATCAATGTCTGGTCAAGAAATGTTGCATGAGCTGTTCTAAAATACTGAGGCATAAAATAGTGTACCCCCCACCCCCGGTTGTGCCAATAGAAATAAGAAAGAGAGAAAGAAACAGTATAACAGTTAAACCCGACCTTCCGCCCTCATTTCTATAGGACAATGAAGGGATTGGTGCCCTGCATAGAACCTTTAAATTGTAATACATGAATCCATCAACTGGGTCTACAGGGAAACACCTACAATAGTCAACAGAGAAATAGGTGACATGCATAATACTATTGCAAAAGGCAAGTTTGTAGTACTAGATTGAATCTACCAGTCAAAATCCAGAACAAACCAGTTATTTTAGATCTTAAAACAAGAAAAGTTATATGTGATAAGATTATTCTTAACCTGCAGTGGAGTACCCTGATTAGTGAGACTGCTGGACGACATGGGAGGTGTATTCATGGGAGGTGCATTCTTCGAGTACATGCCTGGAAGTTGATTCAAAATGTGCCCATTAATGCATCAAGATCAAGATATAATTTTAAGTTAGAACACAGGAAGATAAAGGAACTATTTATTACCAGATCCATCACCATATGTCGGCATGTCATCACTAACAGCAAGCACATCTACTAGATGTGAAGGAAGCAGGGCTGTAGCATGCCTTTGATCCATAGGTAGCCATAGCCCTGCATATTTTACAAGTAAAGAATCTACTGTAGAAAATCCCTATCAAAAATGTGTATAATCAGGGCAGAAAAATGAGTCCAGGTTGGATAGTCTAGTGACAGACTATATCTAGACTCTCCCAACCCTGCTTGGTATGATCAGGGGAATCATATGTTGACAAACTTACACAGACGCTAATTCTGTAGTGATTGACCAATCGCTTCTTCATTAGACTAAACAAACCAAACCAAGCTAAATCATTACTAGAAGTCCAACATGTGTATGTACGCGTGCATGCACATGTGTGTATGGTGAAGGGGTGTTCCCATGAGAAGTCCAACTGTAGAGAGACTGTTTCCAATGGCTCTTGGACTTGAAAGGAATGCAGTTCTATTATTACAACAAAGTAAAGCAGTCTTTAATGAGACATGACCTTTTATCTGCTTGGATAGTGGATTCTTGACAAGGACTTCCCCACTAGAGTGTGCAGTGTTAAACATCACACTGGGTTGTTCAGGTGCACCCCTGGCCCAATTGGAATAAATAAACAGTGGATATGAGAGGCAGAATGATGTGCTCTAGGTATTTTCACCAACAAATAATTGGCCCGTGTCCTTGAGCATTGATAACTTGATATGTTGTAGGCTTGTAGCTCCTTGACTTAATGCATTTGTGGATTTGACCAAATTACATTCTCAGCCTAGTAAATTGCTACAGCCAAGCAAGACTATATACTTGATGCCCCTTCCAGACCACACCTTGTTGAGCCACATAGACTAGGCTGCTCTTTTTGCAACCCCATGTTAATACATGTTGGTTCAAATATATACTTTAAAACATATACCATCGCAGTGCATTGAGCTTTTCTGCTACTTTTACTACAGATAACCTTTCTTGCTCTAATACCTAAATACTAAGTCAAATAAGTTTGGGGAGGGGGGAAGCCCAAAGGGTTTTCCCTTTTCCTGTCTATTTATTATGCCAACACAGCGAGCACCAGGAAGGGGAAGCATAGAGAACAGCCCAACCATGAACTGATAAACATAGTCAACAGCAGCAGATTAATGACTGCACAAACCAGTCATTGGCATTTGCATCAAAAGAAATTTTAACTGCTGAGAATCTTACCTTCACCATGATTGACAGCAGCGCGAAGCAAATTTTCTTGTTCTTGAATTTTAGCAGAAAAGGCCTTGTCCAAAGTTGGTACAGTGGTTAACCTTTGACGAGTGTCCAGACCACACTCTTTACGAGTATCAGCTATAATTTTCTCAGCACTTTCACATGCTGCAGCAATCATGTCAATTCTAGCCTGCAAAAGCGAAAACGGACAGTTATGGAGCATTCAGACATCAAGATGAATACTACATCATAAATGAAGTTACCTTAAGTTTATCAATCTGCGTGGGTATAGGCAGATTTGGCATACCAAGCAGCAACTGTTGTCTCTTAGAATTGTCATCCAATTCCATCTCAGGCAAGAGTTTTGATGACAACATGACAGGGAGTACTACGGAGAAGATAGTTTTGTAACTATTAGCAACCACACAACTTGAATGTCAGTTCTTAATAGTTCAGGGAAGTACAGTATTCCCATAAAGCCTTTTTTACTCTTATGCTTAATTAAAAAATCAGGATTTGGGATCCAGATCATCGTCTGAAATCCTCCATTCAGATCAAGAAATATGCTTGACATGTCACTAAGCCCAACACATGCATTATCTAGAAACCAGTGACACCACTATGGTAACACGACTATTTTTTTATTTTTTTTTATTTGGAAAAGAATAGATATATTTCAGTAACAAAAGGCTGGATGCAAAGATAGTATCCTACAAAAGGCTATACACATCCCATATGCATAGTATCCACAAAATCTAAGAGATCAAGAGAAGAGTAACAAAAGATCCCTTTGTCCCAAAAATAGAGAGCCTTGATGAAATAATCTTTAAAACATTGAAGTGGCATCTCCACATCCTCAAAGACTCTTCTATTTCTTTCACGCCAAATGCTCCAAAAAATTGCATGAGGAAATAATCTAGCAATCTTCTTCTTCGCTTTCCTACCAAAAAAGCCCTCCCATGCATAGAGGTGATCCGAAATAGAATTGGACAAAACCCAAGAAACTCCCAAGCAACTAAAGGCTAGATCCCAAAGAGCTCTTGCAAAAGGGCAATGAAGCAATAAGTGGTTCACCGATTCTGCTGCAGCCTTGCATAATGGGCACTAGTTCACCAAGAGCGTACCTCTCTTTTGCAAATTATCGAAAGTCAAAATACTGTCATGGGTAGCCTCCCAAACAAAAAAAGACACTCTAAATGGAGCCAGAGATTTCCAAATGATCTTCCATGGAAAACACATTCCCCATATTCGATGCAAAGGTGCAGAAGGCATAGAGGCAAGCCTCATACAATAAGACTTCACCGTGAAACTCCCTTTAGGATTGAGATCCCATTTGACTAAATCAAGAGAGGATTGCCCAATAAGATTCCCATTTAGCTTAATAAGCAAGCTTATAAGGGAGGCGTCATCCACTGAGGCATCACAAATAAAAATAGGTGACCAAATGCACGACCCCAACACATTGTCACAATAAGCAGCCACAGTAGCTTCTTTATTCTCCACAAGAATATAAAGAGAAGGGAAAAGGTCCCTCAAAGGAGCACCTTCACACCAACGGTCATGCCAAAACAAAATGGTAAAGCTAGCGCCCACCTCAAAAGAAAGATGAGGAAAAAATCTATCCCATCCTTTGCAAATAAACCTCCAAAGACTTACTCAATAGGAACCATTTGGTCTAGAGGGAAACCACGCAAGCCCCTCCTCACCATACTTAGTACAAATCACCCCCCTCCAAAGGTTGGTCTTCTCATTCATGAATCTCCATAGCCACTTACCAAGCAAAGCCTCATTAAAGAGCTTCAGGTCTCTGACTCCCAACCTTCCTTCTGACATGGGAAGCTTAACAATGTCCTATCTCACTAAATGATACTTGAAATCAGCACCAAAGGAGCCCCAAAGAAACTTCCCTTAAATGGCTTCCAACTTGACCGCCACTGACACCAGTATCGGAAAGAGAGATAGGAAGTAAGTGGGAATGCTAGAAAGGATGCTTCGGATGAGAGTGAGTCTACCACCCTTGGAAAGATAGTTAGCTCTCCATCCAAACAGTTTTTTCTCAAATCTTTCCACTTCTGGCTCCCAGATAGATTTATCTTTGTATTTTACTCCAAGAGGGAGACCAAGATAGTAGGTAGGAAAAGAATCCACGGTGCATCCTAACACACCCGCTAGCAATTGAATATTATCCACCTGGCCCACTAGCAAAATAAAGCTTTTAGCCCAGTTGACTCGTAGACCAGACACTCCCTCAAACCAAATGAGAATACAACGTAGGTTCACCATCTGCTCACAATCGTTGTCACAAAAAATGATTGTATCAACAGCAAAGAGAAGATGGGATACATTAATGGTAGTTGCGTTCCTTCGGCTCACTGAAAACCCAGATAGGAAACCTGCCGAAGTGGCTGGGAGCAACATCCTCGTGAAAACCTCCATGACCAACAAAAACAAAAGTGGAGAGATTGGATCCCCTTGGCGAAGGCCTCTAGAAGCTGAGAAAAAATCTGTAGGAGAACCATTGACAAGTATTGCAAAGGAAGCCGAAGAGACACATTGTCGAATCCAAGTGATCCATCTCTCTCCGAATCCCATTCTACTCAAGACATACATCAAAAACTCCCAATTGACATGGTCATAGGCCTTTTCAATGTCCAGCTTGCAGACAACTCCCGGAATCCCGGACTTGATTCTAGAGTCAATAAGCTCATTTGCAATGAGAATGGCATCCAGAATCTGACGACCCCCTATAAAGGCATTCTGATTCTCTGAGATAAGAGACCCTATCACACCTCTCAATCTTTGGGCTAAAACTTTAGAAAGAAGCTTGTAAATGCAACCGACTAAACTGATCGGTCGGTAGTCTCTAATATCCTCTGCATTGGCTTTCTTAGGAATCAACCCAATAAAAGTAGCATTGAGGCTTGCCACAAATTTCCCAGTGTGGTAAAACTCTGAAAACATCCTTAGAACATCACTCCTAAGAGTGTCCCAATTCGCTTGGAGGAAAGCCATAGTCATACCATCTGGGCCTGGAGATTTATCGTCGCAGCAATTGTGAAGAGCTTTAAAAATTTCCTCCTCTGAGAACTCCAACTAAAGCCCAACTAATAAGGAGGGCATCATCAAGTTGTCAACCTTTGGTCTCCAAGCTTCAGACTCAGTAAAGAAGGATTTGTAGAACCCATGGATGGAAGACTTCATCTTGTCCCAATCCTCAAAACGGTTTTCATCCACAATCACAAAAGACATAGAGTTGAATTTCCTGCGAAAATTAGCTACTTTATGAAAAAATCTAGTATTTCGATCTCCAACTCTAAGCCACAATGCCCACCGACTTTTGTCTCCAGGATATCTCATGCATAAGGATGACTTTCGCTAGCTCATCTCGGTCAGCTTTTCTCTGCTCCAATTCCTCAGTAGAAAGACCAGAAGTTTCCTCTTTTACGTCAAGTTGGTTAATAGAATCCATGAGGTTCTACTTCCGAATCTTGATATCCCCAGAGACCTCTCTATTCCATTTCTTGATTTCCGCTTTGATCACCTTAAATTTCTTCGCAACCACGAAACTAGCATATCCCTCAACACGAGCCTCTTTCCACCATCTTTTAATAAGATCCCCAAAACCCTCAAGTTCAAGCCACATATTCTCAAATTTAAAAGGAATTCTCCCCTTCTGAAATGACCCATTTTCTAAGCAAATAGGGAAATGATCTGAAAGAGGTCTAGGCAACCTTTTTTGAATAGCGTCGATAAAATGATCCTCCCATTCTAAGGAGATAAGAAAATAGTCAAGTCTTGAACAGGCTGGAACGTCGCCACACCAAGTAAAGTCACCCCCTTGTAAAGGAAGATCAACAAGAGCACAACTATTAATAAAGCTATCGAATTCCTCCATAGAATTAGAGGGACTTAAACCCGAGCTCCTTTCGTGAGGGTATAAGATCTCATTGAAATCCCCTCCCAAACACCAAGGCCTAGACCACTTGTCCTGAATAAGACGGAGCTCTTCCCAAAACCTCAATTTATCAGTCCTAGATTGAGGGCCATACACACCTGTTAAAGCCCAAGCAAAACCACTCTCGACCGTTTGAAGAATGCAAGTGATCGAGAAGTCTCCACAAAAAGAAGACACCAAGCGGTACACACTCTTGTCCCACATTACAAGGACACCCCTTGACAAGCCTATTGCATTAAGGGCTGCAAAATCAACAGAGTGATTACCCTATAAAGCGCGAACATCTGAAAGTGAAACGGCCTCCACTTTTGTCTCTTGAAGACACACAAGGTCACATTTCCAGTCTCTCAAAAAACTTTTAAGCAAAACTTTCTTGTCGCTGTCATTAATGCCCCTCACATTCCAAGAAAGCAGTCTAAACATAAAACACTAACATCCCACTTGTAGAGGCATTAGCTCTGTCATAGTTTACTTCGAATTCAAGTCTTCGCAATTCTCTTTGTCTTCTAGTTGCCGAAGGCGTTCTAACCACATTTTGTTTAGGCAAACTATTGTTTCTTTCAATTCTTGACAGAAGCTGAATCACCTCAGTCTCATACCTTGAAACGGCCACACCAATACAGGAAACTATGCCTTTGAGTTTGGAGACTACCCATTTATAGACCTTCTGAGAATTCGCATTTTGACCATCCCACACATCCTCAACAGAAAAAGACTCATTGGAATTCTGAAGAAAAGAGAAATCAATTGCAAGAGGGGCTACCAAATCTTCTAAACCTGACGGGGGCCCAACGAAGATCAAGGGCCAATTATGCACTGTAGGCTCCCCCCCTGCAACATTATCCTCAGAAACGCCTGCAAAATTCCGCAGTCCTACACTTAGGGCAAGTGCATCCCTTACAACATCTTGAGGCAAATCACAGGGATCACTCCCACACAAGCCTACCCCCAATTGAAGAGAACTTCCCACCGAAAATAGAGAAGATGAAATGGGATGGTCTCCATCCCCCCTTAACCAAGGAAGACTCGTTGGAGAAGATAGGGCCAAGGGAGGAGGAGAAACGGGGGGAACATAATTAGAGAACAAATTCACAGCAAAGTCCTTCGATGAACCCGAGATTGCAACAGAATAGTCCTTAGCCCAAGCAGTACCAATATCATTAGAAAGCTGACCATTGATTTCCGCCTCAAACCTTGCAGGGTCATACAAAGTAACTCTAGTTGGAGAAAAGGAGTCCAACTGGGCATTAAGGAGAGAAGCAAGGAGAGCATCTGCAAGATCTTCAACCCCACCCGAGTCCTCATTGTCTGAGAGGATTCCCCCATTGTCCCTCAATCTAAAGCCAAGGGATCAATTTCGACGAGTATAAACCTGAGTACTCTTAGGACAAGAGACGCATCTTAGGCTCTCCTGGTTCATCCTTCTAGTCCCAGAAGACAACCCCCTCCTTTGCACCTCCAACGGCTCGGCATGATCAAGAGTAATACCCGAATCACTCACCTCCTTGCCTCTTCTCACAACTGACGAAGATACCGTATCACCATATGACTGAAGAAATGTAGCTAAACATTTCTTTAATCCACACTTGGGACAGCACCCAGGCGGGGGAGGAGGAATGATGGCATCAACCAAAGAGGATGATGGTTGGGAGGGCACAGTTCTCGGCTGAACTAGAGGATCTAATGGAGCACGGCCGACTATTTCAGCAATAAGGCCAAGCATTTTGAACCATCCCCATTCATTCCAGCCTGCAGGGAGAATAACAAAGGAACGTTTGCCATCAATGATCACTGAAAGTTGCAAGTACTTTCCAGCGCGATTACTCCTGGACTCCAACATAAAAATTCTTGATCCTATTCTCATTTGATTGCACCAATTTGCAGACTTAGATTTTCGAAACTTAGTCCAAGCCCTCAATAGCCATAAAACCGCTTCCTTAGGCAATAAGATGGAGAACCTTCTGCCCCTGCCATTCTCAGATATTTTCAAAATATTCTCCTTAGTACCAACCACACTTGACTTGCTTTCAATAGCAAAGAACTTCTTACAGCCCCCTCTCATATTCCTCACCCACTGCAACCATAGAAAAAGTCTCCTAAAAAAGCCTCCCGGAGGTAGACAGAGAAAATGCCACAAACGTCCAGCACCGGTACCCCAATTGCACAAGCTACTACTAGAACCCTTAAAATGGCTTGATCTAGGGGTAAAACAAAGGCGGAAAATTTTTCCGGCGACTTTCCGGTCACCGGAAAAGTCGCCGGCGGTAGAGTTTCCGGTGGGAGTAGCTCCGGCGAGGACAGAAGAAGCCGGCGACCACCCTAGCAGAGGAAGAAGGACAAGGCAGCTCACCAATAAAGGAATTATGGGGAAAGAAAGGAAATCCGGCGACTTTCAGATAACCGCCGCAAAAGGCTCTGGCAAAGACAGAAAAAACCGGCCACCACCCTGAGAGAGAAAGAAGGAGGAAAGGACCCACTAACCACTGCAGATCTGAAGAACCCAAAGGAAGGACGCGAAGAGATGCCCACCGGCTCTAGCGACGTCAAGATGCCCACCAGCCGGCAGGGGGAGCAGACCGAGTGAGGCTCCCAAAGACCCAAGGTCCACCGGACCTTAGGTTTGCCTCCGATGACCTCAAATCGACCCAAAGCTCCCCCCCCCCTCTCTCTAACTTTCCATCACCTGTGGCTGACGACGGTGGGCGACTACAGACGGTAGGCGTCAACTCGACGGAGGGCAGCGGTCCGACGGCCACTGAATTTGAATGGAACACAACGGACCGGAGCAGTCTTGGTGGAAGCAGTTTTACGCTCCTAATAGCCTAGCTAATAATAACAACAGCGAACACATTCAGAAGAGAGGGGAAATCATGTAACACGACTAATACCTCATGCCATATTTTGGCGCCCTTGTCAAGGGAAAATAAAAGAGTCTTCAGGGCTTGGAAAATGCTTCTTCAATGCATTATGGGTTACTTGATCAAGACTCTTTATTTATGAGATAACAGGAACATATGCTATGTTTCTTTTGGTGTGGCTGATTTTGTGGATAATATAGATTTTGGATGTGTACAGTCTCTTTGTAGTAATGTCTAACTCACTCATGACACAACAGGTCCCGAGTCCTCCCACCTCATACATCTTCCTTTGCACATTTTCATTTAGGTTCTCAGTATTCTCTCACCTTCCCTCTCTTCTTTCCGCTCTCTATTTTTCTGGTTTCCAATCCGGATGTCCAACCTCTCTTGTTGTTGCTCTCTCCTATGTTAATCATAGATAATCACAAAGATATGATACGGGTGTCAAGGGAGAGTGAGTTAGACATTACTATATTGATAATTCTTCGTTTGTTTGGTCTTGTTTGGACTTTGCGTGCCTATTAATCATGACACATACAGACGCCCAAGAGCGAAGCTTGCAGTCTATGGGCTGGAATGAAGAGTCTAAATCTTAGCATAAAATTATCCATAAATGATGTCTCTATTCACGAACACACCCTTAATCACACTGTTTCCAACAAACATTTTTAAATATATTTTTGGATCTAAGAGACCATGAATGACCACTTATCAATGAATTTCATCTTTCTTTCCCTTTTGTTTGGGGGGGGGCGGGGGCGAGGTTATTGTCGTTAGCATTATGATTCTTGATATATCTAAACTTGAAATTTTAAATTCTATCTCAATGGAAGCGAGAAGCAATCAGTAAAAAGATATAAGACCAACAAAGAGTTCACTCAAAACCTTGAGTTTTGTGAATATGTCATAGTGGTTTTCAAGAACTCTAGCAAAAACAACCATGCAATTCTACCAAGATACAAAACCTTGAGTAAATGAAACACTCACTTGTAGCATTCTCAGCATTTACATTCCTGGGATGCACCACAAAAGCCTTGGACACCTTCTTGATATCTTCAACAATGTTGAAAAGCTCGAGATTCACCATTGAAAACTGACCCAACACATCTTGCCTGGTGCCCACAAAGAGAAGCAAGTTAAAATCAACAGGGAAATTACTAACAAAGTATAAAGTCTAGCTAAACCAACCAAATGTCTTTTCTTCATCAACAATCGTTTTTCCATAAACCAACTTCCCACATTGTCCTCGTAGAAGAAAATTAGACAAAGAATAAAGAGAATCAAGAAAACCATTTGGGGACAGCGCCAGAGCGGGAGATGACGTCGAAATCCTCGAGAATGCGAGAAATGGCCTTGAACAGGCTTATGGCCCGAGTTTTGACGGATTCCAAGTTGAGCTGTTGTTGAACTGCCGGATTCAGCCTCTCCACCACCCTCGCGGGTTGTTGCTGCTGTTGTTGCTGTTGCTGTTGTTGCTGTGGTGCTTGGATTTGATCTGGTAGAACTCCGATCAGCGCCTCCATGGCCGCGCACAGAGAGGGAGAGAGAGAGAGAGAGAGAGAGAGAGAGAGAGAGTGGGAGTGTCCGTGTTTTCAATCGACCATGAAGGTGATTTCAGTATGTATGTGCGGGTTTGGACTGTAGAATTCAAGACTGTTAAGCCGTTACGAGTTCTGGTACGATTATTTTCCTTTTTTTTCCCGTCTATTTTTTTAGATATCATGTTGCCGATTTCCGTTTTGGAGGTTATTATATCCCGGGATCTGATCAAATTGAGTGTTATGTCGGTTATGGGGGTCCACAATCAACAAACATGACTTTTTCGATTCTAATCGTTCCCAACTCTTATGCAGGTTGGCATATTCTTGACCCTAACTCTGATCCTGTCGGTACCTTTGGATCAGTGGTAAGGCGCGATTCTCAAACCTTCTGTATGTAAAAAATAAATTTTTTCACAAAGTTCCATTTTTATTATAAAATTTAACATTAAACATCCTGCTAAACAAAAGACCAAGCAATAATATAATGTTCCAATGAAATATATCGTAATTGCTTATATTCCAATGCGAAATTTGCTTATTAAAACGACTATTCTAAACATTAGAGAGAGAGAAAACTAGAAGGGTAAGAGTTAGGGAGAGTTGCACAGGTGAAGAGTTAGGGAGAGTTGCAAAGGTTAAGAGGAGACGAGAAAGTAGAAAGCGAAAAAGACATTGAGCAAATGAAACCAAAGTATCTTGTTTTGATTTTAAATTTTAAATTTTGTTTTTTAAAAAGTCAGGATCAATGGGTCACGTCAGAGGATCAAAAACTCTATCCGAGCCCGACTCTCATCATAGTCGAGTACCCTCAATTTTAGGGTCGGGGTGAGTCGGAAAGAAAAATGGTCGATCCCGACACTCATTTTCTGAGGGTTGGAACAGGTGGGGCCCCGACACATTAATCAGGTCTACCAAAAATGCAGTTTCCAAATACCCAGAAAGGTTTTTTTTTTTTTTTGGTGTAAAAAAAAAGCCATTCTTATGTATTATTTATTTGTATCTAGGAGAGTATGCTTACAAAGGACTAAGCTTAAAATAAACTCAAGTACTTACTTGCAATTAAAATAAGGTTGCAGAAAGTTGAGGAATGAGCAATGCTACTTCTGGCTCACTTAATGTAACTCGAACTAATAAAATTAAATTGAACCACAGAGCTTAGAGTATCTCTAATGCTTATGCCTAAGGATTGGATGATTTTTCTTATGTGTTTAAACTTCTAAATTAACAGGATACAATCCTCCTAGACCACTGGTAACCTCCATACCATCTTCCCATCAGTTTTGAGACAGAAGAACAATCCAAAGCTTCATCCATCTCTAGCCACATAAAACCCAAAGCTTCATCCATCCTCTTCGACCCCTCTTTCGTGGGGTGTAGGGAGATCCAAATATAGGTAGCATTGCCTCTTCAGGCATCTCTGTCCTCAGAGAAGCGAATTCCAAGAGAATTTATAATTGTAATTTAACTATAATTTGAACAGACATAAGGTAATAAAAGAAGTACTTAAAATAGCATAAAAACATTCAAAAAGTATTATAAGAGAGGTAAGTACTATATTATAAGAGAGGTAAGTACTATACCCTAAACAATCGGCGCTGAGATGCTACTAACTCTATTGGGTAGAGGGTGATACTAACATACAAGAATACTGCAAACTCGAGTTAAAAAAAAAAAAATAGTCAATCCCACACATACCATAGTCCTACCATTCATCAGCCAAATCCAAATCCAAGAAGCTAGCTACATGTGGTCTACAACCTTAATCATCGACCTCTGCAGACTCTTATCCTAAACCATGTCATCCATTAATTACAAAGATCTCAAATCATGCTTAATCACCTCGTTAAGATTGAGGTTCTGACCCTTTTACTCGACCCCTAACCCAACTATTGTAACAAACAGATAAATAAAAGTCGTCAATGTTGTGAATTTTTCGCAAGAGGAAGTGTGAGGCATTTGATGCTGAGAGTTTGCATCCCAATTGCCAGCCTTCGTCGAACTCTCCGTATAAACCAATTGCTGTAATTGTTTAACTGAGTATTATACTTGTTCCTCTAATTGTGTAACTAGCTGCTGTTTTGTTGTTGCTAGAAACTTGAAATAAAGTTTATTGCCTGACCGCTTTGACAAGTGTGTGGTGATGATTTTCACGGGAAGGCTGTTTTTTTCCATTGATTTTTAGGTTCTATTGGTATCAGAGTTGAGCTACCATTAACCCATAAATTGATAGAGATCTATATTATCGATTTTATTCATTCACAAGACTCGAATCCAAAATCTTGCTGAAGGGAAATAAGTGTCACACCACTTGAATTAATTGAGTTGAGAATATAAGTCGCCTATTACCTATTTACCTTGCATATAAATGTTATTTTTAGTATAAAGTCATGCGAAGATCGCATCTAATCCAAAGATAAACCTAGAATCGAATTGGGGGTCAAGTAGAATAGTAGAATTAGAATTGGGAAAAACTAGTTTAGTTACCATACCAATCCACCTCTTAACACACCTCGACCGGGACTTTGATTAGGTCTAGTCCGAGCTCAGTGGTGCCTCCTTTAACCCCGGCTGCCCCGTTAATTGATGACCACCAATGTACACTTTGTTTCACTTTAGTTTTGGAAAAGTGAACAAATCTCAAGCATCCATCCAACCTTTTTCATTCCTTGGGTCATACGACAGAGGATGGGGTTCTTAGTTGTAATGTTCAGCATTATCGCACGGCCCATACTCCACCTGCTTTGCTGCACCAATCAGAGCATAGAACAAAACCCTTCTCATAGCAGAAACTTGCCATAAAAGCAAAGGCAAAGACTTCAATCATATTTAATTTCATCTGATTTCTGTTTGTCTTGGGGGATTAGTATTTAGCTCTCTCAAAATCCTCTGTTTAGGTGCACCCATCAATCTTACTTTTTTTCCTTGGAGTACGAATTTGTTCATATCTTTTGTGTTTCGATTTTTCTAATACAACCCCATAAGTAATTCCTGCAAATTCTGTACTGCAATTCCTTCCACAGTTTGGTCACTTATCAATGTTCCTTTGTTTATGATTTTTAATCTAAGTCTACAATAAATTTTCTTAACTAATGGTTAGTTGAGGTAGAGTGGGAATTTTGTACTTAAAAGCAAGGTCTGTTTTAAACTGTTGGCAACTCCCTCATCCTCCTCTATTCTGACTTGCCAGTTTGGTAAAAGTTTGGTGAACCCCATAAGACACCCATTTCTCAACTTCCAGAATAACAATAAATCAATCAGCCCTCCTATTTCTCTTATTCAGTGTAGAAACTCAAATCACCTGCACAAAATCTTGGGAGCCTGATGGTTTCTTTCTCTGAATCCCAATGGAGGGGACCGAGGGAAATATCGAAAAGCTCCTAGCTGCTAGGGAGTCCCTCCGAGCCTCCCTAGAGGAGTCAAAATCTTTCTCTTCAAAGATTGAGGAAACCGGGTTAAGATTACAGAAGATCAATGGCAACCTTAGTTTGCTGTCAAGTGAGCTTTACTCGACTTACAGTCGAAAATCCACTCTATACGCAGTTGGGGCCCATGTGGACCGGGCCTTTGGGCCTGTGTCTGCAGTCTTGAGGATCTATGACTCGGTCCATGAGCTTGAGAAGTCAATCATGGGGGGTCCCTCAGGTGGTGATGTAGTAGGGTACATGGGTTCAGTGAAACAGCTCGAGGAGGCTATGAGGTTTCTTTCTGACAACTGCGGGTTGGCTGTTGAGTGGATGGAGGATGTCGCGAAGCTCCTTGATGAGAATGTGGGTACTGATGACCATTACATAGTGAAAGTAAAGAGATTGTTGAGGATTCTCAAGGAGCTCAAGGCCTTGGAGACACGTGCCAGACTAAATGGCGGTCTTTTGAGTGATTCATTCGACAAATTAGAGCTTGAGTTCCGGCATCTGGTGAAGGACAATGGCTCTTTTTCTCATCAAGTCTCTGAGCTTCATGCCATTATTGAGGGGCTGAAAGCCAACGATAGGATGGAGAATTGCATTACTATCTACTCTGATATAAGAAGCTCAAATGCAAGGGCAGCATTACAACGACTTAATCTGAGTTACCTCGAAATAGAGATCTCAGAGTCAGATTCAGTACAGAAGTTTGAAGATCATATAGTTCAGTGGGGAAACCATGTAGAGTTTGCCCTGAAAAATGTCCTGCATGCTGAGTACGACCTCTGCAAGAGCATTTTTGAGAAGCATGGTGCAGATGTTCCGCTCTCTTGCTTTGCAAGAATCACTGCACAGTCGGGGTTCTTAGCTATTCTCGAGTTTGGTGACAAGATCACCAAGGCAAAGAAAGATGCCATCAAGCTTCTTAAGCTGCTAGACATGTTTCAAGTCCTTGATAAGCTGAGAGTAGACTTCAACAAGCTCTTTGGCTCAAAAGCATGTCTAAAGATCCAAAACCAAACCCGGGATCTCATCAAACGGGTTGTTAATGGGGCTTGTGAGATATTCATGGAGCTCCGGCTCCAAGTGGAGCTCCAAAGACACAACATGACCCCTCCACCTTCAGATGCAAGTGTCCCTCGGTTAGTGACCTTTGTGACAAACTACTGCATCATGCTGCTCGAGGATGATTACAAGCCGGTTCTTTCTCAAGTCCTTTCCATTCATCAAATTTGGAACAGGGGCAAATCTCCAGATGGGTTCCTTCGAAAAGAGCTCCAAAGGATTGTGGCGGCCATGGAAATTAACCTAGAGACATGGTCAAAGACCTTTGATGACCCTGCCCTGTCCTGCTTTTTCCTGATGAACAATTACACATTCCTGTGTCACTTCTTGCAGGAAACAGTTTTCGGGGATCTGATGGGAGATAATTGGCTACGTGAGCATCAACAGAAAATGGAAACCTACACAGAATTATACTTAAAAGAGAGTTGGAGAAAACTATCAGGAATCCTAAGTGAAGAAGGCCTAATATTATTCTCCCCAGGTAGAAGCACTACTCAGGAACTCGTAAAAAAGAGGCTTCGAGAATTCAACGATGTGTTTGAGGATATATACAGAAAACAATCTGAGTGGGTTGTGTCAGATAATGGATTAAGAGAGAAGGCATGCCAACTTATAGTTCAGGCTGTGATTCCTAGTTACAGGTTTTTCCTGCACAATTATGGTTACCTGGTAGAAAATGGGTCAAGTCCTGGTAAATATGTCAGGTACACTGTATGGAGTTTGGAAGGCGTGCTGAAGTCGTTGTTCCAACCTAATATGACGAGATTTAGCAGAAGCAATAGCAGCAAATCCACACATTTGATGGGCAAACTGCGAAATGCTGTGTCAAATCAGTTTCGTGTTGCTCCAATCCCTACATAACTTGCTGTAACCTGCATCTATATCCTCTCATATAGTTCAGTTTAGAGCTGCATAGTGTATTCCTATGTGTACCTTGAATACTGTACTCATAGCCAGTGCACACTCACTGTGTAAACATGTCATCGTCATGAAAAAATGACTCTTTTGCGTTTATATGCATTGAACTGTACATTAATATCTGTTAAATTGAATGTTTCGTAACTCTTTAGCTGAACTTTACATCTTTATCCTAATTTTTGGGCTTGTACTAACGAAAAATTCACATTTATGACCTGCAAACTAGATAACATAAGTAGTACCCATAAGAAAAAGTCTGCTTAATTGTTGTATTACTTACCATTTGAAAAAAATATAAATAAAAAAATGAGGCCTTCAACCCAATTTTTTTTTTTGTTTACAAAAAAAAATAAAAAATTCGACCATTTAGACATGAACATGTTGATTGCGAGCACTCAGACTTATTGTTTTGAAGATTGAAGTGACTATTTATGAACATGGATGATTAGGCCATGGTCATTAATAGATATGAATTCCATGGCATGCCTTTGGATAACAACCTTTCACCCATTTTTTGATCAGTTGGTGAAATTTGATCACTGAAATTATTTCTTTTTAAAAACCTTTTTTTTTGGAGCTGATGGAAATGGGTTGAGTTAAAAAAGGCACAAAAGAAACAAGTACAGAGCCCTAGTTGATCAAACTAGATATGAACTACATTTTTTTTATATTGGTTTTCATGAGGTTATTAGTTTATGTTAGGTAGTCAAACTTAAACAGCAGGTGTGAATTTGGTTGACCCCAAATGAATGACTCAGTCTCAGGGATCAATGCAGTAGCCAACCACCCAACTACAAAATTGAAAGAGAACACATCCTTGTCAACATGCACATGTCTTCTCATGTGATGGGATCTCAATACTACACTGATTGGAGGAGCATTAGATACAATTCCTTTATCCTGTTAGCCAATTACCACTTGAGAGCGTCTCCAGGACTCCCAAGCCAGATAATGATGGCCAAATGAGCAGGTCAATTGCAACCAGATCAAACACAAGCTGACCACCTGGTCAACCTAGACCCGATAAATGGGCCCTTCGGTCAGGTAGGCGTCCGGTGTTTGGATCGGGTGAGTTTTGGTTCAACTTACTTCAGGTTGGACACGGATTTGGTTCTGGTGAAGTTCAGGTCCAGACCAAGCTCGGCACAGCTCATCCCACACTACAAGGAAGACATTTGATCCACCGGCCACCGACTAAGGGAGGGGATTAGGGAGGACAGATTTGCACCGTCTTAGCAATAAAACAATATTCTGGTGAGAAAAAAACCAAATCCCCAACAGAGGGTTAAAAAAATGATAAAATGTGATGCAAGAAGAGAGCAATTTCTTGCTTCCTGCTATTTATTGTTCCATGACAGACAAATTAATAATGTACATAATGGCCTATAAGACAAACTAGATTTCTCAACAGAAATGTCTTCAGTTTTCAATTTGGATGCCTCAAAATCCTGGCAAAATTGAAAGATCTGCAATCCCTTTGGGAAGGTCTGCAATCTTTTTAAGCAAAGCAAGCCTGTTATTTCTGATCCGTTCATCTTCCTGCAGAACATGTCATTCATATCATAAAATATGTTCAGAGATTGACATGCACACATGATTTCTCAAACAATGCTGTGTAGCTTGATACATGGAAATGGGAACCTACCACCATCACAAACACATTATCGAAGAAATCTGCAAGTGGCTGTACTAGTTGCGAGGATACTTCAACAAAATCTTCAATTTCAATACCTGTTTTGAGAGACAAAATCATCGGTTTCTATGTAGAAAGAAAATGCTACTGATTACACCACTGTAGAAGCTTCAAACGTAGTGAAATTTTTAATAGGTGCTTTGAACAATACCACTCATGCTCAAAAATAAAATAAAATGATTGTTTAATAAGAAAATATCACAAGTTGTGACTGGACTTGAAGAAGTTGACCCATATGGGGTTTAGCCAAGACCCAATGGCCCTCAACTAGATTTGGATCAAACAAAGAATTTCGAACTTCAACCCAATTGACCTGACAAAAACAGAAATGCCCGAAAATTCACCAAGCCAAAGATGACTGCATTTTCTCCACAAGCTTATTGGACAATCTAAATTCCAATAGCAAGCCCCAATATGACCTGGGTTTGAAATAACTTGACCTAAACTGAATATCCCATCAACCTTCTGGCCTGATCGGAGATCAACCCATTTACTTAGTCTAATCAGGTAGACTAGGAGCTGGTAAGGGGAGCTCAAATGAAGGGCAAATTTCGCAATAAAAATGCCACAAGAAACGATATCCACAAATTGAAACCAAAACTACCAGGATGGATTTTATCATGCACAGCCAAGAAAGCACTCCATAAAGCTTGCTCTTGTGTTGTCTCAAAAGCAGCCTGATCCACCTGGTCAAGTTAAAAGAGTAGCAGAAACAATTACTTGAGAGCAGATGATAACATTTGCATGTCCTGTGACATAGAGAAAGTGACACAACATTTGACTAAAAGTTGAACCTGAAAGACTTCCCTATCAATGGAAGGATTTTTATACTACAGCAGAAACACATCTAACACTAATATGTTGGTTTTGAATGACGATCCTCATTGTTTATGTTCACTGGATGTACTACCAGATATGAATGCTCAGAATCAATGAAACACTCTCGTTTCTCCCTAAAACATCAGAAGGGCTGAATAATTGAATGTTAGTTAAAGGATCATACCTCTGTGCTGAAATCCATGTCCTTTCCTCGGATAATTCTCGTTGGTCGGGAATATGCTTCAAGAACCTTGGGAAGGAGTTCATCTTTGAATAAGGCTTCCATCTGAAACCAAATAGTAATATATAATAAGAGAAAATGGTATAAGATCAGAATTCATGGACGAAAATCAAAAACTACCACTTACTGGCTGTAGTGCTTCAGTATATATTACATAATCTGAGACTACAAGGTCTAACATCTTTCAAAGATTCCTTATTTTTTTTAAAAAAAATTAGATTTGTAACACAGAGGAAGAAGGAGAAGCAGCTTTACAAGCTAATCTCAAATAAGATTGAAGTTACAAGAACTACAATCATAATTTCATAAAAGATGAAAGCAGAGAGCAATTTTCCATTTATTGAACAAAGGAGAACAGATTTATCTACACAATTTTCCAGTCAAACATAGATACACATGCACTTGAATTCTGAAGATAAAAACAGATGACAGACGATGTAAGACCTCATTCGCCCACCAAAAGCAGAGCCCTACGGTGGCAGGTTTCTCAACCGTGTAGTTAATGCTTGTAATATGTGACAAAAGAAAATCAGATAGGACCGACCTTATATGTTGATTTTGCCGCCAGACATGGCCAGTCTGCACGTTCTACGAGGACAGACCGGACAACTTCTGGATTTATTCCCTTGTCAACCTGCCACACAACATGAACAAGAGCACCACATGTTCAGGAATTTGCAGAAGAATGGATTTTTCTCCTCCAGGCTTGAATTTGTGACAAATGACTTGTATCTTCGAAGTTGGATGAATGTGTGTCTAGCTCTGTTATTCAGTAATCAATTTCCATGTCTTTTCATTGCCAAAAAGGAAATTCAGTGAACTTACATCATGCCAAAACCCAGGCACTATACGAAATTTGTGTGTATCATAAAAGATGCAAGTTTCTACTGATACATACCAGGTACTGTTCCAGCCTCCGTGTGACAAACTGATGTACCTGCCCAAAGGATCCAAAACATCAGAGAAAAATTAAGGAAGCTAAAATGGCCAAGGGAACAAAGGCATGGTAGTGAACAGATGCCACAGAAATCAAATTGTCATAAGAATAATGCAAAAAACACAACATACAAAGCAGGAAACAGACGCAGGCAGCTATGATTCCATCAAGTCAAATATATAATCCCAGGTTCTCGTATCGAGCTTCACTTTCATTTAACATTAGCTATGATTCTATCAAATCAAATATATAAGCCCAGGCTCTCCAATTGAGCTTCATTTCCATTCAACATTCATACTTCATATAAATGGACTACAATGAGGAACCGTTCAGCAAGGCTTAGGCAGAAAAACTCATGAACAATAAGGTTTTCAAATAACAACCATAATCACTCCAAAATCGGCATATACAAATGAAGAACCATTCTTACATCGTCTGTAATACTGCTATCAACTTTAATGGGTTGAACCTCAGCAGCCAGCTCCAAAGCGCTTCTTAAGTTCAAATTTTTTTCATTTTCAACAAGCAGTTGCACCTGACCATTGTGAAAGGGAGAATAATGATATCATGGCTTCTGATAGAAATCTAAAAGTAACAAAGGCCACAGTCTTACAAGGCCATATGCATTTCTCCGCAGTCCAAGTGGATCATTCGTGGAACTAGGCTGACAACCTGCCGCAAACAATCCAACAAGGCTATCCAGTCTGCACCATAGATGTAACAGCATGATTTAAATGCCACTCGGATTTAAATGGAATACAAACATTAATCTCAAATAGCTAGCTGAGAACCTGTCAGCTATTGCAAGAACATTGCCTGCAGCTGTCTTGGGAAGTACATCCCCAGAATGCCTAGGAAGTGTTATCTCAAATAAAGCCTCCGCAACCTGGTTTCACTAAAGTTCAGAGCCTTTAAAATTGTGAACAAATGTTTAGTATATCACAGTCAGTACTGAATCAGTAGTTAGGCAACGATAAACTAGCAATTTAAAGAAAATATGATCAGAAACAATATCCCATATGAATAGTTCGAAGATTAGTAAAACAATATGCGTTTCTTAAAAAAATATGCTACAATCCAAATAATAATAATAATAATAAAAAACAAACTTAAACATAGGAAAAAAAATTAAACCTCTTCCGAATAGCCATCTCTTAGAGCGTAATGACGAGCCATTATGCCTGCGAGGGAAGTGAATTCTGTAACAACAGCAGTAGCAAGATCTGACATAGCAAGTGATGCAGCTTCCTGAACAGTCTGGATTTGATCTCTTTCAATACCCAAGGAAGAGGCTAATTTGGAAACGAGAATCTCTACACGCATCATTTTGTCCAGCATGGTTCCAAGCTTCTCCTGCTTGCAAAGAGTGAGAGCCAAAGGCAATGAAGTGGCATATAAATAAGCAGGAACGAAGGAGGGAATGGGGATCACTTGGGAAACCCCAAAACAAGGACTTTTACCATTTTATATTGGGAGCCGGAGAAGGTCATGTCCTTTATCTACTCAGAAAGTTGGCCTTTGCCAAGAGAATAATAAACTTCATCACGCACTTTTCAAGAAAATACCATATACTATAAGTGAGAACCATGCGCTTTGGTGATTGAAAAAGGGGGACGGGGAGGGGTATTCTAATAGCAAAGAAGTCAAAAGAAATCTAACAACTAAAATATTTTTCATGGCAAAACAAAACACAAAAAAGCCACAAGCTTTATGCCCCCCCCCCCCCAAAAAAAATTACACCTGTCCAATCCAGTTTGAAATCACAGCACGTGAGCCCACAGCCACCCCAGATCCACCAAAATCCAAATCCAAATCCATACCGCAACAGTCCCTCTTAGGCAGCTTCCCCCATGGGGGGGGGGGGGGGGTGTTCCGACAGTAGTATTACCCTCGAATCAGATTATTGCACAGAGGTTGGTCCTGTTATACTCTTAAAGAGTTTAAAATTGCTCATTGCATTATGCTTCATAGAAAGGTAGTACATATCATTTTAGAAAGATGTCTTGCTCTAATCCACTACAGCCCGACGTTGAAAAAATTGCCTAAAGTTGGCTTTTTCTGTCCAAAAAGTGGAAGAGGAAGTGGAAGAGAACAAATCTCAATTGTTGGTTGTTGGTGCAGAGCAAGCATAGGCCTGTGCAATAGAGCATCTGTCTCATATAGGGAAATCAAAGCCTCAAAAAGCCAAACTTGAGTGGCTCACTTTAGATCCAGAGATGGATTTGGTATCAATTTGGTCTGCAAATGTTGAATAGATATTCATTACAAAATCCTAATGAGTTTTCAAGGGAGTGCAAGAGCTATATGAAGCTTCCTATCAGAGAATACTAATATATAATAAGCAACAGAACCATATGAGTCTTGCTGCCAATGAACATAATTTTAATTATACAATTCAGAACCACTATTTAGGCTTTAATTTCTTTGCATTAGTGAAAGACAAAGGAGGAAATAGAGGAAAGTTAGATGGGGAGCACAGAGAAGGAACGCCAGCGAATTGGCAATAGAAAGACCACTTTGAGGGGCTAGCAGGCCACCTAAGATCTGCGAGGGTAGATGGGAAGTACAAAATGTTTTCAAGGTCATTCACCCAAAAAGTATCGAGTTTTTCTTGAAAATTTATGCAGTTATGCAGTCTGCCACATTTCAGAATTCTTGAAAATTAATGCAGTCTACCCAAAAAATAAGGTCCTCCCAAAAGCCGACCCAACTCCTTTGAATAAATGTGATGAAAACAAACCATGAATCGTTGCTCAAGGTCCAATAATCAAGATGAGTAGAACAAGATAGAACATATATTAACTCACTTGGAAAAGAATGCCATTAAGTTGTCCTCTAAACTCTGCAAACTTCTTTCTTGTGTCTGACTCATAGAAGAACTTAGCATCTTCATAGCGTGCTCTGAAAATATGACAAATTTGGTATAAGGTCAAGGGAAAAGGTTAAAAGATCACAGTTGCTGGAGCTTACACGCCTTTTTGTGAACAAAAATGACAGATGGATAATATTAAAATCATGATTCAAATTTTGGCAAGTAAAAATATTCAGAACACTAAAAGGGAACACATCTCAGTTTGAAACTTCAAACAGGGACAACTGTAAACCTGAGAACTGCCTCATTCCCTTTTCTCACTACATCCACATTAATATCCCCATTCACCACCTGCAATAGCACAAAACAACTTGTAATTACAGAGCCATCACATTCAAGCATACCAAGTAAAAGGGAAACAGAAACATGCATCTCACCGCAATAAAGTATGGCAACAATCTTCCACTACTATCCGCAATTCCAAAATATTTCTGGTGCTTTTGCATAACCTACAGAAAGATGGACACAATTAGACGATGGCTCAATTCTCTAAGGCTATCCTCACTCAGTGTGCGAAACGAATACATTCCACAGTTAGGATACAATAAGGTTGTGCTTCGAAGACAGAACTAGTAACAACACCTTTGGGCCAAGGAATTTGGGTTCCTTGCTAGCACTCAAGATAAAAGAATGACACCTTTAATACAAGGTTTGGATCGTTCCCAATAGAACATACTTGTAAAATAATTATCTAATGATTTATTGAACCAAGATTGCAGTTTTCTGAAGTGGATACAGCAGAAATCTCAGTCACCTTGGTCACACAAAGGCACAGGCCTTGTGTGGATTTATTTTTTTTCCGTTTTGGGTGGGGGAGGGGGTGTTTGCTTTCATATTTGGCTTAGAAATGCCCTTCTCTTGATGCCACCAATTACAAAATGAATGCAGAGGAATGAAGGGTTTACCATCTAGAGACACATACTTGCCACCAATTACACAGGTGGCTGCAGTTGAAAAAAAGACTAGAACGGTGCTAGAGGGGAACAGTGGCAGCATGATTACAAATGGTTAACGTAATACCATAGACATTAACCATGGGTTATTTTCATCATTTTCCACACCGGTCATCGGGGATGTTTGTAACAATGGCTTTTTGGGGAAAAAGAGTTGTTTGGTTTAGCTGTTTTGACCAAGTCAAACAGCTAAATGGGTGTTTGGTAAATGGTTGTTTGAAACAGCCGTTTGGCCAAAAACAGCTCTTTTTGAAAAAGTTGTTTTCATTAGCCTTTTCAAAAGAACCTTTTGTAGAAATGACACATTTGTCCAAGACTTTCAACAAATTACATTACATGCCATTAAATTATATTTATATAATATTGTTTTACAAAATAGAAAGAGTTTATCGTGTCATAAAGTGTTCCTTGAAGGTTTATAGTAGCCGCATTCGAACCCAATTAGATCTTGAGGATTCACAAGAGTAGAAATATTTTCTTTATTTTTATTTTTTTGAGACAAAAACAAACCATTGAAGTGACATTGTCTCTTTCATTGTTTATATTTTTTTTCTTAGCCAAGTAGCATGCTTTTTGGTGTAGACTTTCTAATTTTGCTAGTATATTATATCGCGCCTATTTGCTTCTCTCACCATGCACCTTTATAAACATATGATACTCTAATATTTATACTTTAGATTATTCAATCTCCCTTCCAATTACCTTGGCAATGAGCTTTAGATCGGTGCAAAATATTAACATTCGATACTATGTTTTGTATGAATTGAATCTAATGAAGATAAAGTCGTTAGAAATTCGTATAAAATTCAATTTTAATTCATAAACCAAAAAAAATTCAAAAATTACAAAATAATGTTATAAAACATTGGCATCATTTACATAAGTATAAATTGAAAAGAAATAAGATAAACTAAGAATACAAATTATGTAGAATTTAATAAGAAAGTAAAGTTTTATCAATGAAGTTTTTCTTCTATTTTTTTTGTGTAATCACAAATGAAGTTAATTTATACATATGACACCAATTTAATTCTTTTTAAGAAAAATTGACCAATAAATAAAAAATATGTTCTATTGAAAAGTAGTTTAGAGATAAAGACATAAATGAAATTTGACAAAATATCTTTATTAGAAATAGCTAACTTTACCAGATAATTTTTCTACAAACAGCTAATTCAAACAACTAATGCAAATAGCTAATTCACACAGCTAACAACTAATAACTACTACAAATAGCTAACAGCTGTTTGCCAAACAGGGTCATCGTTAAAAACTTTTTTGTTTCATAGGTCACGCTGGAAACTCAAATGTTCAAGCACCTCGGTGAAACCTATAAATACAAACTATTGGCATTTACTGTAATTAAGTAGCTTACCATCGTTAGTAGATCTTTTGGGAGAATTAAGAAAGATTCATCGAACTTCCCAAGCACAGGTGTTGGTGCTTCAATGAGATTTACAACCTAGCATGATGCCAAATAAAAATCAAACTAATCATTAGCTCTCATGCTCATACACCCCCCCCCCCCAAAAAAAGAACATCTGATGTCACAAATAATGCCCAACCCCCAGGGTACCTCATCCAATAAGCCACTAGGCATAATCATTCGCCCATTGATGCTTTCAGCTAAGTCAGTTGAATGCTCCAATATCGTTCTTTTCCGCTCCTGTAAACAGAAACAATCTATGATAAAGTAGGCTTCACCATTTCTCCAAATACCTGAATTATGAAAAGGCAGAAATAAGGTAATATAATACATATGATTTAGTATAAAGTACCTCAATATCTACTGATATGCCAGCCTTCTTCATGACATTAGTGTAGGATTCTGCACTTTCCACCTGAAAAACAAGGTGGCCATGGAATGATATAACAGGGAACAGCCAACAGAAGGAGTTCAGTACACTGTATCTACTCACAATAGAGCCATCCCCATACCTTGACAGTAGCAAAAGGTGTATTTCGAAGACCATACGATAAATTTCCGCTGCAAATAAAATTAGAACAAGCTTAAATAGTATTGTTTAAACAGGTTCGTAAGAAAAATAAAATAGACGCAGTTGCAATTTGTTTGGAAATTGACTGCAGTATTGTCCAACTAAACATCACGTTGGTATAAGCATGCACGCTGGATCGCTCAACAGCAACAACCCAGAGTTGCGTTGAAATCTAAGTAAAAGCATTGACCAGGTATGGGGATACAATGATTCTACCACATTTAAAAGAGGTATTAAGAATTGTTCACGCTACTATGTAACGCTCGAACCCAACAGATGAGGTCGCTAGATAGTCTACTGGCTAACAATGTTACCTCTGGGCCCTTCAATCCAAAGAATAGCCCTTACCAGCCTGTTGTGCTCACTTGCGCTTGGAAGGAAAACCTCTTATTCGTTGTAATAGGCCCACCAAATCACTTATAAATCATGTCATGCTTTCCAAATTTTATGTGGGATCAAGGATATTACAGTCTCCCTCACTTAAAGAACTAATGTCCTCGTCAATCCTGGAATGTCCCTCGAGCTGGTATTGTGGCAATGACAATGATCACTAACCCATAGTTTCCTCTTGGCGAATGCAGAGTAGGTTCACAACTACTTAGCCCAAGGTCTGTGCTGATACCACTTGTAAGGCAATCCAACGAACGGCCGGGTCGTGACATAGACAACAACCTAGCCTTAAGGCCTTTCAGACTCGGCCTAAAGACCTTAGCAGCCTGTTGTCCTCACTTGGACTGGAAAAAGGGAAGTGATTATTGTTATAGTAGACCTAACATGCAATTTATAAACCATGCCATGTCCCCTGAATCTTTCGATGTGGACTTGGGGATGTTACTATACCTGGAACAATGAACTGTATATGACCACTCACCCCAATGAAAGAGAGCCAAACTGAACCCAGGACCCAAAAAAAGAGCACCATCATTCTGAACAGGCTTCGGAAATGGCCTGACCAGAGTCAGACCTGACTCAAATTCCATCAATCTAAACTTGTCCCAACCCAAATTATACACGTCCTGGACGTGAACATGAAACTGAATATATAGCTAAGGCTTCACAACTCATAGGAAGCTGTACTAAGAAAAAACAATAGCTAGGCAACTGGGCCAATAAGAACCACCCCTGCTTACTCAACTTGACCAACTGAACACTCAGATTAACACATCCCAAATAGAACCAAGCAATCAACCTCTGTTCGTCTGACAAATATTAATGTCCTGAATGACCTGGGTTCAGGACTGCACATTTGAGGCAGAGATTAAAAAAAAATAAATTGAAAAAATAATGATGTTGAACTGTAATGACATCAATATACGTCTACTGAAAAGCACAGCTCCTTAAACTGCCCAATGGCTACGAGGCGAGGCAAGGCAAGGCAAGGCAAAAGGGAAAATAGGGCTACAAGAAACACAAAGATGGATAGTCCTCAATTTTCAGAAGAGAGACAAATGGATAAGGAAACACTGACTCTGGAATAGTAGAACTGAAATTAATTACCTGTATACTCCAGCAAAAGTGAATGGAATGACAACATCTCCATGAAGCGCCATAATCCACCGAATAGGCCTACTAAACATCACCTGCAAAGAAAATCATCAGCTACTCAAATCTTACCAAAGGATAAATCATGTAAGATATTAGAGAAAACAATACTACCTGAGAGTTCCAGCGCATTGATTTTGGGAATGACAGCTTTGCAAGTGTACCAGGCAGGTCTTCAGCTAAAACCTAGAAACCAGAATCATTCAATCAGCTTCTCAAATAAATATATTCAGAAATTTGGAGAAAGGCAAATAAAAGAAACAGTGTCAATCAAAGAGCAATGCTCCTAGAATCGTGAAACCGACCTCCACAGCAAATCTGGAGGGCTCCATCACACGAGCATAGACATATTTTGTTTTCCCTGAAGATTAAAATAACAACATAGACATTTTAAGCAGCTGCTTCAGAACATATCATCAGCGGGCGAGAGAAGAAAATGCACATCTATCTATGGAAACATTAACATGCCAGTCAACTTCTACAGAAGCCATTCCCACAGCCCCCTTAGACCCAAAATCACCCGCAGGGGGGGGGGGGAGGAAGCAATCTATGTGAAATTTCCCAAATCTACACCCAAGAGTCCCGCCTGAGCAGGGTGAGGGAGGACCCATATAGCTGCCTTACCCAGAACTCACCTTTTTTTTGGCGCGGGGGTGGGGGATGAGCAGCTAGCCTTGGATTATGCGTACTTTACTTTTGCTGGACTCAAGATAATATATGAAAACTTCTGCATTAATATATATATATATATATA
>JACYFF010031954.1:97342990-97418771 GCA_017589665.1 Selenicereus undatus
TATATACATATATATACATATATATTATTTCTACTCTGTAGTCTGTATTCCCATCCCTTCTCGATGATTTTTTCTCCCAAAAAAAAAAGGAAACCTCCTATCCAATTATTTTACACATCATACAATCCCATTATAGCAAATTAGCAATTCAACGTAAAGCATAAAATTAAAAAAGAAAATGGAAAAAAACCTCCAAGCTTATACCAAGAGTATATGCATACTAACCATCTACTTTTTCATATATTGAGTCCAAAGATGTATTATATCTATTGCAGAAACCCTCAACAGCCTGAAAACGAGGAAGTTCATCGTAATTTGGGCGCATCAGTAATTCAGTTGAATAGATACATTAAAGAAACACACACGCGCACACGCACAAAAGGGAAATCAACTATCATAGTCTGACATAAATGGCAACTCCACATAGGTACTATGGAAAGTCGAATGAACTATAAAAGCTACTTCTCTTTCAAATTGAGGCTTCCTACACAAAGTATCTGAATAAAACTTATGCTCTATCTAGTCACAAGTTTTTTTTTAAAAAAAATTTATAGACATAGAGAATATGAAACATAGCACTAATATCTCTACAGGCTGGTAGTGCGTAACTAATAGGAACAGGAAGAAACAAAAAGGTAAAAAAAATGTAACAGGAAGCTACTCTATGCTTACTTTAACTTTCAAATGCCATATGAGATGCCCACATGAATGTAGATTAAAAGCAAATACATAACCAATCTAGATACCACTAAGACACTATAGGAGAGACAAAGGCAGTGCCTTAGTTGGATTTCCTTCACTGTCGAATGCCTTGGAAGCAGGGGGTCCTCGAACCTCAACCTCATTTGCCACTTGCCTGGAACAAAGGCCATCAACACGAACCTGTGAAAACCAATCAAAGGGAACTAATCATTTTTTCGCCTCTACTAACACTCTCTTTAGTCAGAAGAGCTTGAGTGCTTTAGAGCATGAAGATTTCTATAGATGCTCCTTTTTTACAAGGGTGACCTGACATCCGCTTCATGTCATATTATTCACTTTTCTGATAGTTGCATCTAAGTTATTTTTCAAAGCACTGTCTGTCTGTTTCTGGTAACAGAAAATGTTTCACAGAAGAACAACAAACCGCCAGTTCATATGAATCCTGATCAATGAATGACCAGGGTAGTCCAGGTACAAAACCACTTCAACATCACAGCAGGCTTTGCTTAATGTTGTCAGAAATCATGCAGCCTAAGTGACAAACATCTGAATGGAATCCTTGAGTATGTTTCAGTAACACAATTATGATCTAAAATGAGATTCATGGGAAGCCAAATTTATGATAACATACAGAAGAAAGAAATGAGAAGAGCAGCAAGTATGATCCCTTCCCCCAAAAATTATAAGTCAATATATGGGAGCCAAAGAGGATTTAAGCAGGAACAATGATAAGAAAGCACCAGGAGAAGTTAAATATTAGAAAAATCAAAAATGGAAAATCCAATCTGAACCCATTATATTTCATAGGCCCTATTCTTTTCATTGGGAAATTGCAGGTGTGGAATGTGTGGGAGTGGGAAAGGAGGGGAAGGAGTGGGTGGGAGTAGGTAGGAGTGGTATATTTTTAAAGTGTGGGAAAGGGAGAGAAGGCATGGAAAGGAGTTGAATGAAGTAGGAGAGTTGATGTAAGTTACGTATTTTGTTTTTTTAGTGTAATATTTTATTTGTGATAGTAATTACCGATGATAAAAAAAAAATTAGGCTGAAAAAAATATTTCTCTATGTTGACTCAGGTACGAAATATTGTTTCATGGCCATTGTTACCCAAAAAAAATTGTAATTTTTGTTATTCGTAAAACAAATTACGGATGTATTTTTTTCTTCATATATTAATCAAATACGAACAACGAAAAAAATACACATATGTTCAGGCCTTGTTCTTTTCGTTTGGTAGATCCAAATTTACCAACATCAATGAACTTCAACCCACATCAACCCACTTCACAAACTTCAATAAAAAATACCAACTTCAACCAACTTCAACTAACTTCAACCAACTTCAAACCATTTCCTACTATTTTAACCAACTTCTACCCATCATACAAAAAAAACTTCAACACACTTCAACCTAATGCAACTTATTTCAACCTACTTCAACAAAAAAAAATACCCACTTCAATCTATTTCAACCCACTTCAATAAAAAAATACACACTTCAACCTACTTTAACCCACTTCTACCAATCTCAACCAATTTCACCCATTTACCAACCCGTATTTCCCAACGAAAAGAACAGACCCTCAGTATACGGAAAACAATTATCTGCAATTTGTGTAAAGCACTTCCAATATTTTGTTACTAACGCACACGTAAAAAAATATCTGCTTAAAATACACGTACAATACATCTGCATTTTCTATCACGAAGTACAAATAACGCAAAAAAAAATTTACACGTTCCTTCATTATGCTGGAAAAAACATCTGCAAATTTGGTCCCAAATTACAATGAACGGAAAATAAATCCATTACACATACAGCAACAACCATCCACGCTTTGGTGACCTATAACAAATATTTCATAACGAACAAAAAAAAATTTAAGCATCTCTTCCATGCACAGAATCAAATCCAAAATATCTACCAGTCACCAAAAACTAACATTTGCTTAACAAAGTAGAAAAAAATTATTATTTCTTTAATATGTATAACAAAAATTACGTCATCTACAATTTCTAGCATGACTAACAAATATTTCCATAACATCCGAAAAATAAATAAAACTTTTCATAATTGTTATCAGACTATTTGTACACACAATTACATAAATTATAAAAGTTTTCAAAATATAAAAAATAATAGTTATACGTAGGAGTGAGTGAAAGTGGGCGAGAGTGGGAAAGAGTGGGATTTTTTTTTAAAGTGTGGGAAGATGTGGGAAAGGGGGGGGGGAGTGGGTGGGAGTGGGAAGGGGTGGGTTGGGTTGGGTCCATTAAACTACGAAAAGAACAAGGCCTTAGTCACACTCACAGTCATGCAGTAGTATCATGGGTTTAGGAGACCAATACAGAAAGTTGGGAGAATTTTTTACTCAATAGAGCTATGATCTCCAAATTTGTAGGAGCAGAGGAGCTCTACTTACAATATCCACCATGAACAACATCATTAACTGATATGTCAACTCAAGATACATGCATGAAAGGAAGGTTTCAGGCAGAAAACACAGCAGATTTCTAGAGGCATACCACAAGTCTTCGGGGTGTGCCCAATGCTTGCACTTCAAGATGATTTAACCTTTGTTTTTCCAGCAATTCCATAACGAGAACTCTTAGCTGTGGTCAACAACAAAGCATAAAAAATTATTCGGCAATAGGCACTGATATATGTGATTACACAACAAAAAGAATACAACAAAGAAAACAAGGTAATTCTGACCTCTTCAGAATGTAAAAGACATAACATTATCCCACACACCCAAAAAAAAAAGAAAAGAAAAGAGATAAAACAGTGAAATTTGCAAAGACTTGCTGGAGGAGGTACAATGCAAAAACCAACGTGCTTTTCTGGAACAAGCAAGATGAATCTGCTCCTGCAGTGTGCACCCATGTGTGTGTGTGTGCGTGTGTGTGAGTGTGTGTGTGTGTGTGTGTGTGAGAGAGAGAGAGAGAGAGCAAGGAAAATGAGGTCTTCAAAAAGAAACCATCACCTGTTGACATGCATATGTTACATCTTGTGATGGCAACTCTTCAGTCCCAATCTCAAGGACGAACATCCTTGGCTCCATAGATGCCTGTCAAATGCCAAATAATTATGCAAACTGAAAGGCACGATTTGCATTGGCCTCTGAGTTATGGCAGAGACATCAAATTGCAACTGAAGAAGATGATAAACGACACCTAGAAGGCTAGAAGTGAACATCATGCGCTCATTCAAGCATGCGTAAGTCAAAAGTTCCGCAAAACCAGAAGCAGAAAGCAGTATAATGAAGTCAGCAAACCGATTCAGGATGCAGTATATCAAAGAGTCCGAGCAACATATTTTAGCCAAATAAGGAACATTAACATGTGAGGTCTCAAATTCAGGGTTTTGTTTTAACTTCAAATTTACTTTATTTTTTATATATTTCATCCAAATAGACTCTAATTCAGGCATCCTTAGAAAACAAAAAGGATGCTCAGACAGGGTCACATGTTACACACGGGATAAACTTCCTATCACTGCCTATAAAATGGGACCAGAAGTCATTGATAGTTTCTTTGGCTATCAGTTTGTGTTAAAGTTGGGTTTGTCAATATATACATAGGAAATAATTCTCAAAAAAGGAAGATCAAAAGCATATCAGTGCAGGATCTAGAAAGCTACAAGAAAGACAGTCAACACAAGACCCAGAGAATAGACATGCAAAGATCAAAGTGTTATTTGAAACCCAAGGAGCTGCCTGGCCAATCTACTGATCTAAAAATGGGAGTACAAGCTAATCAGACAAACCCATGAGATTCTTATCAGCTCGGTTACCTTGCAAAACAAGAATCATATAGTATAGCTACAAGAAATGCTGAAACCATTTCCCAACCTTGTTCTCATTCTGTCATTCAAAAGAGCACACACAATGATCCTGATCCAGAGCCTAAGTTAGACAAGATCAATGTAACTAAGTAGCGCACACATTTTTGTAAGTGCTCTACTGTCTTGGTGATTGACAATCCTAGTAAAAGAGATCATGACAAAGCCAAATGGCCAACCTACTTGTATCCATATATATATCACTTCCTGCTCATCTTGTCTTATTCCCTGCACCTCAATTGCTGATAAATTAAAGATCACAAATTCTTGGGTGAGACCGTCTCCTATAAGAGTTATTGTGAGACGGACTCTTTCTGGAGTGACTTTTTCGAGGTTTTGTGGTGACTAATAATATATTTTGGAGTTAACTTTTTTTTTCAGGGGGGACTAATAGTTCATTTAGTGTGACTGTTATTATAGTCACACCTAAATGAACTGTTACTCACCCCCAATAAATTATTAATAGCCACCATAAAGCATCCGTCTCATGAAAACTTATGTGAGACGGTCTCACATAAGACTTACTAATAAAAGATTTGGTGGACTACATGGAAGGAGAGAAATTGTCGTATCCTTGACGATAAAGCCGTGTCGCTTCAAGATTTTAAGCTTTATTTTTTGAGGTTGTTGTATAGTTGGAGTGTCGGGCTTTGTGGTAACAAAAATTTAAATTTTTTGGCTTTTGTCGATTGCATTATGGATGAGAGCTTAAGGGCATAATGTTTTTGTATTTGCCCCTTTTGTAAATGGGTGACATCCCCTTGGTGTCCTTTTAATACACCTCTTGATTACTTACCAAAAAAAAATATATAAAAAAAAATAAAATTAAAAGACGGAGGGTCCAAGGGATCCAGACATCGCCCAAAATATAGCTCTGATGAATACTAACAGAAAAGCAGAATGCATGTGCAACATTCTGAGCAACCTAGAGAACAGTTTGTCATATTGGATTACGAACGAAGTTTGTGTGGCCTCTGAGTGCTGACAAGCACATTTGTGACATTCACAAGTATTCTAGATCACAGTAGATGCCTGACTTAGAACTAGACAGGAAAAGTTACAAGAGGGCCATTGACACAGTCAAACAGTGTTTCTACATGCAATCAAGGAGACTAAAATCATGTGATCACTTTTCCCTTGTCATAAAAGTCACGCTCAAAATACTGTATTTCATGGCCAAGAAAGAAGACCAAAACAATAACAAGCCTGCTGAAAAGAGACAGAATCCTCACATAGGCTACATAGCACTTGCGTACTGACCTTCTCTGCTGCAGACTTCAGTGCTTCTCTGGGATAGAAAAGAGAAGCAAGGTCAACAGCAACACCCAAAGGATGACCAAGGGACTCCCTTGTTTTTAACCACAATTGTGCGCATCGACGAGCTAAACTGGAGCAAAAACAGCCAAAGTGCAATAACAAAAGTAAGAATGAGAATACTTCAAAGAAAGACAAAATGTGTGTACTGACAAAAAATAATGAAATTGATAACCCTCTGATGAGAAAATAACTGAATGAAGCTACAGGTGAAAGTGGTGGCATACTGGCCTGCACTGTTGATGAAAGTTAACATGGCTGAGAGTTTTGTATAAAAATACAGCTCAACGAAAGCTTTTCTCATTAGTTTCCGAATTCCAAATAAAGTGGGAACAAGGAAATTGGGATTCAGGCTTCAAGTAAATGGATGCAGAAGCATCCCCTCATTGAGAATGTTCAAGAATCTTCTATGAAAAAGGGAAAAAAGAAACCACTCACATTCACATTGATGGTAGTAAGCATAGTATCTAGCATTTTTAAAAACATCTGCCAAAAAGTAACCCAATTATTAAAAAGCAATGCAAGCAGAAGATTAATTACCTGCGCATCCGGCCAAAATATCGAGCACGTTCAGTTACACCCACGAAACCTCTAGAGTCTAAGATATTGAAAGCATGAGACGTCTTCAGAAGCTGATCATACCTAGCACGTTTACAGGTCGTTTCAGTTTCACTGAATACATTCGTTATGAACAATGAAAAATAGTAAATCATGGTAGAGGTTTCAAGACATACGCAGGGATTGCTAGCCCCAAAGCAAGCAAAGAGCGAGCCTCTTCCTCAAAAAAGTCAAAATGTTTCTGAATATGATCGACGCTGGCATGCTCAAGATAATATGCACTCATTTCCTTCCTGAAAAATAAAAACATGCAGTTCATGACCAAGCAGTAGCAGTAGTAAACACATAGGTCTTGAAGAATTAATAATACTTTGACAGAAAGCCAAATCATTAGGTAACTGTCAAGAATAAGATAATGCACTGTTATAACTTATAACACATCATAGAACAAAAGTTACAGTGAGATTAAGCATGTAAATAGAAGAATGCAGCGGAAACATTTTCAGAACCACTTGCTACTTAATGCGAGGGCAGGATGCAAAACTATACACATACACAAATGAATTTGTACTGAAATTAATTAAAATTGGGGGCGGGAGAAGAAAGTAAACAAGACGAAGTGGTCGAAAATTTAACATACAAACAGAAATGACCGCGGAGAAAGCAGTCAAAAGCCTAAGCAATAGTTAAGATACACCTGATTTTGAAGACAAACACTTCAAACACCAATCCATTATTTACAAAGACGTTCGTAAAAGCAACTAAGACAAATCACTTACTCATTCTCAGAGAACAACTCTCCATATGTAATCCCATTAGCATACTGAATTTTCTTGAAATGATCAACTCCCTGTCAAGAGCAATGGAGAAACTCAGCAAAGATTTTAAAAAGAAAATAAAGAACTATCAGAAACAATGGAGAGATGTGGCTGGGGAAGGGGCAGGGGTAGCAGGATTGACCTGAAGCAGCATGAGGATGCGCTCAAGGCCATAAGTGATCTCAACAGACACTGGTGACAGTTGAATACCTCCAGCCTGAAGAAAAAATGTAAAACAGAAGGAGGAGAAATGGTGAACAAGTAAAGACCAACATTACAAACTAAAATAAATGTTATCCCTGCATCCTCGCAGAGAAGAGAACAAAGCTACTACTGGCTAAGAGAATTGGAAAAATTAATCCCCTCTTGGTGTTTTCTTACTCCAACTGATGCACTTTAGATGACAATAAAGTAAATATACATTGTACCTTTGTGACAAAAGTTTGAAATTGAAGATATAAGTGGGCATCAGATAACAACAAGAAGGAGTAACAAGACTCTAAGCACAGGATTAACAAATTAAGAATTAGACAGTTATTGACTGAGAAAGAGCAGACGAACTATAAAGATGAGGCAGTAGGGGAGAAGGAACCTGCTGAAAATAGGTGAATTGAGTGATCTCCATCCCATCCATCCAGACTTCCCAACCTAATCCCCAAGCACCAAGGACCTAGAAACAAGCAAAAACAGCAGGAATAAGCAGTTAGTACTGCTACAGGCAACTCCAATGCCAGTCAATGCGCATGAACATCACAAATAAACCAAACAAAGTCTCCCAAAGCCACCTAATAGTATAAAAGCCAAACAATAATCCCCTCAAAGCTACTATATAATAGATTACACATGACATTTGGATACAACAAAAGAAGAAAAGATTACCGGACTTTCCCAGTTGTCTTCCACAAAACGTATATCATGTTCATTGATATTAACACCTGGCATGAATGTAAGAGCCAAGTTAGCAGGCGTGAGATGGTATAACAGAAATTAAGAAGCAATAACACACCAGTGTAACCAAATCCAATTCAATTCCTACACACCACCTCTTGCTTGCTGCCATTATTATAACTAAATAAATGTCCCTGTCAAACGAAAACCAAAATCATTGTCCCAACTCAAAATGCCATAGATATTCATGAAGAATCATAAACAAGAAATATGAGCATCACTTTAAGTTGTAGCATGAGAGCAGGCTTCAATGCAAGGCAGTATTGCAAAATGATCCAGAACATTTGGATTGGATGGTCACAAAGATATCTTTTCCAATGGAGTGCAAATTTGAATGCTCAGAGCACCTACACAGGTTAATTCTAAGTCCAGGGTGGGTTTCAACCTTTCAAGGTGGTCAATGGTTCCAAAACATAGTCTCAGCTCAACATATTTTAGGATCAAATCTTTCTGAAGATTGCACCTAAAGATGGTTAGAGTGAGATGCAATGAGGCCAGCTGTACAAGGATAGAACTTGGAAGAATCAGTACTCCACACATTCCCACAGAAATAGATGCATACATGCACACATATACACAAATGCACAGAGGGAGATGCTTGTCAAAGACAGACATCAATTACAGACAGGAAAACAGAATAATCACTACCCAAAGCAGATAGGCTGTGGATGAAGAGGTCTTGAGAATTTCCACGATCAGGCTTCAGTATAACCTAAAATCATATCCAAAAAGCAAGCTGAAGTGACCTCAGAGAGGGCTAAACAAAAATTAGAATGGGTTCATGTATCTTGATGCGAAGCTATGCATATAAACCGTACCTGAAATTGGGTATGGCGTTGAAGCCGGTTAGGATTTTCCCCATAGCGACTATCATCTGGCCGGATGCTAGGCTCTACATACCTTTTCCACAGAAACTACCATATGAGAATTAAAGCAGGCTAAAAACAATGAATTCTGTAGAAATTACTTGACAAATGTATTCATGAATCTTTAGCCTGATGCAAGGTACCCAACCCTATCAAAAAAAGGTACCCAACCCACTACAGCAGGAAAATTAATGTCTTCGGCAGCTGAAGTGAAGTAAAACCTCATCCTCAAATTTTCTATATCCTTAAAGAAGTGATGAAATATAGTCTAGACAAGTACCGAAGAAGAATAAAAAGAATGTATCAAGATTCCACAGACTACATACGCAACATTCCATGGCTCTGGACCAAGGACCCTCAGATATGTCAAGGGATTCATTGTCCCTGCTCCAACCTGAAAAGAAAGAGGTATACACTGAATAGTTCAGGATCATGACAATTACACAGAAATTATCCATATATTATTGCATAATTATCATTGAACTCATATTCCTAAAGTAAACCATGCCGCAATTTTACATACAAATAAGGGAAACCACCTTAAACTCCAGTATTATACGTCTATCAAGGCATTAGCCCTCAACTGAGAAAAATGGAAATAAAGGAGATATATCAATGTATCCCTTGCTACAGGGCAGGAAAAACGCATGGAAATGAATTAGGCAAGCAACAAAAATTCAAGCCATATCAATCATCCAGCAAGGTGATGAACCAGCAAGACTAGTATAATTAAATGTCCAAAGAAAGCCACTGAAGTGATTGTAATTCAAATTAGGGGACTTGCATAAAGGTGCTTCAACTAATGATGAATGTGATGTGAACAGCCAATAAGTACAAAACTCCAGAAAGAAGACTGATCATGTACCTATGCAGCTCTATGATGCATTGACAATGGAAATGTGCGAACAGCTTGCCCAAATAAACATTAGGAAAGACACCAAAACTGACACTTTCCAAAGACCGAGTAATGAGATTCAAGTGTGGTTTCTGCCTTGTTTCCTTTAAAGGCGGGGGTATTTGTGCCAACTGCCAAGCAATGCACACCGTCACACTAAAGAAGGGGAACATACATCTCAAATCCATCACATTCGACGCTACCCCCAGCAAGGAGAACACTCAAACAATAAAAGAAAGTAGACAAATAGCAACAAAGAGCAAGAATCCAATTTTGTGTAGCAAAAAAAAGATGATCACCTCAGTGTTGCTACATTGCATCACTGCACATCCAACAGAAGCCCAATAATCCTGCAGTTTAAGCAAAAGACAGCATCCACATATGAAAAAAAACCAAAGTCCAAATGAGTTAAAAATGCAAGGATACAAAACACAAGTCAATTACATAACAATATTTGATGTAAGAGGTCATATATAAAAGCAATGTGAGCGTCCAAATAAAAAGTACCCCTTTGGTGCCAAAGATCACAGAGATGACAAGGTTAGTTTAGGGATTATATACTTAAATGAGGAAACTGCAGCAATAATTGCATTTCTTACAATGCGTGTTTATTCAACTATGTCTATGGCAATAATACTAGGATGGAGAGTACATTAGATAAATTGAGGCATAAATATCATGGACAACCCAAAACAATTACAGAAATTAATGTCTAGCCATCATGGCCAATGCTAGATGTTTAGCCACTTAGGGTGTCTAAAAGAGAGTTCAATTTCGGAAGGCAACGGCAGCCTAGGTCCACAAGCCAAAAGAGAGTTTGTTATGCTGACATCGTATTAAATTTTTGGAAACGCCAGCTAAAGCTGCCATCTTTGATGCGGTGAGTCATCAAACTAGAGATGGAGGAAACTCTACATAAGTTGGGTCTTGCACAACAGAACAGAATCTGACTTTTTGATTAGATTAAGCCCTCATAATTCCAGTTGGCATATCAAAACTTTTGCTAGTTAGCCGATCAAATGCATTAGTAGACCACATTATATGATAAGCTAACACTTGTCCTCTACTTCATACTAACTTGAAAATGTAAGCCAATAAACAGGTTTTCTGGGTCTATCAAATTCAAGCATACTATATCACAATGATAGGGCAGGGGAGTCATGACTTATGAATACAATGTGAACAAAACCATGAAACTAGACAACCCTATTGCCCCATTTCCAGCGGGATACTATAAGTTGAATCAAATTTCAAAGAATGTGACTTTAGACCAAACCTGAAGGCGCTGAATAGCTTGTTGGAAAGTGGGCACTAAGGATTTATTAGGAACAGAACTTGGGTCTCCATTCTCTGAAAAATTATGTTGGACAGTCGAAGCACCCATGGTTGATGATGCAAAAGAACGACGGTTTAGGGGCCTAAACCGAAAATTTCGAACTGGGCACAAAAGAAAGGAGAAGCTCTGAGGTTTATGGGGTTTAAGAACAGAGATAACCAATGGGAAAGTGAGTATTCCCATCCAGCTAATCTGTTGGAGAATTTAGCAAAACCCCAAAAAAAATAATATAGACAAACTGGTGTAATCAGTTGGGTATACTATCAATTGCTCTGCTAATGGCTGTTTTGATCCCCCATTTGAGTTGAAGCTGGCTCCTTTCAATCTGAAAGACAGACAGGAGAGAGATAAGGGAGAGGGTTGAACTGGGGTTCTACTTCTGGGTTTTGGGATTTGTTATGGGGAAAAGGTATAAAATGGTAGGTTGTGGACCCGATTAATTTGAGGGTGGTCATGCTTTGCTCGGGTTGATGAAGTCTATATCAGGCTTAGTTAGGGGCAAGTTCAATAACATTTTCAGTTGGTCTAGTAAGCTAGGTTGTAAACATATGCAATGTAAGGCCAAGAAATCCAAATCCAGTCTCAGGCTTAAGCAATCATCAAGATCTCGACTTAGATTTTCAGGAAAGCAATTTTTTAGTTTAGCAATTCAATGTGGAAAATGACAATTCAAAACAACAAACAAACAAATAATTAATTTAACATCTTATTACAGTTTTAAGTCATCAAAAAAAATTTATGCAAAGACAGATAATGAAAGTTAATGTGAGTAATTTAATCATAGATATCTAGTAACAACTTTTAAAGATTTTATCAGTTGAACTAACGGACATCTAAATCAGATTGTAGACTTTTAAGTGTGGAGGGACGACGATAGGAATATACACTTGCATCTAAACATTCAATACTTATCACATAAGGTGATTCAAATAGTCTGATGCATGTTGCAGTAAATTAAGGTCTCAGATTTAAACCTTGTAGATGGGAAAAAAAACTTACACCAAGAGTTGACAAGACTGCAATTAACGTAAGATCAAAGACAACGACTAAATAATTTTAGAAATAATTAATTAATTTAGAAAATATACATAATAATTTGTACAGTTTAGACTACTGGTGTAAAAAAAAAAATAGATATTTCTTAAAAGTCAAAATGTCACAAATGATACTAATCTAGTCTATATAGTTGTGGTGCATAGTAAAATATTAAGATATTTCCATAGATGTACCATATTTTTTTTTCCCCTAGAAAATGTACAATACTAAAACAAGTATAAATAGGCATTAGATGTAGGCATCAAGTGTGGAGTAATAACTAATAACCTAGCATAAGAGTGGAGCTTTCCCTTCACGGCTTGACCATTATGTATCCTATCTTTCCCCCCTCAAATTTTCCCCAATTCCATCTTTTAATAGCGAGTTCTATTTTCATTATTCGATTCACTCCGCTTCTGCTCTGCTCTTCCCAAAGATAGCCAGAGAAGGTTTGGTAGATAAGTTATTGAGTTAAATATTTATCCATTGTTTTTCAAAATTTGATGAGGACTACCAGAGGCGGAGCCAGGATTCAAAGTAAGGGACGCGAGATTAATAATATACAAATTTAACTAAAGTCATTAAATTTAACACAAATAAACAAACAACAACCAACAAATTACCGCAATTCTGATTTCTAAATTCTCAATCAAGAAAAGCAAAACCTAATTTTTTAATTGATGAGTAAATCTCTAAATTAACCACTTATTCAACACAAATTCAATAAAAATTAGTAAACTAAACATAAACAAGGAAGCAATTACAAACAAAATTAGTCTAACTTTAAATCTTCAACCAATAACAACCAAGAAGACAATTAGGTTAAAATTCTCATTTTTCAATTCATGAATCATAAGTAATTCACCAAGTTAATCAATTATTTAACATAAATCTAACTAAAATTAGTAAAATAAACGTAATTATTTACAAAATAACAAAATAAAAAACAGAAATTGAGAATTTTTGGGAGTTGCCTCAAATTGGGATTTGGGACTTAGGAGTTAGGAGGAGAGCTGAGGAGGAGTGGAGGTGGCTGCACTAGCGGCAGGCTTGGCGGCGTCGGCCGGTCGGCGACTGGGCTGGGCATACTGCAGAGAGTGAAAGAGAGAGTGCATGGGCGGTGGGCTTGGCAGAGAGAGAGAGTGCGTCTGAGGAGGAAAGCAAAGCAAGACTACAGAGTCAAGAGACAGAAATTAGGGAAAATGAATGGGCAAAACCGCAAAACTCAAACAAAAAAAACATACAAGGCACCGCAGAAGGAGAATGATGAGAGTCAAACCCATGACCCCCTGAAACAAGTAAAGAGCAGTCAACCATCCTACTAAGCACACATTTGCAAAATGTATATGAACTAATTGATATATATGTATTTTGTTTATCCACAAAAATGTTCCATATGTAATTTTTTCCCCAAAACGCTGGGGGTCAATTGACCCCCCTTGCCCCAATGTAGCTCTGCCTACACCTGCAACTCTACAAGCGTTGTGGATTATATAGATGGATTTTTAAGGCGAGGGCATGCAAAGAAATGCTTGGCTTGGGACAACAATGAAAAGACTGTAACAAAAGATTGGTCCGTTGAGCAACTTAGTTTAAAAAAGCTTGTTTGAGGCATGGCTCTGTGAGCCTACCAAGTCCGTGCCTCGGAGGAGATGAAGTGCACCTCAAGGATGTAAGGCTATATCTTCTTCCTTGTTCTTCTTTTTCTTAATCTTGTCTTTATCTTTTTTATTATTTTCTTCCCTTAAGAGCTAAAAGGTGAGTTATGCTTGTATGGTAAGTGTGTGTAGTGGGGAACTATGAAGACAAGATAACATATCTTAAGGTTATTTGCAATGTTAGTAGTTATATTTATGCCTAATCACCTTTTTATGCATTTATCTAGCGTGTTTCTTACTTTGCAAAATGTTAAGACTTCGAAAAAATTTTACATGATATGTGCTCCTCGCATCCATGGTAGGTGTGCCTTCGTCTCGCACCCTATGCTTTGGAACACTTTGCGCCTCAATGTGCCTCGCTCCTTTTAAAACTAAGTTCAGCAATACAGTGAGGATCAAAGCTCAAAAACGTCCAACGCCAAGCACAATGAACATCAGGATCAGTATGAAGGACATCTTAGCACTAACCTGCAACTTCTCATGTTCATAGGATTACTACTCAAGCAGTGCCATCACCTTGTTATGTTACAACCCTATGGTCCTAAGTAGGACAATAATCGAAGAAATAGGACACTAAAAATAGCAACTCCTACAAAGTATAAATGACAAGCTTGTGCCGGAACCGACTTCTCTGATTCTCCCCTTACACAGGGCGACTGTAAATGCTCAAAATTTTGATTGCTAATTCACATCACAAATCCAAAAATCCAATACAAATTACAATCAGAATTTACCGGTCACAAATATGCTGAGAAGACAAGTGTTTTATCCCTCTCAATCAACAAACAAAACGACCTCCTAATGTCCTAACAGCTAAGAAGAAAATCACTATAAGTGATGCACGTGAAAGTGGTCAGCGGCTCCATCTTAAAATGGCCGCTGTCATATGCGCTTGAGGGGAGATGAAGAGGTGACTAGTACGAAATGGAAATTTCTCGTCTTCCAATCTACAATATGTTGTTGCCAAGCTTCTTCACTTGTTTCACTCTATTAAAGTCTGGAGCATAATAATTCTTCTCCACTTCCCATGCAACTTGAGACATTCCATTGAATGTCGATTTCACACCCTTCTCATCCGTTACTTCTCTAGGGAAAGGGATCCGGACCTCATATATACCCCTCGGAGGTGAGTAGAGACGCATGTCAAAGCCCAGTCTATCTATCCACACCATCTTTGCCTCTGATACCTGCAACACCAAGTAATATTAACCGATTCTTTTGGGAAAAGGGGGGGGAGGGGGAGCTGAAAGCTTCATCTTCTGAGTTGAATAAGAATCCACAACTTGGACCCTTCATTTTGCCCACAGATGAAAATGACAAATACAAGGCATAGACAAAGTGACGATCAATCACTTGAAACAAGACAGAAATGAGAACTAACAAATGCTGTTAGCACCTTTGAAATCAGATGAGCCAACTATGGAATCAATGACTAGGTAGCAGATGCCCATGTCCAAAACTCCAAATAATGTAGTAACGTAAATTCTCCAGTAAACATGAAAATAGTCCACTGTCTCAACAATGGCACAATCTGTCTCTCAGATAAGTTCATCACAACAAGCTTCAAAGAAATGAACATCAACCCACAGAAGAGATCAAATTTCACATGTGAATATAGATATGTTAGTTATGGAAGTTAGTTGGTACCCGATCGTGGCCCCCTTTAATTTTTTAGTCAAACAACCCTCAAGAGTCAAGACATAGACAGACAACCACAGGAGTGAAGTTGTACATCAGCATCGAAAGTAGAGAAGGTGTCTTAAAATGGTGAAGATTACAGACACCAAATTATCCAGTCTAGCACAAGTATCACACAACACAATTTAGGACATGTCTCTTCTCTTTGGTCATCATGTAAATTAAGCATGCCGCTTAGTATTGGTTTATACTTATATCTCCCTGTGCACATATAGCTACAAGTTCAACGTCCTCACTTCCCTTCCAGGAACTAGGAAATATCGAGAACCAACACTAGTTCTATGTTAAGTCGGGTGCACGGAACAGACATGTGTACGTTTCCAGAAGTCGCAATTGCATATCTTTTGACACTCCCATATAGCATAAGCCCAACATGAGATGTCAAGTATCCCACCATGCCCAAGCATCAGATGCCCCAGGGCGGTTAGTATTACATTTGGCAACATCCTAAGGATAGATCATCTGCACAAATGAAGGTGATATACAAACAACAAATTTCACAATGCTCAAAGAAACATCACATCTGTTTCTTTTGGGTCATGCCAGCATAAGATGGTGCTGTCTCCAGGATTCAGAAAGGCGAGTAACAAATATTATCACATCATATGTACTGTCTACATTACACACCTGGAATTGCAAATCAGCATATATATTGCAGAAGCGAAGAACATCTTCCATGTTGTTTGTGTTGATCTCATTCACAAGTTTCTCTGCAACATCTCTAAGAGGATCTGGGCATGCATTTTTATAATCAGAAGAAGTCACCCAAACACCATCCTGCAACATATGCATAGAGGATCTTCCAGACATGACAATTCTGTGTTTTTGTTCACACGGTAGATACCATATCAAAATAAACAATGAAACAACATTAGAACGACCCACCACACCTCCTGAAAATCTTCTAACTGCAGAACACAGTCCACAGAAACAACATATACGAGGTCTTCATTGATCTCTTCCTCAAATCTTTTCTTCCACAGTGAATGAAGATTCTGCATGAATTAAGCAGAACAAGTTAGAAGCTCACCTTAATCATGGGGTCAACTTGTCAACATGGAAAAATGGAATCTTACCTTCAAAACCATTTTATCCTCAGGCTTATCAAGGCTACCTTGAATAGTACACTGAGGAGTCCTCATTCCACACTGCTCTAGCTGAATATAAATGGAAATTGATCATCTTCCCGTTGCCAACATAGCCAAAGGCTCAAAAATTAGAAGAGCTTGTCATGAAGGAGACCACTTAACATAAGAAAATTGCAGTACATAATGAAAACCTCTTTGGACATATACGAGGCTAAACTAAAAAGGGCTTTGTAAATAATTCCTCACATAGTCTCATTCAAGAATTGGTGAAATAACAATCTCATTGGTTACAATGTGATTCCTCACACAACTGCATTTGATACATGACGCACAAGTACTTCATGGTGCTTGCAATCTTGAGTCCAATCCTGCTTTCCTTTACAATGAGCCAAAATAGGGGGGAAAAGAACCACACACATACACACAAACACATAAAACTATATGTTAAAACAAAAGTCTCTATAACTTTCCTCTCCAACAGAGCCTTTCCAAACCGATGAGCCACCTTGACCCCGGATATTATTTTTAGTAGGCTTTTTGATGCAATCTTGAGATCGCCAACGACACCAATAACCGTCAACATAGAAATGCAGTTTCCATCCACCCACAAATAAGTCCATTTTAGATTAGAGTGTATGAATATGTAGTGGGTGGGAAAATGCCAGCATCCCACCTATGCTTAGTCTTAACACTTAATTAACCAAATATTGACTAACAGGAAAACGTTCTAGGGATCATGAATAGCAATTACAGATACCAAATCCCCCCCCCCCAACTAATCCATAATTCATTCTCAATAACCACAATCAACCCCTGCACAAGCCTATTCCTAACAAAACCACCAAAATTTCCACAACCCAACACTTGTAATCATGGATTCAAAATGTGGCCGAATTGCGACAAAATGGCCGCATTGGAAAGGTTTGGAGTTGGAGAACAGCGTTTTTATTTCGCGATAGCCGTGATATGGAAGGCAATTGTCGTATCGCGACCGAAACTGATGTTAGGAAAATCATAGTAGATTAAATTATTAACCTACCTGGTGCTCTTGTCAAATGTCGGTGGGAGTTTGGTGAACCACCTTTGTCTTTGTCAAATGTTGGTAAGAGTTGTTGAAATATTTTGTTAGTTGGTGAACTAAATTCTCCTCTTCTTTTCCTCTCTATATATGCATGGGTGAGGGAGGGTTTTTTTAGCCAAGAAAAATCAACAAATACACACATAAGGCAATGGGAAAAACCAACTCTAGGATTCTTCTTTACATGCCCAAATCACAAATAAATTGGCCCACAAATTGGGTACTTATTCAAATACTCCAAGTTAACTGTCTGCCTGGAGTGGTTAAACACCGCATAAATTCTGGGGAACGGCCGCTCGTATGAAATTTGCACCCTAACTTCGGGGAAATCGTTCTTAGATTGTTGAAAAATATAGCTTTAGGGGGTGTTATATACAATCACAACTAGACTTGAATTACACCGATTAACTTTAAAGTGTACGCGCGGCCGTTCGCCAGGATTGACGCGGTGTTAACCACTCCAGGTGCACTCCCAGGCAGTTAACTTGGAGTATTTAAATCAGTGTCCAAATATGTTTATATTGAGGGTTTAAAGCTATGTATTTAAGGCTAATTTATTTATGATTTAGGCATGTACAGGAGGATCCTAGAGTTGATTTTTCCCTTTGCCTTATATGTGTCTTTCTTGAATTTTCTTGGCTCAAAAAAAAAAAAAACAAAACCTCCCTCACTCATGCATATATATAGGAAAAGAAAGAGAGAATTTAGTTCACCAACTAACAGAATATTTCAACAACTCTTACCAACATTTGACAAAGACAAAGGTGATTCACCAGACTCCCACCAAATTTGACAATAGCATAAGATAGGTTAATAATTTAACCGACTACTTTGATGTTTCCTGACAATCCCCCACCAAAATCAAAGTATGGTTAGGTAATATAAACATGTTTGGGCACAGAGAAACTAATGTGTTGATGCCAATGTCTCGCGACTTGAATTGACACCTAGTGACATCAGGTTTAAAGACAAACATCCTACCAAGTGACAATTGTCTTGAACTTGATAAGGAGGTGTAAGTCCGGCCCAGGGCACACATTAATATCAGATATTTTCATACTCTGCGGTCTAGCGCCTTATACTAGCCATACACCACTACCGGTAGCTCATAGGTGCTCTAGGAGGTAGGCCCATACTGATCCTCCAACAGGAAACAGCCATACTTCCACACCTAAGTAGGTGGATCCATCTAATGTGTGCTACTTTCACACCTCACATGGTCCATTAAGAGCCAACTGCTCAACCTTTCCCAATAGTACCAAAGCACTACAACTCACATACACCATAGGGAGGGATACCATGTGGTGCTCCTGGAATTGAGTAATGACTTCGTTATTACCCTTTGAACTTCCCTTTCGGCGAAGTAGGGATCCATCATTACAATTCCTTAATGGGTCTCAATCCCATCTCCCTCGATGTATCAAATACCATTTTTCTACAAGGGCCTTCCATTAGCGGATCCGCAAGATTCTTTTCGAACTTCACGAAGTCAAGTGATATCACTTACCCACACTTCTGACAAAACTTGAAGAGGAAAATCTCACCTACCCACATTTCTGACAAAACTTGAAGAGGAAAATCTCACCTACCCACATTTCTGACAAAACTTGAAGAGGGACAAAAAAAAAAGATTAGCCAAGAACATTAAGAACACAGACCTGTACATGGAGACTAGACCTCTTGTCAATGGAATACTGTCGATTAGAGACATTCAAGCACAAAATGGGGGTGCCCTCATCATCAACAGTGAAACGAACACCGATTCCAAGGGGCCAACCATCATGGGTCAATATGGACAAAGTCCCAGATGATGCTAACTCCACTATAGTTCTGGAAATCTCAGCAGGGTAAGGTTTAGTTTGAGACAATTCGACATGGGTTTGAGTTGATGGGTCTGAAGCGACCGAAATTGAGCAACTTGGGAAGGATTTGCCAAGAAGGATTGGTTTAGGGGAGAGAAAATTGGATTTGGAGAACTGGGGCTTTTGGGAAGTAGTGAATGAAGGGAGAAAGCGGGAAGAGAGAGATTGGGTTTGAAGAAGCATGATTTTGGGACTAAGTGAGGCGAGATTTTCAAAGGGTCTTAGTTTTTGATGGTGATTGAAACGGGAAAGGGCCTCAAAGGGTTAATGAATGCTTGATTCTGGGGTGTAGACTTTGAGATCAGATACGATGAGGCGGGATACGCTGGTATTGAAACACATAGTGGATGTTGATGACAGAGAATAAATTTCTCAAATGTTTTGTAGTTCGTACCCATTATCCCACTTCACATTGTTGACATAAGTCAATAGTGTAAAAGGCTCCTCTTTTCCCTTAAATTTTCTTCTTTTTTTTTTCCTTAGAAAAAAGAAAAGAAAAACACCTCCTTTCAAATTCTTCCCCTTATAATGGAACTATGGGAGCAGTGAAATGTCTTCAAGATGATGTAATTCGTGTTTCACGCTTAAAGTCATACAAATTTCGTTAGCTAATTTAAATATTTTCAATATATCAAAAAGATAAAATTTTCATGTGAATAAATATACAATGTAAAATACACCAATTATAATATTAGAAATTAAATTATGTAGGCTTGTTTGGACTTACTTTCCAATTATTTAATTTCACTAAGATTTTTTCTATTTCCCTGATTTACTTTCTAATTATCTAACTTTTCCACACAAAAAAAATTCAATATCTCTGTAGATTTTCTAGCCCGTTCGGCTTCATGTCTTGAGCTTATCAAAATTTCCATCTATTTTCGATTTCCCTTCTCTCAAAAATGGGGGCAGGCTATGGCCTAATGCTCTGCACTAGCAAATGCATTCTATTTCTACCAAAGGCATGTCTTACTGCTTAAAAAGAGAGATTAATGATAAGATGACAACGTTTCCTCTTGTATACAAAACCATCAGCCAAGAACATTAGCTCGATCAGGATGAATGGTAATATTACCCCCCAATCACACAGCTAATCTTGAATCCCCTCAACACTAAGGCAATATCATTCACGCATAAAAACATTCGATTTCATCCCTGTGCCAAACCTGGCACTGTACATATCAGCCCTTCCGACAATGCTTTCACCTCGCCCAAGTGCAACAGCAGAATGTTTCAAGGAATTTCCTCAACAAGCAGCAGCAAAACCTTCCACCCGTAGAATCGAAAAGCAGTGATATTCCCATAGTTCCAGCTTGAAATAAAAACCAAAAAAAAAATAAAAAATTCTGCCGCTATGAATTATTGATCTCCTTGAGAAGCGGAAAAATAATCCTTCACCATAAGGACTTCCTTGCACAGCTTCTTGGGTACTTGTTCCAGAGCTACCCCTTCTTGCCATGCCTGGCCGACCATCACTCCTGGCCCCAAGTGCCGAATGTATATGACAACCTGATCATTGAAGGGCCACGGATGTTTTTCTGTGATTTGGAAGAACCAGCATTCAAAGTTACATCTTAAACAAAGGCAATTCCAAAAAGATCAACCATGTAGAGGATGGTAAATATCGACAATGGTATCAAAACCATCACGTCATGATCATAACATTATACTTAAGATTGAATTTGTCCATGCTGGTTTAACACGTCACATCTTTATTGAATTTATCCTAACATCTTCAATAATTAAAATTATATCAATGATTTCATATGTTTAATCCAAAAGAAGTAAATTAAATGGCGGTGGTAACTCAGTTTTCTTTCAATGCAACACCTTTTGGTCTTATTTTCACTCCAACCAAATATCTAAACATAAATTGACCACCTGTGTGTAGCAAGGATTTAAGCTAGCTACCACCAAATCCGATCTAAGACAGGAGGCTTTCCCTTCTCTCTGTTTATCTTTTTCTTTTTTTTCTTTTTTTGCTTTTTTTTTGGGTGTTGGGGGGGCTGATGTATGAAGCATGATCAAATAAATTGCACAGAATATACTTTCGCTGGAGCCAGATTTCAGATCAAGTACTTCAAAAGTGATGTGTAGACCGTTAATCCACTATATTATAAAGCTCAAAACATAACTGCTATTCCTAACATAAAAAAAAGAAAAAAAAGAAAAAAAAGAAACAACCGCACCTTCTGTAGGTCCTGCTGAGTCGACAGGGTCTGAAGAGATCTAAAAGTAGGCAAACTCACCCCTAGTAGTAAGCAAAGAGACCGATAACTAGAGAACCCGCAAAAAGATTTTGCAGAGTATTTTGTTTTGACAGCTTTTCAAAACTTTTGGATTTTGGAAAACACCCAGATATGATTTAACAAAATTCTTGACAAAGAAAAAGCATCATTAGAGTCCTTAGTCATGGTGGATGAACATTTAATGGATATAGAAAGAGATTATGCACAGACCTAACACACAAAGTTCTAAACCCCAAAGCTCTGGATGTTTGTAGCCAGTATGTCCAACAAAGCATTTTAAAACCAAAATGTCTCAGAGAAGGCAAGAAAACATGCAGCAAAGCAAGTAACTGTACCTGGTTTTGGAAAGCCTTCAGGGATGTCATGGGGATCCAGGAGTCCATCCCCGAAGTCATAAGCCAAATCACAAGGTTCTTCTGTGGGCATTACGTGCGCAACTTCTTTTACCGTGAAATATAGTGGTTTGAAAGAAGTTGCAATGGGAGCAAGTAGAGACTCTCCTGCATTTACATGTCAATGTAGACAATAATTGATAACAGAGGTTGAAAGCGGCCAATTAAATCAAGCAATGTCCATTACAGAAAAAATTTCAAGTGATGAAAAATGCCTTAAGAATCAATATCCATAGGTTAATGAATTCAGAGCATCAAAGGCAGATAAGGGCTTAGCTGAGAACAATAATACAAATAGCATCAACTTAATTAACAAACAGCATGCCCCTTGTGTCACATCGGTTTGGATGCAATGCAAAAAAATTTGCAAAATGCATATCATAGACCAAAGAAAACAGAAAGTTAATGTGAAGATCATATAAATAGCCATCTATGTGATACATCTCAAAGATTAGCCAAATCTCATGGTAAGCCTGAAAGCACAGGAAAAGGCAACAAAATTTTACCAATTAATCTTCCATATACCCTTCCATCCTTGCAAAACAAGGCCTGATATCACGGATCAGGAATACCTGAATTAGATTTCACTTATGCGCAGATCATTACAAGAGCAAGGAAAACAGTAAGTGCAAGGACTGATCAGGGAATGCACCTTTTTAAAACCGCTTATTAGAGCAACAGGCATTTGCCCTATTTCAAAATGTCCAACACGAAAAGGTTAATTTCTTTTGCAACAAGAATCGCACAAATCATGAAAACTCACAAAGCTAGATAAATACCTCCACTTTTACGACAATTCCAAAACTCAAGTGATACAGCATTGTTATCTCCAGTTTGTGTGTTGCTATCCCCAGACAGCAAACTAGAGGAGCTTAGCTTAGCTAACTTTGCATCATCATAGCGTCCCCCAGCAGCCCACCAAGCAGCTTTAACAAGCCTGCACTAAGCCTCAAATGGGTCTACCAACATTCTTCATGGAGACATGCCAAAATCAGGAATCCCAAACTACCAAGAAATGGAACTGGCAAAACACTAAAGCACGGTACTATCGGATTTGGATAAGATTGTGGCTTCTGATGAGACAACAACACATTTTCAATATTTATGTTACACAAAACTTTCCATCTAGCATATCCATTTTGGCCATAAAACAGTTGGACACCTCAAATTTGGCTCAAAACACAGGAAATTCATCGAGAATAGCCAAGTCTAACACTAGGCCACATATTTGTATTGGGCACTAGTAACCACCATAATTCATAACACTGAAATCTATTCAAGCATAGTTCTCCAACATGATTCCACCTCTCATAAACAGTCACTCCAGATTATTGTAATCTATCTGATTGAATCATTGCTTCCCAGATAAGAATTTAACACAAAGTAGAGACAGAACAAGGTGAGTGATACCTAGGATTCAGTAGATACAACAACCGATGCCGTCTCTCCTCTGGAATGTCTGATATTTTCTTCCTACGCATCCAAGTGACATCAACAAAAGGATTACATTTACTTCACCAAAGCATAGACAAAGAATAAATGAAGCTTACAGTTCCCAAAAAAAGAGCCACAATCAAGTAATTTAGCAATCAAAATCACATCAAGTTCCAAAAAAAAAAGAAAAAGAAAAATTACCAGAGATATGAAGCGGGATTATAAGAAGGATCAAAAGGAGTAAGTTCCTTAGGAGGGTCAAGAATTGTGACAACATCTTGCTCATCCAAGTACACCTCCTTCCCATTGGGCAAAATCACAAAGGGTTTTTCATCCCATGGCGAAGTATTCAATGTCTTTTCTCCGTTCACTGCCTTAATCTGCCCAGATACTAGTCCCCCCAATCTCACACCTAAATTGCAACAACAAGAACCGAAATTGCACATTATAAACTCTACCCACAAGAAAGCATAAGAGGAGAGAGAAAGAGAGATAGGAAAGACGGTACCTTTGGAGAAGGACTGAAGTGGGTAGTTGATAAATTGGCGGGAAATCGAGGAATGATGATTGACTCGTGAAAGATTGAGAAGAGGGCAGTTGCAGTTTTGAGTTGCAGCTGAGGTTCTTACTGGTGCTGCCATTGTTTGGGGCTAATAGATTGGGGGTTTTGTGAGAGGTTTTTGAGAACGGGCAATCACTAGGCCCTTCTGGATTATTTTATTTTATTTTATTTTTTTGGTGGAGGTAGTACAAAATTCCAAACGCCCTGGAAACAAAAGTAGTGACTTATTAAGAGCATTTTCAACCATAGTTTTAATTTCTGAAACTCCAATTTTGCATTTTAGTAAAAGTTTCGATCTCTTAAAATTTATATTTTATTACTTTTTGTGCCAATAAAATTTCAATTTAGATCATCAAATTAAATATTTATCATAAAATTTATCACTACATATTTAGGCTATGTTGGATAATAGAGATTTAAGTGGATGTTAGAAATTTGTAGCAGTCAAAATAGTATGAGTCACTACTTGTAAATGTTCGAAAAATGTAATATTTATTATTTCTTGATCGGAAAAATGTTTAATTTTTTTAAAATTCCCAAAAAATTGCGTCCTTAATTTTTTATTTTTTTTGGCCTGAAAATGTAATATATTTTTTTTTAGTTACTTCAAAATGTAATATAGTACTTGTTTCTGAACAGAGTTTCTAAAGTGATGAGGCGGTGAAGTGCGGGTTTATGAGATGGTGAATGTCCTAGGTCGTTGCCCCTTCCTTTCTCCTTCGCTCCTGCAAAAAAGGTCCATCCCAGGTGTCAGATTCGAGAAATTTCCCTCCAACGCTTAAGTTAGAACAAGTCTCAAGAGAGAGAAGGACTGTGAAGAAAGAGATAAAGTTTGTGTCTTTTCTAAGAAAGATGAGCTCTTTCTCAAAAAGGAAAATCACTAAAACTGATGATATCAGTGCACAGATTTCTGTGTTGGGTTGTTTACTTTCTGCAGATAAGATAAGTAGGTATTTATAGAGACTGTAGCAGATGGCAAGATGGTAACTTCATAAGTGCCTTGCCCACGAGGGCCTAGACAAAGTCGGACTTCCTCCGCTTGAATGGCCCATGACGAATTAGGGGCCTTGTCCTCGAGGTCCTTGACTCAGTTGCTGACGTGGTTAGTAAGTTTAGGGTTTTATCCAAATCAGTATTTAATTTTAAATTTCACATTTAGTATATGGTATGTATAGACAAATTTAACAACAAAAACAAAATGCAATATAGCGAGCTCTTGGGTTGTCCAACCCGGAGACAAAACCCAGCATAATCTCAATCCAACAGTCAACACCTCGCCCCAGTAGATTTTTTCTTTTTCTAGCCCAACATCGAAAAGTAGTATGTGATTTATTGAGCTAGCGCGAAACGGTGCGTTTTACACCCAAAAAAGACAACCAAACCAAAAAAAACTTGCAAGATCGAACGCTTTGCGGGTCCATTTTGCGTGCCAACTTCCCCATTCCTTACGCTGCAATCGGTAAGGGTGGAACACATGACTCACATATGAAACACGTACCACCGGCTACAAATGCTCTAAGGGCTAGTGTTCTAAATCATAAAAAATATGGAATTTGTTTTTTGGTGACAACATAAGAAAGCATTGGACCTCAAAGGTGGAGTGCATGTCCTCAACCTGATTCAGTCTTGCCCTTCTTTTCTCCTCTTTTTTTTTTTTTTGGTTTGATTCTTTCCACCTCGTTTTTTTTTGGGGCTTCTTTTTGAGCAATAGTTAATGATGCAATTTGGTTAAAAATGATATCATATCTTGACATTAAGAAAAATCGTAAGTATACATATAGCAAGGACTAGGGCTGGGCAATAGGTTGGTTTGAGTTACAAGAGCCGCCTCTATTTTAAATAAGGTCAATAACGGATTGGTTTGATAATAAGTTGGGTCAATAATGAGTCGATTCATTTGAGCTCAATGAGGCAGGATGAGTCAACAAATTAATAGCATGTTTAACGACCTAATAGTTTGTAACTTATCTATCATATTAATAGCTTGTTTAACGACCTAATATTTTGTAATTCATCTATCACACTACTTTATATGCTACAATTGGTTAACTTTATTAGCAACAATTTATATATAATAATATCTATTCTATGGAAGTATTAAATGTATGTTTGCCCAAATACAAAAATGAGCCCAAAGTCAGCTAGCCTCATTCAACCTATTTATTCAGAAAAAATTATTAAATGGTCTATTGTAGTTTTGTCAAATAATTTAGGAGACCCATAATTTTTGATAAATATTTGTGGGTCTATGGAAGTTTTGATCAATAATTTTTTGGTCTATTTCCGACAACAAACTTAAATGTCCGAGCATTTTAGTGGGGAACATAAGTTTGTTGACCGAATTGCCCTTGTATATATGACCGTTGTGGATGATTGAAAAGGGAGAAAATGTGGGTTCCACTTATTTGTATATAAAGAGGACTGAAGCCATCCTCTCTCTCTCTCTCTGCTCCATTTTGCTTCCTCTCTGTATGTTCATCTCACCTCTGGTGGTCTTCCTCTCTCCGTTATCATCTCTCAAGGCATCCATTTCGAATCAGGTATGTAAGCTAGCCGTTCAATTTTGCTTCCTCTGTATTTTCATCTTTGAACCCATCCATTTTGCCGGAAAAAAAAACTGTAGAAACTGTGGGCAAGGTACAAATTCGAAGCTGAACCCAAGTTTGCTTCCTCTCTGTATTTCCTCAATTTGGAATGCAGTAAACGTCGAAGTTGATAATTTTAGCATGGTGGACATAATTTTGAAAGTTAGATGAGTTGTTGGTGCTAAGATCTGGTTTTAATTTGCAATTTAAAAAAAAAAGGAAAATTGCATTAAGGTATGTGGTATGTTGTTGCAGTTCATAATTTTTGGGTTTAAGAGGCAGAAAGGATGGTATCATACTCCTCACAACCAATTTCCTCCAACCCATGAATACCAAACTCACCAACTTGTCCTTACTCTAACTCTTGTTCAATGACATGGTGTTCAGTAGGTCCTCTAATGCTTACCATATAAATAGGAATGGGTTCCTTAGCCTTTTCCCACAAAGCAGACAAATGCAACCAATCCTTATCACAACCCAAAGGCAACTTTCTTTTAGCTTTAGGGCTACAAAACATAAATCCAAAATATTGTGGCACCTCTACCCCTGCCTCCTCAAATGTTCTCTTTGCATATCTATGAAGATCTAACATTTGGTACATGTCTAAGTCGACATTCTTTATAAATACCCCATGCCCTTCAAAGCATACACTCAACACCTTAGTCCCTTCAATTTACACAACACAACAGACAGATGGATAAGCACTTTTTTTCACTAACCTCAAGAACATTCTACTCAAAAAAGCTACAACAACCAGCACACTAAGTTAAAAATTAACTCAACTCAAACATGCTAAATTTATATCAATTTCAGGGGAAATCACAAATTAATTCACTTATACACATAACAAACAGTCACAATTATCACACATTATCAATTTTAGGCCAAGTCATTACTAGTTAATTATTGTTTCCTTCACTCCCTAAACATTGTCTTGACTGGAAAACTACTTTTCAAAAATGCCACAAATTTACTTCATTTTTCACATACCTCCATTTCCTTGGAAGATCCTTGTTCCTTTCCATGATATTCGAAGTTGGGGCCACTGACAGAAGCTCAACTAGTGTCCCACCACAATTTCTCCACCACAAAGCTACGATTTACTTTTTCAAATGAAGATTGGTAGACCTTGTTCCACAGGCTTCAACTGCCAACAGAGATGGAATTTCGTGGACCTAGGGCTTACTTTTTCACAAGAAGAAAGGGTGATTTTCACAGCATCAAGGAGGAAGACAAAGGAAATCCAAAGAGTAGAAGAAAAATCGCGGTTGGTGGGGATGAGTGGGTGGGAAATGGAAATAATTGAGGTGAGAGAAAACCAGGTATATTTTGTTTGTCCTATCTGCTTTCATTTGGCGAGCAGCAAGGGGCAATTCGGTCAACAAACTTATGTTTCCCACTAAAGTGCTCGGACATTTAAGTTTATCGCCGGAAATGGACCAAAAAATTATTGATCAAAACTTCCATGAACCCACAAATATTTATCAAAAATTATGGGCCTCTTAAATTATTTAACAAACTACAATGGATCATTTAATAATTGTTTCTCCTATTTATTCATAGGAAAACACTTTGTTAATGGGTCAATGTTACACTTTGTTAATAGGTCAATGTTAACCCAACCCAATCCACTTTAATCATAAATTGACCCTAATCCAACCAAGCCCAACCCATTGCCCACCATATTAACATCATTGCACAGTCTATCTAGTGAGGGAAATACATAGCCCACACATAAATGCCCAACATAAATCCACAACTAAAACCCTATACAGATGATAAAGCTTGCATTTATTCAAGCTGTCATTATCCTTGCCCCAATTGAACAGACAACTTTATTACATGTTTCACCTTGTATAGTGTGTACACTCCATCCAATCCAGAAGATATATGTATTAATTGAAGTCAGAAAGCCTAGAACAAACATAATCCCAAACCATGCAACTAATCTTGAATCTCTTGAACTGGTACAAAGGCAACATCAATCTACAACTTCCAACATTATCAGTTGACCTTTTCAACCCCATTAACATTGAACATATTTATTCTCCCAAATCCCAATCAAACAGACAAATCACTCATCATTTCTTCATTTGTTGTTAAAGGGCAGAATAAAAAAGCTATTATCTTCAGGTACAAACTGTTTGATTCAGAAGCAGATTAAATGTCCTTCACCATTAGGATTTCATTGCAGAGCTTCTCAGGTACTTGTTCCGGATCTCGCCCTTCTTGCCAGGCCTGCCCGATCATCAATCCAGGTCCAATATGGCGCACGTATATGACAGCCTGATCTTTGAAAGGCCATGGATGTTTTGCTGTGATTTGGAAAAATAATAGGTGAACTTTCAATTTTCCACCGTGAGAAAAACATGAACAACCCTCTCAAGGATAGCAAATAAAAATGTGCTCACTAAACCATTTTTATTTGAAATGAAGTAACAGAGTATATCATATGGAAGTTCTAGTAAAGGTGTAGAGAACAAGACTAGCAAAGAGCAACCGAAGAAGACATTAGGAATCTACAATGAAACATACAGTGTTATCATCACTACTACCACCAAAACCCCAAGGGTTAGATGGTTGTAGACGATAAACATTCCAGCAAAGTCAGTAATCATACCAGGTTTCGGAAAGCCTTCTGGGTAATCATCGAGATCAAGAATTCCATCCCCGAAGTCATATGCTAGATCACAAGGTTCTTCTGTAGGCACTACACATTTGACATCTTTTACAGTGAAGTATAGTGGCTTGAAAATGGTTGCAACTTGACCAAGTAGGGAAGTTCCTGGATTTGATTATATTCAGTAATTAGAAAGATTTGAACTGGCTAATTATATCAAGCACTGTCATATGACAAAGCAGAGCTTTCCAATAAATTATCAATGACTGACGAATTAGTGTCCAGAGGGTTACTGAATTGACAGAGTACCACTTCCGGCATGAGTTTTAGTTGAGGCCTATAGTATCAAATATTGGTTTTAATTAATGACACAACCACAATTTAGCGAGTGAAAAGGTTACTTTTGCACATTTTTGTCCACCAGGAATAAGATAGTGCAGTCAACCATGATGTACCACTCACCTGTTCTATGCTGCTTGTGTGTACATTAGTGAGCAATCAATGGTTTTTAATCTGAAGCCAAACGTGAATAGCCTTTCACAATTTAAGAGCAAGGTCATTACATCTTAACCCTCCTCCATGCCTTGCCTATGCTGGACTTCCAAGGCACGGATTTGAGTTTAATTCATGAACTCGAGCACTATATGTCATCACCATTTGGAAGCAAAGAAAGAAGGTACCATATTGCGGTTCAAACAGGTCTGAGAGCTAACAAGCAAATCCTAGAAGTGTATCCTCAGACTATATAAGAAGCAACAAAAATTTACCAAATAATCTTCCATAAACATTTCCACCCTTGCGAAATAAAGCCTGGGATCACATAGGATAAATCTTGGGATTAGATTTCATCTATGAATAAAATTGAAAGAGAAAGGTAGATAGAATGCATAAACCAATTAGGGAATTCACCTTCTTCAAATTCCTTACTAATGCGAAAGGCATTGCTCCTCCTGTTTCATGTCGCCCATCAAACAAGATAAAAATTTTTGCACACCTAGAATTGGCTAACCTTGAAAAACCATAAAGCTAGATAGATTGTGGATACCTCCACTTTTACGACAACTCCAAAATTCAATGGTGTCAGTGTCATTTTCTTCCGATAGCAAACTGGAGGAGCTTAGCTCAGCTAACTCTGGAAGGTTATAGCGTGCAACAGCAATATCCCAAGCAGCTCTAATAAGTCTGCATGAGATCTCAAGTCGTTATCTTGACATTCCTCTTGAATCACGACCAACTACCATAATACATAACCCCAAAACAGCAAGGAATGGGACCGCCATGGGCTCTGCCATGATTCTTTAAGGTCAGGGCTATCTCATGGTAGACGGTAGACATCTAACCAAATTACCAGACAACATCCATTTATGTTATCCAGAAACTCTTCATTTTACCCTACTGTACCTGTGTGGACTGTCTGACAACCTTACATTGCTATGATTACCTGGACATTTCTCACTATGCTGAAATGCACATAATGTGTTAAAACAGACATAACTCAGTAGATAGCCAATTTCAGTGCCTCAGCACATCCATATGACTCTTGTACTATTATACCCAACATCAATGGCGGAGCCACGTTGGGGCAAGGGAGGTCAATTGACCCCCCAGCTTTTTGAGGAAAAAAATAATTAAATGTGGGATATTTTTGTAGATAAGCAAAATAGATATATATTAATTAGTTCATAAATGCACAACATAGGCGTGCATAGCAGGGTGGTGGCTGTCTCTTCCTCTACGTAGGAGGTTCTTGGTTCGACTCTTCATTCCATCTTTTCTGGGTTTTTTTTTTTTGAAGTGTCCTTTAATTTTTCCAATTTTTGCTTCAAAATTTTCGCAGGTAACTCCCAAAAATTCTCAATTTTTGTTTTTAGTTTTGTTATTTTGTAAATAATTATGTTTATTTTACTGATTTTAGTTAGATTCATTTTAAATAATTGATTAACTTAGTGAATTACTCATGATTCATGAATTGAAAAATGAGAATTTTTACCTAATTGTCTTCTTGGTTGAAGATTTAAAGTTGGGCTAATTTTGTTTGCAACTGCTTGCGTGTTTATGTTTGGTTTACTAATTGTTATTGAATTTGTGTTGAATAAGTGGTTAATTTAGAGATTTACCCATCAATGAAAAAATTTAAGTTGAGTATTATAAATCTCGCCCCCCTTACTTTGAATCCTGGCTCCGCTCCTGCCCAACATGGTTGTTACATCCCATGTATTCAATTTTAGCTTCCCAAAATCCTTCTCTAGATGTAGAATCTCAGCATACAATAATCCGATCAGCCAATGTATCTCTCCTGAAATGAACTTTAAGTAGAACTAAATACTCCAGTAAGAGGAATTTTACCTACGATTGAGTAGGTATAATAATCGCTGTCGTCTTTTCTCTGGAATTTCAGCAATTTTCTGCCTGAGTATTAAAATGATCAACCAACCAAAAACATTGGTCCAGTGAGCCACCAAACTTGAAAATAATAATAACAATAGTTGATAAATTAGTTCACTAAGCCATACAAAGAAAGGAGGTAGGACACTAGCTACCTATAGCCCACTGCCCACCTTCCACATTAAACTCTACTAGAGACATTATTTCCCAACAATTATGTCATGCACCTGGCACTATGACTATGGTCTCGGCTTTTATTTTTGGAAATCTCACTTGCTTACTAAAGGAATGGAGTCATATTGGGAATTTTTTTTGAGCTAAGGCGGGGAATATTGACTGGCAGGCTCTATAATTCGGGGATTATGATCGGCCTCTTTGTGAGTAATTGATGGGGACCATCCCTTAGAGCCTTTAGAAGATCATCAAGCAAGTATTAAGGAGTCAACCAGCACCAAGGAAATCAAGGAAGTTCACATGTTGGCTCAAGAAGTCACAAACCAGCCCATGCACTTGCTGCCCAATTTGGACAGAATCTAGCCTGGCTTTGTGCATTGTTTGAGCAATGAAGGTAAAGTCATGATTGGTTGCAATGACCACTCTCTTTAGGTTCAAGATGTTAGCTTTCACATGGAACAAGTTTCAAGTCATTTAGAATTCATTTGGCCGGTCAAATTAAGCTCCAAATTGGACTGCCCCAAAGCCAATGGTCAGTTCCAGTTTGGACCATCTGGCTTCTACGGCCCATTTCTCTCAAACGGCCGGACCAAAAATAGTGAAACTTTTTCTATTAAAAAATAGACTTCTCAAGCTTTCATATGAATCCTATTTCATTGGATTTGGACCGGAAACAAGAGAGTTACGACTCAATGAATCTGGCCCTGTTGCGGTGTGAATGCGCAAAAGTCTTGAAGCATTAAATGGAAGTGGATTCTTCATCCCTAGCAAGCTAATGCACGGCCAGCTGATTCCAAGGATGCATCCCCCTTTCTTAATGTAGGAATTCAAGATAATAAGTTCCCAAGTTGATGGGAACAAGTCTCAAGAGCCTTAGTCTTCAGATTATATATTGTTTTTACCATATTTTATCTAGTAACTTTCTTTTATGTTTTCTATGTTAATCTAGTAAGTTGTATTTTGTGTTTTCCTATGTAAGGTGAGTTCCCTAGAGTATTGGCCAGCCCTATAAAAGGCCATACTTGAGTTTAGTTGAACAAAAAGTGGAATGAACTTTGAGTCAGAAAAACTCTCTCTTTGAAATCCTAGTTTACATCTTGAGCTCGGCAACTCAAGTGGGCTCTACGTCTCTTAACTCAATTAGAAAGGTGATTAATTTTTGTAATCTAATTGATCTAAAGAGATTGCCCAAGTGTGATTCAAGGGTAGCTCCTCGAATTATCCCTTGTTTGATCACTTGATTATCGTTCTTCTTCCTTTTACTTCACAAACTGATTTGTGCATACTTTCGGTTGTGTGAGTGTTTTCTTCATTTTTTGGTTGAGTGTTATTGAGGTTAGAATACATCAATTGGTATCAGAGTTTGGTTACCTTCTTGTGGCCGAAGTTTCCCTAGCCCAAACACAACCTAACCTAGTCCACGAAGAACCTTTTCTCAAAGAATGTCTTCTAGCCTCACACCGGAGCAAGTGGCTAAACAAGCCCCAAAGGAGAAGGCCGAGCTTGAGGCTCAAGTCAAGTACTTGCAATCTCAACTAGGCCAACTTCTACACGAGAAACAAAGGAACCTAAGGAGCTCTAGGAGTTCAAGCAAGCATGAAGATTCGGATGACTCCGAAGGAAGCAACCCAATGGGAGATTCTAGTGAAGAAGATTATGGGAGACATCCAAGGAAGCATCATAGACCAAAGGCCCGAAGTTTCAGTGATTTCAAAGTGCACATCCCGGAGTTTGAAAGCCAACTAGATCCGGACCTCTTCCTTGATTGGCTTCAAACCGTTGAAAGAGTCTTTGAATACAAAGACATTCCGGAGGGTAAGAAGGTAAAGTTTGTTGCTTTGAAGCTTCGAAAGTATGCATCTATTTGGTGGTCGAATGTTGTTTCTAAGAGAGTTAAGAAAGGAAAAGGAAAAATTAAGACTTGGGGTAAAATGAAAGCCAAACCCAAATCTAAATTTCTTCCCCTCACTATCTACAAGATAACTTTCTTAAACTCCACCACCTAAAGCAAGGATCTAAGAGGGTAGAAAAATATACCCGATGACTTTGAACAACTTCTCTTGAAATGTTTTTCAATGAGGATGAGTCACAAACCTTGATTCATTATTTGAGTGGTTTAGATTAGCAAATTGCTCATGTGGTTGAGTTGCATCCATACACTTCCCTTGATGAGCTAAGTAACCTTGCTCACATGGTAGAGATGCAAAACAGACTCAAACGCAAGGGCATGGCTTCCAAGCCTAACCCACGGCCTTGACCCTTCCAAAAACCCCCATGTTTTGCCTCAAAGAACCCCACAAACACAAACCCGAAACCCTGTCCACCCACGACCCCTCAAACACCCTCAAGACCCCGTCCAAAACCCATGGATAAGAAGAGGTGCTTTCGTTGTCAAGGCCTCGGTCACTTTGCATCCGAGTGTTCTAACAAAAGAGTATTCTCTTTGGCCGAATGTCAAACTTCCGTTGAGGAGCTAGATGATATTGAAGATGAGGAGGAGAAGGAGCTTCTTTTGAATAAGGCTCTTGAAGAAGTCGAGGAAGGACCCGATGAAGGTGAGATGCTTGTCATTAGGAGAGCTCTTAGTGGCATTGCTTCACAAAATGAGCTTCAACGAAGAGAGAATATCTTTCACACTCAGTGAACTGTGAGCGGGAAAGTTTGTTCTCTTATCATTGATGGTGGGAGTTGTGCAAATGTTGCCTCCAAGATTCTAGTGGAGAAACTCAAGTTCTTAGTTTCACCACATCCAAGCCCTTACGCTATTCAATGGCTCAATCAAGGTAAAGGCTTGCAAATCACTTCTCGTTGTCTTCTTGCTTTGTCAATTGGTAAGAACTACAAGGATGAGATTTGGTGTGACGTTGTGCTCATGGATGCATGCCATGTCCTTTTGGGACGCCCTTGGCTCTTTGATAGAAGAGTTATGCATGATGGTCGTGCAAACACATACACTTTCACAAAAGACCTCAAGAAAATCACGCCCTTGGCCCATATCCAGACCAGTACAAACAAGATCCACACTGAGAGGAGTTGTTATTTTTGTTGTAAAAATCTCCCAATTTTATAATGATATTTTCCATTTAATTACACTCGCAACATCATTTTAATGAAAATTCAATATCTATTTTAATAGTGCACTTAAAATGATTGTTATGTTATGAGTATAGTTTTCATCTTCCCTTGAATCCCTCTTGGCGTCTCCCACAATTACAACCCTTAAGTGGGCTCTCTTTACACTAACCACCCCCCCGGCCCCGGCCCCCCCAAAAAAGGCGTGAAAAAGTTTTACTTTTTAAAATTCCTTATAGCAAGGATTAAATTGGGCAAAAATATTGAATAATACAATCAACAAAAATCCAAAATCCAAGCAAAACAAGGGTTAAACTCAGCAAACAATGATGCAATTGCAATGAAGATGACATAAAAAATTTTAGAAGAATAAAATGAAAAATTACCAGAGCCATTGCGCAGGATTATAAGAAGGGTCGTCCAAAGAAATGAGATCCCTAGAAGAGTCAAGAAACGTAATCACATCGTGCTCATCCTCGTACACCTTTTTACCACTTGGCAGTCTCTCCAACCGTGGCTTCCCATCTCGCGACGGCGATGACGGCGGCGATGGCGACGGCGACGGCGACCTACTGAATTCATCCTCCTCATTCACCGCCTTAATAATAATCAGCCTAGATGTTGATTTCTTCAATCTCACACCTTATTTAATTTGCCAACAATAACATAAACGACAAATCACAAATGCAGTCTTATAATTGAATTATTGTAAAATGAAATTCTTTAAAAGTAACTTTTTAAAAGTTTTGATATGTTCAACAATTTATTTTATAGTGATTTTTTAAATCAAGAATATCTAATCTATATCTATATAATACATAAAAGCAAAGTTTTAATAACCGTCATTTCCTTAACTCTCATTCACTTGAGCTTTTTAACCGTTAGATTAAATGGTAGGTAAATTAGAGCCGTTCATTTATTTCAATCAATGTATCAGCCAAGCAATCACTAAGGCCTCCATCTTCTCTCTCCCCCTTATCATTCTCTCCAGTCTCCATAGGTCTGAAATCCGAATGGCCTCAGAATATTCTAGACCCTCTCTCTGCCCGTCTGCCTCTACACGCCGCTTCTCTCTCTCTCTCTCTCTCTCTCTCTCTCTTCTCAAGTGTCTACCCTGTTCTTGCTTTCCCATGGCTTCCCCTGTCACTCTTCCGCTCTGCCTCTCTTCCCCTGTGTTTGTTTGGGTTTGTTTTCAAAAATTTATACACAAAAATGATGTCCATTGAAGAAGGACTGGGGGAGGTTGGCCATGGCCGAGGACACGACAAGGATGGGGCTGAGGCTGCGGCCGACGCATGGGGGACATTGGAGGAATGCTTGCTAGCCTGTGCGGTGAACCTCCATGGAACGAAAAGCTGGAACTCCATAGCCGAAACCTTCCTTCCCTCGAGAGGTACAGAGTCTTTTTGTGTGCAAGATCTAAGATGTCTTTTTGTGTTTTTGATTGAATGGAAGGTCGATTGGAATGTAAATTTACCTTTGATTTTTTTTTAAACAAAATCTTACTCAGTTTTGATTCCAATTGAAGGTGAAGAGATTGGAGGAGGAGAGAGAAAGGGGCTTGTCCAAGCCGGATGGCCCGTATGAAGCCTCAAGATCTGAGATGTCTTTTTTGTTTTTGATTGAATGGAGGGTTAATTTGGCATGTAAATTTACCTTTGAATTTTTTTTAACAAAATCTTACTCAGTTTTGATTCCAATTGAAGGTGAAGATATTGGAGGAGGAAAGAGAAAGGGGCTTGTCCAAGCCGGATGGCCATATGAAGCCTCAGATCTGAGCATTGAATCTAGATATGTTTGCACATTCTCTCTTTTATTTTGCCTTTTATTTTTTTAAATAAATTCTTACTTGGTTATGATATGTTTCCCACCTCCGTTAGACTCCTAAGCACTCGCAAACTTGCCCCCTACTCTCCAACGTAGTCACAACTTAGTAACCGCTCATTGCGCTCATGTTCTCCTAAAACGGATGTGTTGTTTTGGTTTTAATGGTCTACCAACTCCCCCCGTCTCACATATTATCTCACAACATCCTCTCGCATCTCATATACGGTTTTCAATTAATCAACTAAACTCTTCCAAACATATTTCCAAAGGATTCTAATCTTGCTAGGTATGCATAATCCTCACGTTCTCTTGATGTTGTTTGCTTCTGATGTTGAGTTTTTGTTTCACCTGATTCTGTGCATTCTTGGTTGTGGGGGTTGCTTCTATTTAATTCCCCCCCAGCATCACTTGACCACATGATTAATTATAATTAATCTTCAACATGGGTTTTATAAAATAGGTAAAAGCATATTCATCACCCCTTGCTCTAATAAATCATGTTCGAATACAATTATGGATTTTGAGAACCCATATTCATTCTTTGAAAGTATTACTCATACCTGAAATTTAAAAGATGCAAATTGCATTGAACTTCTTCGAGGTCAAATTATGTATTTCTTCCTAAATAAGAGCAAATGCCACCTTAGCTGCCTAGAATTAGGAAATTACTTTATTCATGGAAAAAGAAGGAACAGTGAAACAATGGCAATTTCAGAGCATGAACGTTGACCCATAAACGAAAGAATACAAACAGTTTAATGCAAGATATATCTTGCCCATAATCACACAAGTAATTTTGATTTATTATAATTAGTCATGATAGAAAGAAAGGCATTCATGACCTGATGTTTCTCGATGATAGTTATTTATAGATGTTTAAAAATTAGGTGTGTTGCTTGATTCCTGTGAAGGCAATACAAACAGTTTGATACAAAATATATCATGCCCATAAGGTGATAGGAATTTTGATTGGTTATAATATATCATGATATATGTTTAACTCCATTCTTTTGATGCAGGGAACTCCAATCCTATTTTTCCCCTCTACGACACCAAGTAATCTACCATCTTGATTCCACACGGTTCTACCTCAGAGGATTAACATTTGATTATTAGGTATAAAGTTACTCTTTTCTTTGAGTTGGGTGGATTGAAAATTGGTTTCATTACTAAATATAGAGACAGTTTAGTCATAGTTTTATCATTGGTTTCGATTTTTTATAGTGCCTTATGTGTTTTGCTTCTTTGCTCATTGCAGTTCTATGGTAGTTTTACAAGGCTTAGCAAGGTACTGTTATTCTTCCTAAGGTATGATTTCCGTGTTTTCTTTCTCATACTATGTTCTACGTTTATTGTTGCATATTATTTTTCTTTCATATATATATATAGAGAGAGAGAGAGAGAGAGAGAGATAGAGAGAGAGAGAGAGATACGTCTCAGGTAAGACAAGCAACCAATATAACCTACATAATCCTCACGTTGCATTGATGTTGTTTGCTTCTGTTTTTGATTTTTGTTTCACCTGATTCTGTGCATTCTTGATTCTGGGGGTTGTTTCTATTTCAATTTTTTTCCCACACCATCCATCGACCATAGGAGCAAGCGAAGACTAATATATTTCAATTTTTTTTGTTGCAGGATACTTTGGAACTCTTTTCAAACCTGTTTTTCCAGGTCTATTCCCTCCAACTTTAGGTTTTCACAATTCGTGGTATATTCGCAGTAGTTTAGTTTGCCCATATATTTGATAATAAATTCCAAATTGGAAACACATGTAACTAATTAAAATTTTCAAAGTTTAGTTTTCCCGTAATATTTGATAATTAAAAAGGAAACTACAATTAATAACCACAATCTTTTAAATAAGTTCATCGGTAACCTCTGCATTATGGATTGTAATCTAATTTTCATAACGTTAACGGGTTTTGTTTTTTTATTTTGTTGGATCATAATCACACAAGCTTAATATCTATCTGTTTTGTATGTTATTATGGACAATAATTTAAACACCTTTTTATCTGTTTCATTCTTGACCAACATATGTTTGCCTTTCTCTCGGGTTCTGTTAACTACAAAATTGATTACATGCTTAATATTTACCCATCCAATATGTTATAATGGAAATTAATGCACATATAATTGTATGTCCAATTGTATGCCCACTTTTAGAATGTCTATGTTACCCATTTCTGCTTCATCATCTTTTCTTTCTTTCCATTTGTAAAATGTGGTACCTTTTAATTTTATTTGGGCTTCGGTTTGGCTTTTAGATGGACGGTTTTCATTTCTTATGTTCCTTCAACAACATTTGTCTACTATTTTGGGCTTAAATCAAGTACAAAATTGAACAAGGCTTAATATTTCTCCATGTTATATGTTATTGAGACAACTTTTAGAAAATAATGTACGCATTATTGGATGCTAATTTATTGTAGATGATGGTGTACATATATTACATATTCATGACGGTGGGCAATGGGCTTTACCAGGCACTTAATTTAGTCTCTTCTCCATTACAGGTCCTTCTGTAGTACTTCACATTCGATAATAACATTATTATTTCTATTCATCTTTACAGTTGATATAGTTTTTTTTTTTTTTGGGCGACGGGGTCTGCGTTATCAAATAATATGATGGTGGAAGTTCCTATCGCTTTTATTGCACCAGTTCATTGGGAGGAAGAGGTTTATTACTTACGGAAGACCAATGTTAGGTACACCAGGTAGATCACGTGTAAATATAAACTTCAACCCCATCATTGTTATTCAATTAATTTCTAAAACTTTATTTCCTCTGTAGGTATAAAAGGAGGAGGTGGATTCTTCGTCATTGGTGTGATAGATTGGTTGCTCATCATGTTATTTAGCGTGTCTTTCGTAATAATCACTATCTACTATTTTTATCATACTATTATAGATCTTTTTCTAAGTCATGTGGTTTTTAGTTGTTAATCCCAATGGTTATATATGAATTTGCTATCCACATATGTTTTTCATGGATTATTCTATCATCTTTCGTAAATTATAATATTAACTATGTCTACAATGACTATCGGTTCATTACTTGCATAGTATATGTTATGAAATATCCATTTTAACATGCACCGTGCATAGCACGGGTCCAAACTAGTAATTCATATAAAAGTAAAGTTACTCTTAAATAAATAATTAGGCATCTTAATTGTTATTAAAAGTTATTATAAAAGCATACAACAACAACAACAATATCACCTCCCAGTGTGGGTCCCGCTTGCACGGGGTCTGGAGAGATCCAGATGTAAGCAACCTTACCTCAACCGACATGACTGCCCGTTGAGAGGCTGAGTTATTATAAAAGCATATGCCTTATAATATATTTTATATAAAACATACACATATAAGACTTATTATGACAACAACTGGTATGCCATAATACATCAGCGGCATTGTAGACATGGAACTATAAGATGGGTAATATCCTTCCCATGTTTGGCACATGCGGAAATAACGTAGACAACGAGATTATGAGTAGAACCATTTATTCTTACAAATATATTAACAAAGAAGTGTGGTAATTAGGATTTAGTGTTTTACCCTCTTCCAAAAAAGGGAAAAAAAAAAGATGTAGGATTAAGAATACGTGTAGAAAAATTATATTGTCGTTAGATTATAAAGTCGTGTATTTATATTGGAGATATATTTATAAATTTACCATTTTATTATTAGTTCGAATCTCCTACATATCAAACAAGGAAATAAGAACAAATATATAGGTAAATTTATAATCCAAAAAATCAATTCTTAGTCCAACTTATAAATTTCCATTAATATAATTCTCATATCAAAATGCTAGTTATTGAATTTTCTTTTTTCTAAAAAAAATTGTTTAATAAGGGTTAAAGGTGTTGAAAGTTTTGCAACTTATAATTATTGGGCCTTTTTTATTTTAGAGAGTTCTTGGGCCTTTTCCCCCCTTTTTTATTTGTTTCCCTTGGAAATGTAATTGGGCTTAGTGATGAGGAACGTTCCATCATACCCCTTTGCGTGTGACCTCCTCTTAAGCCCAACACAATTTATTTATTTATTTTTTTGGTACCAAACTTTATTATCTTTGTATCGTTCCAATTTTATCGAATTTTATTGTCTCCCAGTTAAAAGAAGTAATTAGTAATGCTAAGCATGTGAGATTTTAACTAAGGGTTTTAGATGCCAATAATATGAACTATTAAGAATTTGAATGTCAATAATATGATCTATAGAATTAGCTCCGAACAACATAATTTTTTGAGGTATTTATTTTTAATAGTACATGAGTGATTTTTAGATTGTATTTTTCAGGTAATTCTAACTGATATTGCCCTTAAAATAACATAAATATATGAAGTTTAAGTTGCAATACATTCATTTGAAATATTAAATTACCTGAAAAATACAATCTAATTAAAATCATCCATGTAATATTAAAAATAAATACTTCAAAAGATCAGACTGTTCGTAGCTATTTCTCCATATCAGTTTACTTACCTAATAGTTCAAATTATTTTATCAGATGTCTACGAAGAAGCAACTACTCCAAGAATAGTCAGGATTGAAGAAAATACCTTTGGGAGAGGACCCAAGACTGAAGTTGATGAATTTGGGAGCAATCAAAGAATGAGAACCCAGCCGTGAGAGATGAGAAACAGGGCAATTGCTCAATGTTGAAGATAGAACTGAGGTTGTTGCTTTCATTTTTGGCCTAATTAGTAAACTAATTAATTAAATTTGGTAAGGGTTTAATTTTTGGAGAAGGGGAAAACTATACATCATATCCTCCTTGAAATGGAGAATTACATGCATATTTCCACAATTGTAAATAATCCATCTTTTTTGAGAATCTTGTAAACTAGTTTACGTACAAGTCAAGGTTATTTTTTTTGGGATTCTTCCCTCCTTCACCACTCAATCTTCACATGCACAAAAAAAAAAAAAGAGAGTAATGGCAACTGCAAGAGGGTTAAACTCGTTCTTGGGTCTTCAACTATCAGTTTAAACTTTTGATTGAGTTGATCTTTGAACATGGTATCAGGGTCTTTCTAAGCGAGATATCTCAAGTTCGAATCTCAGCAAACCCCATATTGATTTATTGCGCAAGGTTGGGGAGCCTTTGCAGCATTTACGCTTCAAGCCCAAACGGCATTCGTGTGGCGGGGTGTGTTAGAGTGTTAAACCTATTTTTGGGTTTTCAACCATTAGCTTAAGTTTTTGGTTAAGTTGGTCTTTGAACAACAACAATATAGATTGGGTACAAAAACGTTTTGGATTGAAGGTCATTTTAGTAAATTTGAGAAAAATAACTTGTACCCACCTATTTGTTGAAAATAATAATTCGAAACTTAATTTAATTATTGATCTAATATTTGATTTAGGAATATAGAATTTTAATTTAAAATTTTATTGAATGTATCTCCAGTATATACTGATCGAAATTGTATCCTTGAAAAATGATTTAAGTTGAATTCAACAATGTGTATGTCAAGTCTATCAACATGTGTATGATGAATAAAAAACCAATGTTGTTTTAACCATCATTTTTTAAAAAATCCATTGGACTATAGGTGTGTAAAATTAATGTTTATAAACAATTCTAAAATTAGTGTAATTTATTAATTTTAGATTTTTAAAATTCTATATTTTTCTTTTAAATTAATAATCTAAATACATCATCTTCGACCAAATTTAAATTAAATATTTTAAATTAGTCTTTTGGACACTGGTTATTTTTCACGTACATTGTTATTTGGATATTTCCAGTGAGTTCGACTTATTTAAAAAGGTTCACTTTGTCTCACTTGCTTAACTTCCTAAGTAAGTTTCTTTTTATGATTAAAATGGGCTGAAAAATGTTCTGATTATCCTGTTTTAAGGAAGCTACAGACAAAAAATCAAGAGAGAAACAGAGGCTGTAGATTATACAAACTAAAGTTTTTAAAAATTATGACTAATATCTTTTAGATTTATATCCCAGCTATATCGATCTTAAACTTTTATCTCAGTTACATCCATTTCCACTACTTCTTGCTCTTTTGCACAATACTCAACACCGATATTATATTTCATGTGTATTTTTTTTTAGCAAATTATTACGTACTCCTAAGAGCATGTACTCCTATTCCAGCTTATATATACTTTTTTTAGTATTTATTTGTCATATGAGTATTTATTAATATGTGCTTTACTTACATGACTTTCAAAAGTACGTAATCTCGAATGTATGATATAAGCGTAAAGCGTTTTTTTTTATGACGTTGACTAGAACCATGATTCATTCATCAACAAACAAACTTGACTAAAAAAAGCAACATCTATAAAAAAACAACTAGATATCTCAACATCAATGCATGAAAACTGATAAAAAGATGATGTAACTTTGTTCAAACCCGAGCTTGGAATGACAAATTGTGTCACATCACAACATCAGTGAATACTAGAACTAAAAAAAATGGTTAACGTGCGCCCTTTAGTTCTTGTTTGTGAGTTCCCACTGCCTGCCGACACACTTTGAGTAGTTCACTATCATTCATTCCCTGTCAAATGCTCATCCATGTCCAACTATTAAAATTTAGAATGAGGCATGTATCAATTGAAAGAGTTAATGATAGTACATTACTTACAAATTTTTGTTTGAGATGATCTTTTGAAATGATTGTTATGAGATTAATATGTTCTTCTAATTGCATCGTCAAATCCAACGTACACGTATACAATTTGAATTAGGAGGAGAAAGATACAGGCGGATGCTGACATTTACTTATTTTTGTGTATGTGTATATGGTGGGTATTGGGTTAGGTCACTATAGACGTTTGAATTCGATGAACTTAACAATTTCTAAAAACTTTACCAACAACCAATTAGAGCAGACAAAATTAACCCGAAATTCAAACCAACAACTGGATACCCGACTTACACCCAAAAACAACTAATTGAAAGTGAATCCAAAATTGAAATTGATGGAAACCAGCCCAACCTGAACATTATTTTACCTAACTTGTTTTTCTTCACAAGACGAGCATCTTGTACCAAAAATCAAGTCATCCAAAGTCAACCAAAACCAAAAATGACCAAAACCGAAACCAAAACTAAACTGAATGTGGTTGACCTAAATATGACCTGACCAGAACAACAGGTTTGCTAGGTCTACCACCAACCTTTCTGACAATGACAACTTAAGTTTTCGGCGTTATATTTTGGTTCAGACCTTGCCTGCACTGACTTGTATGCCTCCTTTGACACCAAGCAGACACGCACGACCCATGTGCACACATGCAGAGAGAGAGAGAGGGGGGGGGGGATAGAATAATTGATCCAGGCTTAAACTCGTTGAATGCAAAAATATACAAATAGTTTATACATAAGGATGGAGAAGTCAACTCTAGCATCCCACAAATCTGTATATAATGTTCTTGAATACAATTTTTACGTAGCCAAACTAAGCACAGAACAAACAGGGAGCTCTCCAAATGTTCTCTCCTTTTCCCTATAATGAACCAAAAGCTAAAGAATGAATTTGGTAATCTATATGGCTCACAAACCCTTCAAAATTCACAACAATATATAGGTGATAGAATAAAATTGAATGAACAACTCTATAAGGATTTTTTTTTAAAAAAAAATCTAAAGTAGAGAATGATTCTCCCATGAATCTTATTCGTCTAGAATCGCAGCTGTATCCGTTAGCTCTAGTTCTGCCTCCATTGCCAAGGGCCTCTTCGCCCGTGAAAATTAGAGAAAATTAGCTCATTTGCTCGCCAATCAAATCCAGACCCACGAGAAGGAAAGCGATGCCCTGGAATAATAGGAAGTAGAAATGCAGCCCTTGAGCGGATAATAAGCTTCTAAGGGCAGCAGTGAGCAACAAAAAAGCCAAGGTGAGCTCTTTCTTATAGATCTTGTTCATTTTCTTCTTCTTAGCTAGTTTTGGGGTGGCTGCTTCTTGTTCTCTTAGCTTGGTTAGTTCGGAAAGACCACTGTCAGAAGCTCCTCTATGTAGGTGAGGTTGGCTCATTGCTTTTGTTTCTCGTTCTTCCATGGCTAAGAGGTCGGTTTCTGAGGACCTGCCGGCTTTTTTCGTGACAATCCATTCATATGAGCTACCCAGTTGGAATAAACCGGAAATCATGGCATTGAATTTGGTGACTGACATTGTGTTCTCAAACAGGAGGTATGGGACGATGAAGGGGAATGACCCCGGGGCTGGAAGGATGTTTAGGAAAGACATGAAAACGGGTATGTAACAAATCACCCAAAAGGGGAGCTCAGCTTCTGGGACAAACATGGTTAAGGGAAGGATGACGCAGAACAATGTGAAGGAGTAGAATGGGAGGATTAGCTTTCTCAACAGGAAGAACAGGAAAATTAGGTTTGCTTTCTTCAGAAATGTCAACTGCAATATATACCAGGACAAAGTATACACGTTACCATTTAGGATGCATTTCGTGATTCAAGCAATAAATGAGTATATATCAGTAGGGGACTATGTTACTCGGACTTGGTTACAAGCATTTGACATGGGTACATGCCATGATGTCAAAATTGTCCTTTCTCAGGGAAAGCTAGTATGTCCTTGATTTGAAGTAAAGGGTCGACTCTTTGTACCAATATCAAAGTATCAGGTATCTGGCAGAGGTACCTACTAAAGGGGCATGACAGAGTCCGAGTAACATAGCTAGGATTTAGATTTCAGGGCAAAACAGAGGATACCTTAGAGGCTACGATGGCTGGAAAGCATAAACGAAAGAGTTGCATTGGACCAGAATGCCACCGGTGTTGCTGTTTTCTGTATGCTTCGTAGGTTTCAGGAAGTTCACAGAGGACCTGAAAACAGTCCAACATTAAGGCCTTCCAGAGAACTTATCACTAGACACAATAGATAGCACATCCCAAAACTTCACTTGACAACCAAATTTTGAAAAAAAATGACAACAAATCCAGAGTTTCAAAATCGTTGTTATTGATAATCAAAATTTCAAATAGTCCATCCACCAGAAGATGTCAGCATTACCAGCAAGGAAAAGTACGAGATTTACCCTCACGTCATTGAGAAAGATGAACTTCCACCCATTGAGATGAGCGCGGACAGCAATATCCATATCCTCAACAGTTGTCCTTTCAAGCCACCCACCAGAATCTTCTAGTGTCTTGATTCTCCAAACACCAGCAGTCCCATTGAACCCAAAGAAGTTCAGGAACACCCCATTAACCTGTTGCTCCACCTCAAAGTGAAAGCAGAGGTTAATATTCTGAAGACGGGTCAGCAAGTTCTCGTCTTTGTTCACAAAAGACCACCTTGCCTGTACCAAGCCAAGCTCGGGTTTATCCTGCAGACCACAGAAACCCCCCCGCAACCAGTATCACAAAGCAGTTGCAAGATAAAATATGCTAATCGGTAAATCCAGAATGACAGTTCAAAAAGGGGGTTCAAATTCTTCAAAGCAAACCTTAAAATGTGGGACGGTTAACTGAAGGAAATCTGGTTTCGGCTGAAAATCAGCATCAAATATGGCCACAAATTCATAATCTTTGACATAGTCACAGTTCATGGCAGACTTCAGATTCCCAGCCTTGTAACCCGTTCTAACCAATCGATGCCGGTAAACAATGTTGATACCCTTCTGGCTCCATTTGGAGACCTCACTCTTGATCAACCACTGGATGCTCTCATCATCAGAGTCATCCAGAACCTGTATCAGCATTCTGTCTTTGGGCCAATCCAGTTGACAAGCTGCTGAAATCGATTGTTCGTACACCTATCAAATGTTGTTCCCAAACCCTTTACTACAAGTTTAAAACATTGATATCTCAAACAAATCAGAACCACCACAACCCAACATGACTCCCACCCAAGGCAAGCTTTGAGAAAGTCTATATGAAGGCAATGTTAACTCCACTTACCAAGGAACCAATCAAAACAACATCATATAGTTCAATTGTCTACAATTTAGTCTTTCAGTGCTAGTACCACTGAAGCTGCAGAAATATGAAACAAACGAAAGATTACAGAAATGATATTACCTCTCTCTCATTACACATTGGAATCTGAACAAGAACCATTGGGTAACTGAAGCCAGGGTTTTCCTCGTCGTTCAACTTGAATGGTTCGCCCTTGATTTGAGGCTTAATCTTCTTGAGCTTGATCCAGAAGCAACCCAAGCAAAGCACAAACCTATCAAGGGACTGAATCAAGAACAGTACCACACAGAAGTTGGATAGGGACTGGATCAAAGGGGCAATATATCCAGCCCGAAACCTGAGCCAACCAACATAAACCTCATGGAACCAACTCTCAATCTCAACGGTCTGGGGTATGTGCAAGCCATGGCTTTGGAAGTAATGCCAGCCATTGAAGTGAGCAATGATCTCAAAAGCCAAGAAAGCAAGGGCAGTGATAAGGAAACCTAGGATTATCCTATACAACAGCTTCCCCTTAGTAGATTTGTCATTCTCCACTGTCACACCTTGCCCTAGAAGTAGCCTATTTTTTATGGTACCCAACAATGCCCAAAGACCATTTCCAAGCCAAGCAAGACAACCAGCAGCTCTATGAGCCCTGAGGAGTAAAACCCATGTGAATTGTTTGGCATTTTTTCCTCGATCCTTATCCACAGGTCCTAATGCAGAATCTGGGGATTCAACCTCAAGAATAGAGAAGTTAGGGTTCTCCATTTTAACTACTACTGGAGTTCCCTTCCTAGTTTCCTTCCCCCACCATTTACTCATGTTTATCTACCCCAGGAACAGCCCAGTCCTTCAAACAAGCTTGCAGTAGAAAGAATATCTCCACACAAAAAAAAGGCAAATTATAAATACCCAGATCCCAAAATTGGGGAATTTCACAACCAAATTACAGTTTAAGTTCCAGCCATGAACAGTATGCTTTCAAACAGATCCCACTACACCAAGGAAAAAAGATGAAAAAGGCTAAAACTTGGGCAAAAATCTTAAATACCCAGAGTAGAAAACAAGCTTGGAAATTGGAATTATTCACAGAGAAGTCAGATCCTTAGGAAAGACAGAACAAAAAGATACACTAAACCCCAACTTTAAGCCACTAGCATTCCACAACAAAATGCAGCACAAGAGCAGAGAAGAGAACAATATGAAAGAAGACAGAAAAAGAGAAAGAGAGAGCTCTTGCTTCTTCCAAGAGCTTCAATAAGCCACTATAAGAGAGGAGTAGAGGCCCCCAACATGGAAATTACCAACACTGGGAAAGCATGATTCTCTCTTCTCATTCTAACCCCTTCTGGGGTAATAAATTTGTTTGTCAATGGTTTCAACATACAAAAAAAAGAAACCCTAAATTTATATACTTCTTTCCAAAATTTTGATGACCAGCCCAGAAAGGTTAATCAAGAATAGGATGGAGGGAAAAGGGAAAGAGGGTGAGGATAGGGGAAGGTCAGATTCTGTGAGATAAATAAGAGCAAAAACGAAGTGATAACAAATGACTATAAATAACTAGTTTGCTGTAATCAGTGAATAAAATCACTAACAGACAATTATGAATTTATGAGGAGCCAAATGGGAAATTAACAAAGAAGAAACAAGTACAAACCAACCCATGTGCGAATGGAACAGAACTAAGGAAGTCTTCCATCCATTCCTTATGGGTTCAGGGTTTTCTTGCTAAAACTTGAAAAATTAGCGCAGAATTGATACTGTTGCGGTGAGTTTTTTTTGGAAGGAGGGTCAGTAATTTTTTATGTGCTCTCGGAAGCACTGAGCACATACTCTTATTAGTAATATTAAGGGAATAATTTTTTCAACTTACTATAAATATTTATTAGCAATATTAATAAATTTTCAACATAATTCAACAATTTGTAGCATAATTCAACAACTTTCAGTATAATTTAATATTGTTCAGTACTTATTGAAAATATTTAATTATATTTTCTTCAACCAGTTAGTATATTTTAGCATGTTTAAATATGTTTCAACATATTTCAACAACTTTCAGCATATTTCAGCATCGTTTAGTAATAAACATCAATAAGTATTTCTCATATGTGGAAAAGAACATGCCCTTAATATAAGAGTTTTTTTCATGTGTTGATTAGTTTCGGATTACTATCAATCCTATCGTTTGTACGTTATAAATTTATGAAACAAAATAATCCACTTTTATATAAGATAGTTTTATGAACTTACCCTCTTTTATGAGTAAATTTTCATACACAAAATTTAGGAAGAATCGCATCTTGATCTATCTTCCACTAAAATATCCCCAAAGGGCAAAATTATCTTGTTATTACTGAGCTTCATAACATAATATTTTTTCCAAATGCAAACCATATATGCAAGACAATTCACCAAAAATAGGAATTAATCAAAATCTTAAAATTTGGAATTACAAATATGATGGTGCGCTGCTTAGAGCAGTAGCAGCGCCAGACCCGCGTGGGACAAGTGGGGCCCGCATGTCTTCATGTATGGCAGACTTTGCTTGGCAGCCTGTGCGAATTGCGTGGGAAACAGGGAGAGAACGCAATGGCGATTCTCCCTGCATGCCACTTTTAGTTTTGTGATTTTTTTAATTTTTTTTTAAATGTCTAAATATTTTTTAGGTAGTTAAAAAAATAATTATGTGTTATAAAGTGGGTCCAGAATAAAATATTTAATTCATTTGTCCTGAAATAAGTTCCATTAGTTGGAGAAGTGATGGAATGCAAGTTCTAAAATTGTAAAACTTTTGTTGACGTGGCAGGCCAGAGTTCCGAAATGACTGGGAATCCTCTTAAAATTCCTCAATGACAAAACCATCAAAAATTAGTTCATAAAAAAAAAAGCAACTACCGAAAATAAAAGGGCAGTTAATAACTTAATATATAGTTTGTCTTGCCAAAAAAAAAAGATTATACAGTTTTAAGAAGTAAAAGTCAACAAGACAGTGCAGATTTTTGTTCTCCTGGCCCTCTGTTTTGTTTGTCCTAATGTTGATGTCTTTTTCAAATCAGATTGGTCAATATATAGACTACAAATTGAACAAATTGACAAAGAAAATAGAGACAAATTCACAAGTTGACCTTTTTAATTTAAATAAAAAATTATTATTTATGAACCTCTTAATATAAATCCAATCTAGTTAAATATAGAACTTCGTTTTACCATGAACTACAAATTCTTAGATAAAATCGTATTTTATTGAAGTTATTGTGCGACGAACTCATTCAGGGTTGACTTTTTTTGAGATTTTACGATGACTAATGACATGTTTTAGATTGCCTTTTTAATTCAAATGTGAATAATAGTTTGCCTACCAGAGACTTTTATTAATTCGCACATAAATAAACTATTATTCACTCTAATAATTTTAGAAGTCGCTATAAAAATCATAATATATTTTATATTAAAAGGTCCGATATAAAATTTACTTTAATAAAATATTATTATCTAAATAAATCCTAAAATTTAAAGGGGTTGTACTACCTTATATAAAAAAACCAAAAAAAGAAGTCAGTTTCGCCAAAATAACTCATGATATTGTCTCTACATCGCCAAACATCAAAAGTCAACCTGGCTTCCAAATACCCTAATTCATCAAGAACAACAACCCCAGGAAGAAAAATATATAATAAAATTGTTGTGTAAATCTTGGACCCATGTTCTACGGGGAGACCTTCACATGTAAAAATCCCCATAATACGGAGACCTTTTTGCAAAATTTCTTAATAATTATTATTTAGGGTCTGTTTTTTCGCTGGCAAATTAGGGTGGGTAAAAAAGTAAAATGGATTGAAATAGATTGAGGTGAGTTGAAATTTTTATGTGATAAATTGAACTTGATTAAAATAGTGGACGTGGGTTGAAGTGGATTGAAGTGGGTTGAGGTTGGTATTTTAGAATTTACCCACAAAAAGAACAGGTCCCTACTCATAATGATCTTTGATATTCTATTTAAAATTAATAATTGACAAAAAAAATTCATTAATTTAAACTTTCGATGTAGGTTTTATAAAACTAGCCTTTAAATTCTTGTTATACAAAATTTGTTTTAAAATTTTAGCTAAAATATTTTTAGAAATATTATGATGAATCTTATAATTTAAATTTTTAGAAATAATAACATTAACATATTTGTAATTTATTTATTTCCTTTTTTTCTTCATTGAAGTAGTAGAAAAGATAATATTCCTTATGATGACTTTAAATCACATATTGTTTAAATTTTTATTTTTAAATAAAATCTTAATAAATGTTTCAGATGACACATGTCACGACTGCAACGTTTGAACTCAATTTATATATATATATATATATATATATATATAAATCAAAATATATATGTATATAAATGATTGTATGATCTGAGTTAACGATATATAGAACCGCTAAAAAAATTAATATTTAATTACATTTTCTTTTAGTAATCTTTTCATAGGAAATAATGGATATTCAAATCCAAACTACCTAGATATTCAAATCCAAACTACCTAAAATATCAAATTCAACAGATAGATTCATACTCCTTTTTGTGTGACATAGTCCTATTTAATTGATATAGACTTACAATACATTATAAACGCTTAATACTTTGGTTTGGTGCTTCAAGTTTTAGGCTTATTTATTTCTTAATAATCTATACCGAGAAAAAAATTAGTGTTTTTACCCTTGATTATAGCTCATTATTCTTATTTTTTTTGTTTTTATAATTTATTGAGAATAAAAAGACTCAAAATTCCAAAAATTATGGCGCATTTATGAAGATTAATCTCCCAAAATTGGAATTATCCGCTCCAAAAAATATAAATAATATACACTTAGTAATTAGTTACAGGGAATTTTCTTTATTATTTTTTTTTAAAAAGAGGTTTGTGGGAGGGAAATAAATGAAAGAAGTTGGGCACCGACAGGGCGCTGTCCCTAAGTGAAAGGGGCAGGACAGGCGGCCCAGCAAAGGTTGGCCTTTTCATACAAAACACGCTCATGTTCTAATTTCTACTATTTTGTCCTATTTATTGCCGCCCTTCTCCATGTGGTGTGGGGTGCAATGAGATGGGATGGGATGGCTTCATGCACATGTGTCTTCTTTCCCTCTTTCTCTCTCTCCTTTGCTCTCTTCATTTATTTATTTGTGTCTTTTTATATATAATGATAACTAAAATTTTATAAATCAAAACAAAATGACAAATGTCACACTTAAAAGACAATGATTTTCATTTTTGAAGTGAAGAAAGTTGGATTATCGTATTAATCTGATTGATGATACATAATATGCTTAACCGACATATTGATTTGTGATAACGTACAATTATTAGTACAACTTACGATGTCTAATAACTGCAAAACATATGACTTGCATCCTATAATGATTAATGATATCTGAGATAATCCGTGTAGATTTACATGAGTTTTTTTTTTTTAAACAATAAATACTCGTATAAAAATTAGTCTAATGTAACATTATAGAATTATATTAGGAGTGATATATATGCTTTCAAAAAGTATAACACAATAGAGTCAATTCGTTGCCTTAAAGAGAGGGTACCCCCCACAAGGGGTTTCATGGTTGCTTTCATTTCATTTATTTATATAATGTTTTGTTTTTATACAATTATTTTTATATACATCTTCCTATTTCGAATTATTACTTTTTGTTCTTTTGAGTATCAATGCAATGGCCCCGGCTCAAGCTAGGGTTTTGGGGGTGGGTAAATTATGGTCAATTTGTTTTCTTTCTTCCGGTGAATCCACCCGTGTATGCTATGGTGTACATGAAGAGACACCTCATACGTCATACGTGTATAAGATAGGTAAGTCGGCCCGATTTCGTTACAGCCCTAGGCATATAGCATACGTCATACGTGTATATGATGGCTTGATATGGATTTATATTTATTATTCTTTGTCCTTCTTTTTTGATAGATTTATTTGTATCTTTTCTTAATTTTAAAAAATTATGCAAGTCATAAACAACCAAAAAAATAAAGAAGCTCTCGTTCTATTACCAGCACAGCTATTTCATATTTTCAATTTAAATTTTACTTATTTTCAATCAGCTGGTAATAAGTCAAAAAACATTAATTATTGACCAAAAATCCATAGATAAACAGTAGGAAGATCAGTTAGAGCAGTAGCAGCGCCAGGACCGCGTGGAACAAGTGGGGCCCGCGTGTCTCCATGCATGGCGGACTTTGCTTGGTAGCCTGTGTGAATTGCGTGGGAAACGGGGGGAGAACGCACTGGCGATTCTCCCCGTGTGCCACTTTGAGTTTTGTCATTTTGTGATTTTTTTAATTTATTTTTTTAAAATGTCTAAATATTATTTAGGTAGTTAAAAAAATAATAATGTGTTATAAAGTGAGTCCAAAATAAAATATTTAATTCATTTGTCTTGAAATGAGTTCCATTGGTTGGAGAAGTGATAGAATGCAAGTTCCAAAATTGTGAAACTTTTGCTGATGTGGCAGGCCATTCAGAACTCTGGCTGGGAATGCTCTTAGAGCAAACCCAGTGGTGAGGCCTACCACTGCCACATCAACCTTCTCTCCAATTTTTTATCTTACAATCCTCACTCTCTCCAGTGGAAGGTTTATAACTTTACCTTACCAAATAAAATAATACCAATTGACCAACTTCATAATACACAACTTTATTTTTTGAATCAAAAAAGGAAAAACTAATAAAAAATATTTTAAAAAATAAAAAAAGGCTCACGAGTTGGCTCCCATTGCCGAGGCTCCCCGCGAATGACGTGCCATGAGTGACCAACTGCAACAACTCCCTCACCTCTCCCCATTTCTCTCTCTTACTTTTTCCCTCGCGAGGCCACCGTTGGAGACGACCTTACAAGCCTACAACCTTGGAAGTAGTTAGTAAAATTTTTAAACAAAGCTTCCTAAAGTGCATGTCTTGATTAGTTTTTTGTTTTTTTCGAATGGGTTATGTTTAGTTTAGCAGTATTAGTTAGAGCTGGATAATAGATCGGTTCGGGTTGACCTATTTAATAAACAAGTCAATTTCGTGTTAGCCTTGTAAATAATTTAGATATACTCAAAATTGAAAAACATTATATTTTCAAGCTAAACGGGCAAATCGTGTCAATTTCATGTTGAAATCAATTTGGTTCGTACAAGGTTTTGGTTTCTCTCAGTAATTTCATGTTAGGTTCAAGTCGGATTATCGAGCTCTTAAAATGTTTCTTTTTTAGCGAAATCTTACTTTAATGGGTATTTTCAGATTGAAGCTTTCAGGATTTTGTGAGCAGCAGATGTAAAGGGCTGCAAAAGTTCTATGATGAGGCTGTGTTTCAAAGGAAGTCGGCTTACTAGGAGTTTGGGAGCGTTAATTTTCCTTTTTGGCTTGGCGATTAATTCAAATATGTAAGCAGCTATAACATACGTGTTTGGACGGTTCGAGGGTCCAGTACTGCGACGGTTAGCAATCTAGAACAAAGTAGAAGGTTGCCCTACTGTTTTCATTTTTCAAGATCGGACCACACGAAGAGGATATTCGCATTATTAGGCCGTGTTCAACAAGAATATTCTAAATGGTATTTAGTATTTGTATTGAACTAAAACTTGTTTAAATTCAAAATACTTGACAAACTAGTGTTCGCTAATAGCATACACCGTTTGACGGTCTTTGACCCAGTGTTTGACAAACGTTACATATTTTGGACCTTGTTCGGTAAAATTAGTTGTTTAAGTAGCGGATAGCGGTACGGATATTATAATTTAACTGTTAGCAGATAGCTGTTTAGTTGAGCAGTTGAAATAATTGTTTTCGGTAAATTTAGTTGTTGAATTAGCTGATTAAGGTCAATTGACATAAAAGGTTATAGATGGTTTCCAAATATTAAAATTTTCAAAAACAAAAAATGGCTAACAAATATAAAACGCTACTTCTAAATGCCAAATGCTAATATTGTTAACTTTTCAGAAACGCTGTTTAAAATGCTAACAGCTACTTGAAATGTTGATCAAAACACTAAGTTTTCGAACACTACAAATTGACTAATTAGTGCATTAACTCGATCAAAACACTAAACGCTATTCAAAATGTTGTTACCGAACATGACCTTAATGTTTGAGTCCTAACTCCTCATGATAGCATTTTGCATTTGTGGTTCCTAAATAGCCCCTGACTATCTCATGCAAAGGAAACAGGTAAAAGTTGTTACCTAACTTCGAGCCTGTTAATTTCGACTTATTGTCTAAACTTGTTCTAAATTAAACTTATCTGAACTTATTTGCTGAACTTATTTTCTGAACTTATTCGAAACTTATCAAGAATAAATTTATGAACATATTTGCTAAACTTATTATGAATTTATTTGCTGAACTTACTCTAAACTGAACTTATTTATTGAACTTATTCTGAACTGAACTTATCTGAACTTATTCTTCAAAAAATAAATCAAAGAGAACAGGGTCCTTATCTAATTTAATAATTATCAATTTAATAATTGTTTATTTTGTGTGGGTTGTACACGAATGCTCCAGTTGTCCAAAACTTACTGTTCTATCTCTCTCTGCTACGATTTTTTTAATTATCTATACTATATATAAAAGCAATGTTGTGATGACGTAGCTTTTTCGAATTTTCTCATAAATTTGAGATTTTGAACCGTTAGATTATTTGATTATATAATCACAACCGTCGGATTTTCAATAATTACCGTCATAATTAAAAATATATAATATCTTGATTTTTTTTTTGGCAACAGAATCTTTTAACTACCTAAAAACAAAATATACTTTGATATCCTTTCCTAAATTAATAAAAATAATTATCATTATAATATCATTAGGTTATTTGATTATATAATCACAACCATCAGATTTTCAATAAAAATAATTACCATCATAATTAAAAGTATATTATTTCTTAACTTTTTTTTTTGAGTGGAATCTATTAACTACCTAAAAACAAAGTATACTTTAATAACTTTTTCTAAATCACTGAAAATATATATGTACTAAAGTTTATGGATGGTATTAATATTTTAGTGATCCAAGGAACGAATAAAATATTAAAGTTTCACTTTTCTTATTTTAATGGTAAACCCGAAATTAGCCACTTTGCATATTATTATTAGATTAAATAAAAGAGATATGAATTAATAGAAGAGCTGGATCTAGACGAAAGAATTTTCTTTCCAAATGTTCTTAATGCGGGATAAGGTGTTTTTCTTCTTATATTTCTTAGTCATAAATAAAGTTCATAAAATCACTATTTTTTTTATGAACAAAAATTCGCACAGTAACAATTAGTTAAGAGTCGAAAAATGTTCCTTTTAAGAGGTTGATGAAGTTTTTTATTTTTTTTTTAATTTGTAACAAGTATTTCTATACCCATATAGTAAGTGAAAAAAATTATAGGTTTTTATTGGTAATAATTATTTATAAAATATTACAATATTCCATATAGCAACCATGTCATATACAATATTTTGAGTTTTTTTAAATAAAATAATTAATAACTTTTTAAGAAGAAGCAACTATTGATAGGAGCAAATTATGAGAAACTATCAACTAAAAGTTCTAATATATCGAAATATACTACAATAAGTTTAGCAAATATTTTCGATCGCAGTTATAATATATTAATTTCTCTATAATAATTTTAAAATTATGGTAGTCTAAAAAAATTATCTAATTTATTCATTGTTAGGTACTATTGATTATACATTTCCAGTTGCATATTTATGTTATGAATTTCGCAAGTGTATGGTTGATCGCTGTAGCAAGTATGAGTGTCGATCTTTAGGGATGTGTTATGAAATTAGATCGCTATAAAACTAAATGTGATACAATTTAATTAAATTGTCAAGGTTTAGTTAATTAATAACCAATTATTTCAGCACGCTACACTGAAAGATTAATATCAGGAAGAAGCTTACCCTATCCATCACCATTAACTTTAATTATGACCAAATTATGCAAAGCAAAATCAAACTTGAATAACCAAAATACAAACAGAGAACTTAACAAATATGAGAGAAATTAAGCTCAACCTCTTCACCTCCAACTCTCTTCAGCTCTCGCCTAGAATGAAAATCTGGATCTGAACGCATATATGAACCGAATAGAGAATCCAGTTATCCAAAGAACGACCAACACCGAAAACTCGAATCTAGGCCAGACTGAAGCTGTGCCAATCACGTTTTGGACACTTTATTTTTTGATTACTATCTCATTATAACATTCTCTACAGCCGTATGGTCATCTATCAGTGTATTTGTTATGGAGTATCGACGATGCCATGAAGTAGAATTGTCTATCACTCTTATTGCGTCAGTAAGTTTGAAGGAGGAGGTGCATTACTTACGAAACACTGATGTTATATCATTGCTAATCTTCATTATATCATTGCTAATCAAATTATTACTAAGAATTTAATTTTTAATGTAGGTAAAAGAAGAGAATGTAAATTCTTCGTCATTGTCACCACAAATTAACGAATTATCATATTATTTAACATGATTTTTAGTTTCATTTTGACTACCTACAATCTCTGTCATACTTTAAATTGCGTATTTGATAATCATACGTTGTTTTAATTATTGAGTTTCAATGGTTATACATAAAAGTGCTATCTATTCTTATTTTTCAATAAATTTAAATATCATTTTCTAAATTACAATATTAAGTTTGTATACAATGAACATTCATCGATTATTTTGATTATATATATATGTACTGTAATATGCATACTAGTTTAATTAACATCATTGTCAAAAATCTTTGTACTTTTTCCTGTATTAGCTTGAAATAATTATTAATTTTGCTTAAAGGATGAAGTTAATCCTCATTAGCCTGTATTGAAAAATTAATCAAATTACTTACTGTCACCTACTCAAACTGCAAAATTTGGCGGCAGAGCCTTAGTTGTCTCAGTTTCCTTTATTACGTAGCTGATTTTGCTTCTTTGCTTTGACCTTTTATTATATTATTTACTAGTCTCTTTGAAGCTCATTTCAGGTGGAGAGGCCACCATGCAAAGATCTTGCAAAATGCATCGGATAATATAATCATTGACTAATTGAAGATATTAAGTACTAATTATTAATTAGCTAGGTGATGATTGTGGAGAGGCCATATCATGTACGCAACAAAAACCTACCACAAAGATTTGTGTACAAGAGACAAAGTGGAGGCATAAAGCGAAGAGGCCAGCAGGGAGGAGACTTCATGATTGTTAGTACTAAATTCTTTCACATTCTTTTTTGTTTTACAGTTGGATCCAGATATAACTTGCTTTTTGGCCTGACTTGGCACCTAATACACTCATAAGAGGTGCAAGTTCAATAAATCGTCAGCTTAAATCACCTCAAAAACCCTAATACCTCGATTGTCCTTCAAGTATTAAAGCGGTGTCAGTTTATGAGGAAAAACATAAAAAAAAACATTGGGGGTTCTCTAGAATGACATTTTTGCACAAAACTGTGGGGCTCTTACGCTGTGGAATTGTAAAGGTTCTCCGAATCGCGCGTTCCTTCCACGACCAATTATTCAAGCCAATGTTCGATTGTCTTCCGCTGCATGATTAAGGTACGTTCGTTTACGCTTAATTCGTTTGATTAATTCTTTCAGCTTCACTTTGCATTTTGGAACTACTCATGCCAAATGCTAATAGTCATTTCTGCAATCAACCATCAAGGCAGGGTCTTTTGATTAGCTGTAACGTTAAACTATAAAATGTAAGAAATTATAATATGTTAAAGTTAAAAATTTGTAAGAAGTTGTAAAAAAAACTATAAGAATTTATAGCGAGTCGTAACAAGCTGTAAGAAGATGCAAAGAGTTATCAGTTTTAAATTTAACCAAATTTAAAGTTGAAAATTATAGGGCCTAATTTGTCTTAAGAGATATAAGTTCTTAAAAGACAAATTCTCACCTCTTTAATTTTGTGGAATATAGATTCTTAAGAGATATAGACTCTGTTTATCAAGGGCAACCTTTTGAGCTCTGGTATCGATTGTTAAGACATATAAATTCTTTTTTGATAAAAGGTGTTTCCGCAAATTCCTGGGGTGTTGCTGTTGATGACGCGGGATGAAAGAGCGGACTTGCGTGATGGCACGTGTGAAGCAGTTGACGTCCTCTTCCTCGTATGTTTTACCTGCAAAAAGGGCACCCCCGGGTTGTGACACGGGGAACGCCTCTCTGACGGTCAAGTCAATGAAGGGTACCAATGAATGGTAAAAGCAGTAAAGTGAGAGAATGTAAGGGGTACGGAAAATTGTGTTAGAGAGCCAATCCCGTCTTTCCGAGGTAGGCATGTGAGTATTTATAACTCCTGTAACAAATGGCAAAATGGTAATTTCGTGTTGGAGACTCTCTAAATGGATTATTAGATTGCTCGCTCTGCTTGGGCCCTTGGTTGGAGCCCCAAGGGTCCCGCTAGGGCCTATTATGCCGGATTGGGCCTGACCTATGATTGAGGCGTGTGGGTCATCCCAGAAAAATTATATTTTCCAGATCATTTTGCCCCTCACATTTTGCTTGCATGTCGAACTGGATGAGTAGTCAAGCGAAATATGGAGTACATCCGTGGCGAGTATTCCATCGGGCAAACTTGGGAAATTGTTGATCGTCATTTCTCCTTGGTCAAAGGCATGAGAGAAGTGATGGGCCAGAGGACACCTTGTTCAAGACGGCCTAAGCCTTTTGGGGCTAAAGGTGCGTAACAGCACTAGGTGAGATGATGCTCGGCTCAACGAGCGTTGAGTGAAAGGACGCCTAACACATGGACGACCTTAAAGGCGCGGAAAGAGCGACATGCGAGAGGACGCCCTGCTCAAGGAGCACTGGGCGGGAGGACACCCAACTCAAGGATGGCCTAATCCCCGTAGGACAAAGGCGTAGCGTAGCGACCGACATTGGCCATGGTTACTAGCGACTGGCATTGGGTCGTGCTTACTGGCGACCGGCTTAGGGTCGAGGCCCGTGCCTATGGCCAACCGACAGAGGGCCACGGGTCACGCATACGGGCTACCGGCCGAGGGCAGCAGGCTGCGCTTACAGGCAACCAACTGAGGGCTGCGACTACAGGCGACTAGTTGCGGGCTGTGCTTGTGCTTTCTAGCGATCGAAAATTAGGTCGTGCTTACTAGTGACCGCTTCAGGGTCGAGGCCCACATCTACGGGCGACCAGCCGAGGGCTGAGCCTGCGGACAACCAGTTGAGGGTCGTGGGGGACCAACCAAGGGTCACGACTACCGGAGACCGGCCGACGGCTGCAGGCCTCGCCTACAGGCAACCGGCCCGGTCCAGCCAAGGGCTGCGGGTGCGCTTACGGGCGACCAGCTACGAGCTGGGCTTAGTAACGATCGACCATTAGGTCGTGCTCAACAACGGCCGGTGTCGGGTCTTGCTTACGAGTAACTGGCTTAGGGCCAAGGGTTGCGCTTACGGACGACCGGCCGAGGGCCGCACCTATGGGCGACCGGTCGAGGTCCGTGTGCCGCGCCTATGGGCAACTGGTCGAGGGTCGCGGGCCACGCCTATGGGCGAACGGTCGTGGGCTGGGCTTAGCAACGACCGGTCATTAGGCCGTACTCACCAACGATCGACCTCGGGTCATGCTTTGTAGTAACCAGCTTAAGGTCGAGCCCCGCGCCTACAGGCCACAGGTTTAGGGTCGTGCTTGCGGGCGACCGTCCTAGGGTCGCGGGCGACAAGCCGAGGACCGCGCCTACGGGCGACCGGCCAGCAGGTCGTGCTTACCAACGACCAGCCTCGGGCTGTGCTTTTGAGCAGCCAACTGAGGGCTGCGGGCCGCGCCTATGGGCGACCGGTCGCAGGCTGGGCTTAGTAGCGACTGGTCAGGGGCTGGCCATTAGGTCGTGCTCACCAATGACCGACCTCAGGCTATGCTTATAAGCGACTGATCGAGTGTTGTGGGCCGCACTTACTGGCGACCAACCGCAGGCTGCACCTATCGGCGATCGGCTAGGGTCGCGGGCTGCGCCTATCGGCGTTTGAGCACGGGCTATGCTTTGTAGCAACCGACCATTAGGCCATGCTTGCCAACGACAGGGCTCGGGCCGTGCTTATGAGCGATCGTCCAAGAGTCGTGCTTACTAGTGACCAGCTTAGGGCTGAGGCGTACGCCTACGAGCGATTGGCCGGGGGCCATGCCTACGAACGACCGGGCGAGGGTTGTGCTTTGCGATCCTTAACCCCTTAAGGGCTAGGGATGTAGCAACCGGTCGAGGGTCGTGCTTAGTGACGACCGACCTAGGGTCGTGCTTAACCCTTAGCCCCCATTGGGGCTAACGGCATAGCGATCTGCTCTGAGGTCATGCTTGAGGACCCTTAGCCTCCATTAGGGTTAAAGGTATAGCAATCGACTCTGAGGCCGTGCTTGAGGACTGTTAGCCCCATGGGGTAAAAGCTTAGCAGCCGGCTCTTTGTTATGGTTTTAATTACCGCAAGTGCACGGCGTAGCTGTAGCTAGCAACCGGCAAGTACGGGTCGAATCCACAGGGAACTTGGCTTCAACTACCAGAACTAATTAAACAACTCAAGCTAGGCAATCACAATTTTGGGTTGAAGACTAAACTAAGAGATACGATAGCAGCTAAAGAGTGAAATAAACAGCAGAATAGAAAGCACCTAGGTTGGAATCAACAGCACGAATATGCTAGTGAATCAGTTACTAACCCAATCATACATTCCCAAGCATGCATCACAAATGGATAAATTATCAATTAAGCCCATCTCCTCCCTCTCTCAAGGGTCGAAGACTAATCCTATAACCATAGTCGCCTATTTTCATGGGGCTAAAGGTTGAAGGATTACAAGATTTACAATCTCTAATCCCAATTAGAACTTAACTATTTTCATGTTAAAATCCTAATTGTCTACTAAGACGCACTGGGTAAAGGTTTCGTCTCTCAACTTTCCCCTAAACCCCAATAAAAAGGATGAATGCTCTTTCGAGCATTTCATCGAGCATGTGGCGTGTGTAGTAAAATTCATAATTTGCAAAACTATGGGGGAACATCGATTGGGCCAGTACAGGATTCAACTATACATATTCGGCATCAATCCCAACCTAAGTTGAAAGATTTAGCCTACGGTCATGTTTCTAACGACAACCAAAACATTCAATTCAATAAACATCGCAACCAAAACTTAAGTAATCAAGAACAAGAAGAGAGAGAAATAGAACCAAGAACCTGGAATTAATCAAATCAATCAAGGTAGAATCAACTTCCAATTCAAGAACTTAATCTAAAAGCGTAATCCAAAAGTGTGAAAAATAGAACTGTATATATGAAAACCTAAAAATCGCCTAAGAGCGTTCTGGGCATAAAAAAAAAATCGAATGAAAACTGCATCCGGTTAAAACAGCCCCGAGAGAAGTTTTAAGTCGCGACGCGAAACGGGGGTGGCACGGTCGTGCCCAGAGGCACAGGGTGACTGTGCCAAAACGCTGCCCCCATCACCCCCAAAACGGCACAAGTGGCACGGGTGTGCCACTTGGCATGGCCAGGCCGTGCCACTTGGCTGCCTGGCCAAGTGTGCCGGCTTGGCTGGGGTGGTCGTGCTACGTCGGTCCGGTTCCATGGGACTTTCGTGCGGCGCTCTTCCGCAGCTTTTCATGCCTTCTTGGCGCTTCTTTCTGCTAAATATTGTTCATCTTTCCGTTTCTTCAATGCAATTCCTGAAAATATCGAAAGATGCTGTATGAGTAAAAAGCATGCAAAAGGAGGCCAATTTGACCATTCCTTAACACAATAAAGCGTGAAGACGGGGAAGGAACTGGGTCACATATGGGCTAAAAATAGTGCAAAATAGAGGTTCATCACGCCCCCATGCTTATCTCTTGCTTGTCCTCAAGCAAGATTACGCTATGAAAGATCAGGGAGGATGGTGGACCTCTAAACACTCCTTCTTCAAGGGAAAGGATGGATGATCAATGAATCACGCTAATCATGCATTGAGGACGGTCAAGTCAAGGTGTGCAAGAAAATCTCAATAAAAATATATGCAATGTCATCCATGAATCACTTTGCCCAAATGAAACATACCACACACCCCAATATTGAAACACATAGTAGGACATAACATTCCTCAACAAATGGTGAGTAAGCAAGACTGGTAGGACCTCACTTTTAGGGCAAAGTAGAACACCCCCTCAATGTGTTTGAAATATGTAATAGGGGCACGCTCAATGCTCCAACCAATAGGCAAACTACCATATGCTTGGTAACGTTCTCCACTCTCCACCGCAGGAATGCAATATGCAATGTGTTAATTAAGAGGGCTTGCGATAAGGATGTAATGGGGCTAAGGTCAAGGGTGCGAAGCGGAATAATTTGGAAAAAGTGGAGCTATTAGTAAAAGACTAGGGAGCAAGAACACTTCCACAATCAACACTAAGATTACAACCTCACACAAACTTGCGAATCGAGCAACAAATCTCGCAAAAACCTCTAAAGAGGAACCAAACAAGCTTATTGCAGAAAGCTTCCACGCTACCCATTTTATTTGCAACTTCTCTTTCTTTTTTTTTCTTTTTTTTTGTTTCCTTTTTTTTTTAGAAGCAAAAAGGATGCATTGGATAGCGCCGGAAGTACCAAAAATCGATTCGCACTTTTCCCAAAATGAGCCACTAGTATTATACCCGCAGTGAATAATCAAACGCCTGAAATATACCCAACTACATTGTGGAAGTGTCGCCCCACTAGACCTTGACAAGGGTGAAGGAAATATGCACAGGTCAAGTGTGTAATTGATGTGGTGCAACAGCAACAACAGGGGGAAGGGCACAAAGGGCTACCAAGGGGTAATCATGCAACAACAGGTGACTTTCTGGTTAATGTAGCTACGTGAAGAAAAATCGCCTCAATCATGTCAACACATGCAATTGCTAAATGCAGTTTCAAGGAGAACGAGACCAAGCTCTAGAGATGCTTCATGGGGGAGTCACACATGAAAGGAAGTAGAGACTATATGTAATGAATAGTCATTAGGCTCAAGAATCTCACAGGTAACCCTACCACAGCCAAGTGACTTACTCCAAAGTATGTTCCATTCATCAAGGTCAATCAAGTCAAACCACATGAAACTCAGGGGTAGTTAGCATGCAACATAAAGCAAAGAAACTACAGATGACAAAGACAAACACAAATTGCACAAAATCTCACACCAAGACACGTCACGCCTCAACACACAACCCAACATGATCAATCAATCATCACCCATTTCAATCTCATCACAAGAGGGGTTTTCTCACACATTTATTAGAAAACAACGAATCTTAAGGAGGCCCAGCTTGATCATTTCTCCTTTTGCGATGCAAAATCTAACCCTATATGCTTTAAACTACATGCTCTAGTAATAAAGAGATGAAAACGACCTAGTGCAGTTATATGAAGTCCTATCTAAATGATGTAAATGCAACATGCCATTGAACCAATACCCCAAAATCTACCATTCCACCCAAAGAGCGATAAGCGCACCCCCCCATGCTTGAGTTTTTCATTGTCCGCAATGAAAACTGCACAGAAAAAGGGCAAGGGAAGGGGGAGGGGAAAGGGTGGGAGTGACACGAACTTTTTAAAAATTTTTTTTTTTTAAAGCAATAAATGCCTTGGGTTGCCTCACAAGAAGCGCTTGTTTAAGGTCCTTAGCTTGACCCTTACCTCCAAATAGTAGACAGGGATGATGCGGGAGGTGGCCTGGAAGAGGGGCAATGGTACGAAGTAGGATCCTCTACCTCCCCAGGACAAGTAGCAATGGCTGCGGAACGAGTGGGGACGGCCGCAGAGAAAGTGGGGGAGCCTTCAAACAGCAGGTGGGGTCCCCCATTTTCATCAGATATGTCCACCCCGGGAGGGGCATTAACGGGTGGGATGGGGATAGGCTCCGTGGAGGGTGTAACACCCCCAATTGCTAATATCTGATTATTCTAACATAACCACTTATTATTATAATTTAGCAACGGAAAACTTCTAATTTGATTGGAGGCATTACCGCCGTTCCATGATGGAACACGACTGCTTGATTTAGTGAACTTTATGGGTGCTCAAAAAGTAAGGCCCCCAACCCTAAAGTCAGAAGTTTTACTATCTTGTTCTTAAATCATGGGGCAAAACGGACAGAGTTTTCCCTAAAATTTGACCATTTTCCCAGGCTTACAGCCTTACAATAAAACCCCTGCACTGAAAAATAATAAAAACTAACTCAACGGCCACCCGCCGGAGTTCACAGCTCTACGGGCCACCCGCCCAGAGCACTATAACCAATGCAGTTTAATGATAACCAAATAAACGGCGACAAATACAATACAGGCCTGACAACTTAGATGGTGGCTCATATGGCCATACAAAGCGACTCTAAATGATATGCAACTAAGCACACAATAACTCAATTTACAATCACACACCACAAAACACATTGCAGTTCACGTACGAGTCCATCATTTCACTTCTAGGCAACAGTGACTCCCTTTCGGCTTCCTTCAGAAACCTGGAGGCACAATGATAGATGGGATGAGCGATAATCGCATAGTGGATAGCCCCCTCCCCTAAAAGATGCAATAATAACTTACAACCGTCGTTCGTAATTCCTTTTCTTTGAAGAATTCACCTATCACATAGTGTGTTCCAATCACAAGGCAAGAGAAATAGCATTTGCACCAAAAGCCACTCGTATGAACTCGTAAACTTAATAAAACAATATCATATGTTAATGTAAGTAGTGGACATGATCTATGAATACCATTATCTCCTCTCCTCTTGTACTTGTGTCATAAATTTGGATCTATAACATCATTTTCTAAACAAGATATAAACAATTAATCACCTTTTCAGGTTTTCAATTCAATTTTTCAATAATCTTCTTCAGTATCAAGTAGTAAGAGCAATAAAATGAATATATGGACCTCTGAACTTTACATGCTTGTTTATTCAATTGATCATGTTTCTCCAACTCATGTAACTTCAACTCATGCCTACTAGCAAATTATGAAACAATAAACTTTGAATAATCTCCTTACGGGGCAGAGAAATGAAATACTGAGCTTTGTCTCTGCCTTCTAGCAGAGAAATGAAATACTGAGCTTTGCATTCTCTGCCAACTGGCAGAGAAGTGAAATACTGAGCTTTGCCTCTGCCTTCTGGCAGAGAACTGAAATTCTGAGCTTTGAATTCCCTGCCTACTGGCAGAGAAATGAAAAACTGAGCTTTGTCTCTGCCTTCTAGCAGAGAAATGAAATATTGATTTTTGAATTCTCTGCCAAATAATGAGTCTTGAAACATATAAGTTGAAGTTACATGCAAACTTCCAGGAAGGTACTGGGTTGGTTAAGCTAAAGATACAAATAGGCGACTGATAAACAATTAAGAGCATTTAGCGATCATGTAATAAACAATTTATGGACCTTGACTATAATATACAATTGACAAACGTCATGTAATCACCATACGATATGAATAGACTCAATGCCCTTCACATAATTCATGGATACGATACAATGAACTATGCAGTCGATAAACTATATAATGGATACGGTGTATACGATCGATAAACATATAGAGGCAATAGACTTATAAACGTCGATCGATAAACTAATGTCTGTCGACTAGACATGAAACCATTTTAGGTTGGTTACAACTTAGGTAATAGACGAAAGTTATATATATACGATAGTTACTGAATTGATATATCTAAAGTTACTGAATTCAAAATTTTATTGAATTGAACAGCAAGGCCTAACTTGATTAATTTGTAATTAAAAGAAGATTAGGTTCAGGCCATTACAGAGGGCGGGGGAAGAACAAGCGCTGAAGGTGGAGTGGGAGGAGGGAAGCTGAAATCCATCCTCTTCCCGCATATAGTGAATGACATGGTGCCTGTCTGCACATCAATCACCGCCCCAGCAGTCGCAAGGAATGGGCGACCTAAGATGAGTGGGGCTGGAAAGTCCTCATCCATGTCGAGAACGATGAAGTCGCAGGGGATGAGGAACTTGCCCACCTGGATCGGGACATCCTCCAGAATGCCGACAGGCTGCCTGACGGAGCAGTCTGCTAGCTGAATAGTCATGCTGACAGGCACGAGGTCCCGTAGTTGCAGCTTCTTGCAGAGAGAGAGCGGCATGAGGCTCACACTGGCGCCCAGATCACAAAGGGCTCTCTCGATTTGCGTATCCCCTATGCAGCATGGGATAGAGAAACTGCCTGGATCCTGCAGTTTTGATGGTGATCGCCTTGGTAGAAGTGTGCGGCAGGATCCAAAAGTGAGGTGCTCTGGAGTAACCCCGGGCTCTCCCTTCATGGACAGGAGCTCTCTTAAAAACTTGAAATATGCAGAAACAGCCCCGAGAGAAGTTTTAAGTCGCGACGCGGAACGAGGGTGGCACGGTGTTGCCCAGAGGCACGGGGTGACCGTGCCAAAATGCTGCCCCCATCACCCCCAAAACGGCACAAGTGGCACGGGTGTGCCACTTGGCACGGTTGTGCCACGTGGCACGACCAGGCCGTGCCACTTGGCTGCCCGGCCAAGTGTGCCGGCTTGGTTGGGGGTGGCCGTGCTACGTCGGTCCGGTTCCATAAGACTTTCGTGCAGCGCTCTTCCGCAGCTTTTCATGCCTTCTTGGCGCTCCTTTCTGCTAAATATTGTTCATCTTTCCGTTTCTTCAAAGCAATTCCTGAAAATATTGAAAGATGCTGTATGAGTAAAAAGCATGCAAAAAGAGGCCAATTTGACCATTCCTTAACACAATAAAGCGTGAAGATGCGGAAGGAACTGGGTCAAATATGGGCTAAAAATAGTGTAAAATAGAGGTTCATCACTCTCAGGCCGTGCTCGAGGACCCTTAGCTCCTATTGAGGCTAAAGGTATAGCAACCGGCCCTGACGCCGTACTTGGGAACCCTTAGCCCCCATTGGAGCTAAAGGTATAACAAACGGTTCTGAGGCCGTGGTTGAGGACTCTTAGCCCCCATTAAGGTTAAAAGTACAACAACCATCTCTGAGGCCGTTCTCGAGGATCCTTAGCACCTATTGGGGCTAAAGGTGTAGCGACCAGCTCTGAGGCTGTGGTGTACTTTGCTGGTCGCCCTTGGCTCGGACGATGGCTCTGTAGGGCGTCCGCTCAGATGGACCGATCGCGGTTCTCTCCTCTTGATCGATCAACCCTCTCTGGACGAGCGACCTCTTGCGCTCCCTCGCTATGGCGATGCGACGTCACGAGAATGTGCATACGTGAGGGCTTGCATCCCATGGTGGACACGTAATCGAAGTGAGGAAGAGGCCTTGCGGGGCTCTCGGTCTCCATTGTTTTCTTTACTTGTTCGGATACCTTCTGCGTAATGGTGTCAGTCATGGTGGACATGGAGTTCTTGAGTGCGTCTACCATGACATAGGCCTCTTGCTTGGATGGGCGTTAGCCAACCGAACGGGGATCCACCCGGGAACTCTCCGAGGCGTCCTGTGCCTCGGGGGGTGCCGGGGCTTCTGTTGCGTGCACTTTGTTTCTTCGGGTTCATACTCACGTGGCTTCGCTAACTACCATTGTTCTCCGATCTCTCCCCACAGATAGCGCCAAATATGTTTCCGCAAATTCTTGGGGTGTTGTTGTTGATGACGTGGGATAAGAGAGCAGGCTTACGTAATGGCACGTGTGAAGCAGTTGACATCTTCTTCCTCGTATATTTTACCTACAAAAAGGGGGCACCATTGGGTTGTGGTCCGGGGAACGCCTCTCCGACGGTCAAGCCAATAAAGGGTCCCAATGAAAGGTAAAAGCAGTAAAGAGAGAGAATGTAAGTGGTATGAAAAATTGTGCCAAAGAGCCAATCCTGTCTTTTTGAGGTAGGTAGGTGAGTATTTATAACTCCCGTAATAAAGGGTAAAATGGTAATTTCGTGTTGGAGATTATCTAAATGGACTATTAGATTGCTTGCTTCACTTGGACCTTTGGTTGGAACCCCAAAGGTCCATTATGCCGGATTGGGCCTGACCTATGATTAAGGCGTGTTGGTCATCCCAGAAAAATCATATTTTCTGGATCAAAAAGAGATATAAATTCTCCTCATGTGAAGAATTTACTAAGCGGCCGACCATTTGAGGTTGTCCATCCACTTGAGTTGTACAATCCTGTTGGACTATTTTGAAATTAAAGTTCAATAATGTGATTCAACTTACTTATATAAAAAAAAAAGTAATAATACAAAAATAAGATGGAATGGGTAATAATTAAGCACATCTCCAACCCAAGTTCCAAATTTTAGAATTCTACTCTATCACATCAGCAAAAATCTCATAATTTGGAAGTTGTATTATTTCACTCACATTCTTTCACTCCTCCAACCTATGAAACGCTAATTTGGATCACTTAATAAAATATTTATTACAGACCCACCCTCATAGTATACAACTTTTTTTTACCAACTAAACAAATTTTTAAGTAAAAAAAGAAAAAATAAAAAAATTGCAAAAAGACAAGAAAAACTCGAAATGCGTGGAGGAATGGGCAGACGGTCCTACCCTTGTGGTAAGGGCAAGGAACACATGCTGCAAAGGGAGAGGGTGGAAAACTGGAACGCACGCATGGGCCCCTTGGAATATGAGTCACCTGTTCAAGAGCATCTCCAGTGCATGTTTCAAATTTTAAAACTCCATCCTTTCACATCAACAAAAGTTTCACTAGCATTCTTTTATTTTTTCAATCCTTGGAACTTTAACTTTAATCACTAAATAAAATACTTATAATGGAGTTACCCTATAACATATAACTTTTTTTTAATAACCTAAATGACATATTTTATGGGAAAAACGAAAAAAAAAAAAAACTCACGAAAAGACAAACAAAAGGAAATGAATGGTGGAATGCTCTACCGTGTCTACCCGCATATCACAACCAGAAAAACAAGAATTGCAAATTACGCAAAAAAACGCATGTCGTTTTTAGAGACATTATCAAAGGGTGCAATTATCAAAGGGTGCAATTAGGGTTGTCAAAGTTTGACCCGATACGATAATCCGATCGGAATTTACTGAGAGAAACACGATCCCGATCAGAACCGAACCGATTTCGACGCGAAGTCGACACGATTTGACCGTTTAGTATGAAAACTTGTTATTTTTTAGTTTTGAGCAAATCTAAGCTATTTTCAAGACTAGCACAAAATTAATCCGTTTATTAAATGAGTTGACCCGACCCGACCCGTTTGACAACCCTAGGTGCAATAGTGCAAACGAGCCTTTTTTCAAAGTCACCGTTTAAAAGACATGTACATTATAAGGAAACTATAAAAGAGATGTTCTTAATAAGTCAGTTTGTATAAACATGAAATTATGAAATGGAGACTTTCAATGAGTCAGTCTGTAAACGGGTCAATTTCGAATGACTCTACATCAGTGTGTCCGAGTTAATCAAGTTCATGCTATATTATATTAATTAGTAGATTATGCTTTGCTCACGGCAGAACCATCTGTTGGGAACGGTGTCCCTAGCATGCATTGGATGGACCGAAAAAATTGCTTATACTCTATGAAAATCGTGCAAGACATTTTTTTTATACAATCGAAATAACATTATACTTTCAAAGAAAGTCTAACATGTAGTTAATTTAGAAGAACATATAGTAGAAGATGTAAAATGAATCCAAAACTTCAATACGAATATACCTTTCATAAAGTTGAGTGATTAATTAACACTACAGATGTCATATAATGATGAAATTAATATGACATAAATATCTAGTACTTTTAGGGATCCTAAATTAATAATTTGGAAAAGATAATGTTGAGATTAGGCCGGTTAATTTAAGTTTTATATCATGGTCCTTGAATAATCTTGTGAAGTGGTACATATATCCACTTTCAATATTTAAGGAGCATTTTTGACGGATAGATTTACTAGCGTGTTTCTTTATTAAATGTTTGTATCACTAACCGACTAGACATGCTGATTTGAGGACCATGACATGATTTACGTTGTTGTACGATAGGTGGACCGTGTGACCAAATTGTTAATTTGACTCTTAGACAAAAGATGGTCGGTGAGCTATTAAAACATCTACTTTACATTCAAATCTGACCGCAGTTGAATTTTCAAGGTTCGTTACTTAGATTGTCAAGCAAGGACAATAAAACTAAAAAAAACACCATACATTCTTGTGCATGTGGTATAAGATCTCACCAAGTACTTAGAGAGTCCCCAACTATAGATTTCCACAGATATTTAGTTGTAATGTTGCACATATGCAAGGTAGCAGATAGAATGAAGGTCCTTGTCACAAATCATAAGCATAGCCATAGACATAGCCATAGATGTGATAAGATATGATGAATTGAAGTGATGGTTTAGCAGTAATTAGTGTCTCAGCCACTTGTGATTGAGGCCATGGACCAACCCAGCTTAAACATATGCATCTATCTAGAGAGAGAAAGAGCAGAGAGGGCCTACTGTACATGTTGATTAGGGGAATCATCATCTCCTTATGTATGTGTATGTGCATGTGTTTGTGTTTTGACTGTTGCCCATGCATGGCACATCATGGATTAAATTAAAGTGGTACCAACTCCTACATTGGGGGGGGGGGGGGATGGCTATTGTCCAGCCAATATAGCCTGTCCATTTGTACTAATTATATACCCATATGTAGAAGCTATCCCCATTGGAAATTAATGCCCCATGAAAAAAAATAATGGTTTTGTTCGGTGACAAAGGTTGAAGTAGATGTTAATAGTTTATAGTAATTAAAATATCATGGATCACTACTTAAAATATTCGGTAAAACAGTATATGAGATATGGTTAGAGGTTTATATAGTGTTTTTCAAAAGCTAATAAAAGTAGCTTCTTTAAGAACCTCTACCTAGTGGTTGTATTGTAAATTATAAAATTATGTTTTTATTTACTAAAAAACTTTATATCATTTTGTGCCCTTTTTAATCATTTAACATAAATCTACGACTTCAATAGCTTCATTTTACTGAACACCCCCAACATTTGCCATCATTTTTTATCCAACATTCATACTTTATAAATATAACAATAATAATCAAAATAGTATAAGTGTCAAGAATAAATGATTGGTCATATGAGTTAGTATTTTCTCTATAAAATACGAAATTATAATAATTAACTAAAACTTAAGTGACTTTTACAGCTATTTTAGCTAACAAGTTATGGTGGGCACAGCCTAACGTTGATTTTCACAAGTGGTTCCACATACTATGCAGTCTGTTCCCTTTGGTGGGGGCCTGTCCAATTGGGGACTTAGTCGGCCCATATATGGTTACGAGCTTCTTTGGGTTTCCAAAAATGTGGGCTTACGCCGCTCAACTCATCACGTGACACACTTACACTGCCAAATTTTAAAAATAGAGGAAAGAGTATGTAGACTATTAATTATTTTTTAAACTATAAAAGATGGAACAATATTTTTTGGTATTTGATCCTTTATTTTATTAGAGTCGAACTGCTGTTAGGCTAATCAGGATAAAACTCTCCCATCACAGATTTTCTCCATTCATAAGACTCAAAGCCGAAACCTTTACGTAAGGAAACAAGTGTCAAACTACTTGAACCAACCTGTGTTGGTCAAAGATGGTACAATATAAACATACATTCATAATATCAAGAGAATGGTAGGGACAAAGCTTAAAATCTATGTTACCAATATTTCAATATTAGTTATTGCTTTCAACTCTTTTGCATTTCACTTAAATCATATTTGTAAATCACCAAGTTAGATATCAATGAAATCTTGACCTAATAGTTAAGATTGAACCTATAAATATATTAGGTCTTAATTAGGTTTGATTCATCACCTTCTATTGTATTTTTAAGTGTATTGTAATGCCTTTTATGACTTCTTTTAACTAAATAAATCATGAAGTTACATTTTCATTTTAAATTGGCATAAAATTTGATGATTATATTTTCCAATTTTTTTTATAAAAGAATATTGTTCATGACATTTGTTTTAATTCTAAAAGCTCATAGATCAAACACTTTTATGCTTTATCTTTTGTTGTGTCTTTTTATTTGAAAAACAAATGTTTTAAATATTTGGAATCCTTTTGGAGATTTAGATTATGAAGAAAATATAACTCATGGCAACAAAGGAGAACCAACCTTTTCCATCCCAACCTTCACCAAGAATAGTGGACAACCTATGCTTTTTCTAGCAGGGTTTTATCTAGTTTTTATTATGAAATGGGCTTCCTTGTCTAATTATCTAAATAATTTATCAGGGTGTAACGCTAGAAATGAATATACATATTTAATTATTCACAAATTTTTGGATGAGACTGTCACACATAAATGTTATTGTGAAACAAACTCCTTTAATGTGACTTTTTTGAGGTATAGTGGTGACTAATCGCGTATTTTGGAGTGACTTTTCAGTTTAGGGGTAACTAATAGTTCGTTTAGTAGTGACTTTATTACTGTCACCCATAAATAAACTATAGGTCACTGTAATTATTATTAAAAGTTGCCATAAAAACATTCATCTCATGATATGCCTTGTGTGAGATGATCTCACATAAGACTTCCTATTAATTGTTTCAACTTGAAAATTCCGAAGCAATTCATATACATACTAATCATGTGTGTAACTTAAAATTAGTTCAAGTATAATGATTTGATTCTATTTCATTTCAAACATAGGAAATATCTTTATCTTAGAAATGAGAAAATGGGTGAAGTGCTGATGATTCAGGATTTAAGATTTCCAGGGATTTGGTGCAATCCCGCCAAGTCTGATGTTTGCAACAGAATTTAAATTTTCAAGTAACCCCCCACAACTTGCAACATCCCAGTACGAATCAAACTGCCCAAAAAATTTTTTAAAATACACCCCGCAGAGACAACCTCCCACCTCCCACAACCACAAAGTGTGGGTGAAAAAAGAAAAACTACATTCACACCCCCCCAATTTCCAGCAACCAACCAGCGATCAAACTGTAACAAAAAAAAAAAGAATTCACAGCTGCCTAAGGAGATAACCACCCATGTTTCAACGCCAGAAAGTGTGGGGAATTAAAAAAAAAAGCAAAAGAAAATCTACATTCACGGCAATTCCAAAACGTAGAACTACACAACTCTATCTCCAAAAACTTCCTGCGCCAGATTCCAAGTTCTCATATGCTCCTTCCTGCCTGCTGTTGTGCTACTGTTCACGTAGTGGACAAATCACCAGGTAATATCTTTCTACATACACATCTCATGGTAATCATAGTTAACACAATGATATTGTGCACAAATTCATATTTGTGACCCTTCATTGATAATACAGACTGGGAGCAGAAGAATAAAGACAGACACCACAATCAGGAAACCAAATAAGCCCATTACACTCCAGGTATGGTTGTTCCCTCTCCCAACAAATCAAACTCAAAATATTGATGACTACACATATGCTTACTTTGACACACTCGAATGATAATGCTGACTGAGAACACGACAACACAGACGCCTTTGTGTGTTGAGGTGAAAATTATAACAGTGAAGTGAAACTAAAATTGGTTCTGCACATTGTAGGTATGTAATACCCTTCCCTCCTTACTCCTAATCGAACCATATGTGTCTAAAAATTTCTACCTAAAACAGATGATGGCCTTAACAATCAAGATTGAGGTTCAAACTTAACAGATGAACATCTAGGTTATTTATAAGATTACTGCATGTATACTTTACCCATCAAGACATTAGTGATCTTTTTGGTTGATTTCCATTATATATATTCAAAAATATTTTAAATTGACTAACGACAACTGGAGTGTTCGTTCCACTAAATAATTCACCATAACAATTAAGATTGAGGTTCAAACTGAAAATGTTCAATAACCACCACCAGAATACACTACACATCCAAACAACCTCATGTATACTTTACATATCAAGACAATAGTTATCTTTTTGGTGGATTTTTATTATTCCATTACACACACACACACACATATGGGGAATGTCATAACAGACAAAAAAATAACTACAGAATTAACATGTACAAAAAAATTTCAAATTATACCGCAAGGTCTTAAATAAAAGACAAAATAATATGAAGAAATGTCTATAATTCGAAAAAATGCACCATACCTATTAGATCCATTGGGAGGGGTGGCGCATACACAACACGCGCCGCCAATGAAGGGGTCGTGTGACATCCTCCTTCCTCCTTCGTGTTTCCAAAACCCCCATCTGCACACACAACTCTGAAAAAGCCAACACTCCTCAAAAGTTAGGGCGTACACCCCAACGTGCCTCCACCTGAGTAGCCCGTTGGCAGTGTAGGGGTCACCGCTAAAATAGGCTTTGGCCTATTTAGATGGCGATGGTGTTGAACTTTTCAGGTGGCTGCGCAAGGGTGGAGTACGACTCGGAGTACTTCATCAGTTGAGCACCCAACAAAATCTAATTCAATATTAATATTTTCATTCCCAAATCAACATGAAGGAACCAAAAAAAAAAAACATTCCATGTCAAGAATAAGTGAAGATCATGATTAAGGATGCTCTATTGCACTGTCAACATGAAAATGGACATGTCATTTAATTTATTTACATGATTAAGGATGCTCTGTTTCATTCACAACTTGGATCACGATATCAAAAACTGGAATTAGTTACATGCAGAGCATAAATAGATTAAGTAGGATAAATTGCTACACAACTTTAAGATGCAGAAAATGAAATTCAGCTACCTATTTCAGCAAATAAATGCACTTAACATGATGGAACCAACCCATAAGCGAACTAAACCGAATCAAAACAAACTGATGACAAACAGCAAACTAAACTGGACCAAATTGATCATGCAAAAGATGCCCAAAGATAATATAATTGACA
>JACYFF010031954.1:97428771-97448378 GCA_017589665.1 Selenicereus undatus
TAGATGAACCCAACGAGACTATGCACATTGTAGAGGAATTAGCTCGATGGATATTACAAGTTCGAGATGGTGAAGTGCAAGGAATTGCTATTTCAGATGATGGAGAGCCTAATTGGATTAAGATACTAGAAGAATTCCTCATACGGAATGACAACAACGGTTTGCACAATTTGATCACATCAATTTACCCTGATTTTGATACTAAATATGAAGATTGGTCATATCTTCGAGAACGAGGGATTCTTGCACCAACAAATGATGATATCGATGAAATAAACACAATCATGTTGTCCATGCTTCCTGGAGATATGAAGAGCTATTTGAGTTGTGATAGTCTTTCAAATGAGAATGATTATGGTCCTTTTAGTGACATGGAACCCCTTGAATTGATGCATTCCTTAAATATTTCTGGATTGCCAAATCATTGTTTAGATCTTAAAGTCGATGCGCCGATTATATTATCAATAAATTTAAATCAGTCAATAGGGTTGTGCAATGGTACTTGCTTGGTTTTTCAGTAAGTTGGGTGATCGAGTGATTGAGGCCAAAGTAATATTTGGCTCAAAAGTTGGAGACACTGTCCTAATTCCCAGAATCGATTTAACACCATCCAATCTTTCAGATCTACAACTCAGAAGACAGCAGTTTCCTCTAAAACTGGTGTTTGCAATGACAATCAACAAAAGTCAGGGGCAAACTTTGAATAAAGTTGGTGTATACCTTCCAAGACTCGTGTTCAGCCACGGTCAACTTTATGTTGTACTGTCACATGCTTCATCCCCTTATGGCTTAAAAGTACTGATTTGTAATAATAAAGGAGTTTCAGTAGATGTTGTAAAAAATGTTGTGTATAGGGATGTATTGAACCATTTGTAGATTATTATATTGTACAATTTATTCGTTTTACCTATTACATTCTGTTTGCTTAGTTAGCCTATTTTCAATCATACAATAATGATGTTATTTACTGTAATGTACTTCCTTTCACAAATACGTTGTGGTCATTGCTTTATTATCATACCACACTATCTGTTTTAATTTCTTTAAGATTACAGACATGGCATCTTCAGCACATACTTTTATGCCTGTATGCGCCATCAACCCTTGCAATAGATCTGTAACATTGATGGTTCGACTCATGCGAGCAATGTCTGTTCGAGTCTACAGCCAACAGACATTATGGAAAGTTATATTCATGGACTACCAGGTATTGGACTATTGTGTTTAATAAAGTCCTCATCGTATACATGTATGATGATTATGAATGGATTTCATTATTTTATAGTATGATGAGATATTCGGCTTCATAGAAGGCGATGCCGATATTACTCAATGGAGGTCCATACTCAGTGCTGGCAAGGTTTGTCACATATCCGGACTCTCAGTTGATGCTGCTACAGATGGCGAACGGAATGTGGTGACCAACCTGACACTTCTTACCGTCATTGAAGAATGTCAGGATATTCCCTACCAGCACCGACCTCATTTCGTGTCATTCACCGAGGTCCCTCGACGTCTACGGATACCTGATAATGTTGTTGGTACATATTGTTCACACAGTCAAGTTTGCTATCTAAATTTATGCATGCATTTCTTCTGTGTTTTTTACAATGTTCTCATTCCCTGTTGTTCTATAGACGCCATAGGTGTGGTAGCAGCTATATATCCTTTGGAAAGGATTAGAGATAGAGGTGCTGTACGGCGGGAATTATTACTTTGCGACATGCAGTATGTAGGGGTGGGCAACGGACTGGGTACCCATTGGGTTAAGTGGTTTGTCTGTTTAAAATAGGGTTAATAAAGGGCCGGGTCCATATTGGACTAGGCCATTAATGGGCTAGCCCATTAAGGCATATTAACAGGCCGAACTGGGTAGGCCCATCAACGATTCGTTTAGTGACCCATTATTTTTTTAACCTAATTGACACACTAGTTTACATGTTCCAATTAGTTAACCTCATTACCAACATTGTGTACACAACAATAATTATTATAGACTGTTGTTTTGCGCAAGTTTGTTCTGTTTTTAAACAAGCCAAAAGCGGGCCGCCCATGGGCCGACTCGACTCGACCTATTTATTAGCTTGATTGTGTATTTTCTAACTTTGAATTTAGACTAGTTTATTTTGTTTGAAAAATTATAAATACATTAGTTGAAAAATTAACTAACCAACAATACTCCTTAAGTGGTAATGGGCGGGTCGTTGGCGGGCCGGGTTCATTTGGCCCATAACCTGGCCCATCCCATTAACAAATGTACTGGACCCAGTCTAACCGGTTTAGTTAATGGGCTAGCCCAATCCGACCTAGTCCAATCCGTTGCCCACCCCTTGCAGTATGTATTGTCATTAGTTAATATTTGTTCATATTTATTGTTACATTTCAATTATATAAAGATTAGTACATATGATACATTTGTACATGATGCACCAATTGAAACTGACTTTATGGGTAGATTTTGAGGAAGTTGGGGGTACCTATATTCAGCAACATTTGACTACCAAAAATATACTTCTTGCTTCCACAGTGCACATTAGACATTATGAAGGTAATTTTACATCCACTTGATATAATTTCATTCACAAAACTGTCTAATTTTCATTATTTTAACTGTATATTTCAGTAATATGTTTTCTCTCCTGTAATATAATTGCAGGAATATCATTTTCTACTTTTCCCATTAGTAGATTACTGATAAATCCAGATATTGAAGCAACATAACATGTAACATTAATTTAGGTTTTCTAATTTCATACAACTTATATACACTTGACTTCACATGTGTTACTTTCCATATATGTATTAGTTACTCTGGCACTTCAGCTGTGATGAAGCATTTCGGTTTCATGCGTATGAGAACATCATGCATGTGCCATCTAAAGAAATTGTTTGCAGCTAAACGGATTAAATTATATGAATATGTTGCTGCACCAAATGTAAGTTACACTTTTATTCAACAAATGTTCCTTATGCTTACATACATTAATTCAATATCACATAATTTCCATATTTTATTATATCCAAGTTAGATATTTTCGGATTTTTGTATATATAGCTGAAATCCACCTGCTAGTTCACGACGCTTGCACTAATTGCAACAAAAGTGTCCACACTTATGTGTTTGCGCTTAATGTACCGTACTGCACATGCCGATCACCAAGTTTGACTCGAAACAGGTTTGCATCTATGATTCTCTATTGTTTCATAGTCTGTTATACTTTCCCACATATATGTTTGCATTAGTGTAACCATCCCTTTTTAATTCAAAAATACAGGTTCATCTTCAAAGTTGTGTTACAACATATTACAGGTTGTAAAGAGTTCACTGTTTTTCATGAGGATGCTTGAATTCTTTTACATGCGACCGCTACATAGTTGAATATGTATGCAACGCATGTATTCACATTATCATTGCTTATCATGTTCACCCAAGTTATTATTCCACCGCTGCTTAACCTGTGTTACTATTGCCCACAGTCATATGGTCATCTATCGCTCTATGCGATTATAAATGATTACATAGGAAAACCTTGGATTTTTTATTCTAGTGCCTTCATGTTGGCATGAAGTAGAAACTCCTATTGCTCTTATTGTGCCAGTCAATTGGGAGGAAGAGGTCCATTACATACGACATACTAATGTTAGGTACACCAAGTACATAATGTGTATATATAAAATTCCCTTCTATCACTGTTAGTCAAATTATCACTAAATCTTGATTCTTGTTTCAGATACAAGAGAAGGAGGTGGATTCTTCAGCATTGACGTCATAGTTTAAGTTATCATCATTCCATTTAGCGTGCTTTGTACCAAGTTCACTACCTAATGTGTCAATCATACTTATATAGACTTCTTCTACAATGATATAGTTTTGAATTGTTAATCATATTGTTTATGCACGAAACTGCTGTATATTTAATTTTTTTTGTTGGGTTTTTCCCTTCTCTTCACTGACTTATAGTATTAATTATTTATACTCTAACTATCCATTTATTTTTTGATAACATAGCTATCAATTGTCCATTTAAACATGCTTTGTGCTTTTGCACGAACCCAGACTAGTTGTACAAAGCCAAATATATAAACTATTAAAACTTAGACCTTAACGAAACAAGCAACGTAACACATACATGTCTATAATAAGGTTTCATTGTAAAATCAATTGATAATAAATAAAGTAATTTACAAGTTCAAGACCATTAATTTATCAACACGAAAAATGCTAGAAGAATAAATAATTTATATTATACTAGTATAGACCTGTGCAATGCACATAGTGTCTTTTAAATTAAATTTTAATTTAAAAACTATAGAGTATTCATTTTATAAAGTCATTTGTCTCATAAATATTTAATGAATATTAAGATAAAACGTTGTCTGATTTACTTGATCATATAATTAGCAAAATTTACTTTTTTAATCAATAGAAACTTTAATTGGTGAATCAAATCCTTCTCCCCTATGTCTAAAAGTCTCAAATCTCACTAAGTTAAGTTGTAAAGTGGATTACATTGGGGAAAACTAACCTATTAAAAGTAGGTCTTGATTCATGAAATAATCAGTACATAGCGTAAGACAGTTAGGATTATATATCACTCACGTATAACTAGTTTCGTTAAGTTATAAGCGAAAAATACTCCTTCCTTTACATAAGACAATACCACCTTCGAGAATAATTAGATATCCAAATCTCTTTCAAAACAAAGTCATTTTCTCCATTTAACTCCTACGTTTATACATTATACATCAACCTTTATGGATCACAAATTTTACACCATAACGTATCTAACATCTGATACTTCCTAGGATAACCTATTAAAAATATGAATCCGAAAATATAACATATATTGAAGACCCTCGCCTAGTTATAAACATAGAAAATTATACATAAATTCTTATGTAAGGTTGGAGCTCCACTCCACTACACTGAACAACCCATTTGTTTCTTCTAATGAGTTGATTGGCTTCCTCCTTGTTGTTAATTAGCATCCTCTTTGTAATATCTTCAAAGAATGGTAGTATTGTAAGACCTTCAAATCTGACCCCAAAACAGTAGTAAATTTCATGGTTGTTCATTTCTCATGTTGCACAATTACATTACATTCCCCGAACCGAGTTCCCAAGGCATATAAAATCATCAAAAAAAAAAACAATAAACACTTAATCAAATCAATCATCCCAATCGTGCAATGAAATTTTGAATTAAGTCAAATAAATTACCAACACATTACTGCATCATCTTGAAAGTTATACCATATGATCTCATAAGAGAAAATCCTTTTAATTTTGCAAAGAGTCAAACACTGAGGAACAAGAGCAATATCAATTACAAACCATTTATGAGGGGAAAGCTTGATATCTAAATAAAAACTCAAAATAAAAACAAAAAGCATGAACCAAAATCACAAACCACTTGTTGCAAAACAAAATCTAAACAAATAAAAAAACTACATCCAAATTAAAAAATGAAATTACGCCCACTTCTCAGTCAAATAATCCCACTCTCTCAAAATCCCGAGTTAAGTATTTTGAAAGTGCCTATCAAAGAAAATTAGTGAAGAAGGAATATTAGAGAAGTGATTTCCAAAATAAATTGAAGAAATCAATTTTTTGGAGAGAGAGAGAGTGTCTGTGTGTATGCGCGTGGGCGCTTTGATGAGAGAAAGAGACGTGTACAGAATCAATAGCTAAAAGCATTTAAAGCCCCCACATTCACGTATCACGTATAATCGAAAATATGAAGAGTAGGTAGTTAACTCCCCTAAATTTTGTTTTTAGAAATAAATAAAAATAAAGGAGTATTTTGCTTGGAGATAGACTGCAATTACAAACTTTTTTTTTTTGGAACTTTAAAATCAAGGGTTTAGATTTAATAAGTTGATGATATTTGTGACTAAGATTGTACCAATCCCAACAAATCACTCTCGTGCTAGTATTTTAGGGGTTTTCAAATATTGTTATTGATATAGTGTAGACAGATAGAACAATTAGATACAAAATGTAGACAGATAGAACAATTAGATACAAAATCAAAGGCTTAGATTTAATAAATGTCTAATTTTTATGGCTTAAATTACATTAAATCCAAGAAATCACTCCCATTGTAGCTAGTATTTTTTATTTTTTCCAAAATTATCACCTTTTTAACTGCTTGGATTTTTAGATAATAGAATTATTATGTATCCTTTATCAAATATAACCAAAATTATGAGGTATTTTTTTAAAAAAAATAAAATTATAAATGGGTAGTTTACTTAGAGAAGGTAGCTTTTTTAGACTAAAATCCACGGTCCAGATTTAACAAATAAATGTAATTGCCTAATTTTATGGCTGAGATTACATCAAATGTTATAAATTACTTATGTTGTAGCTAACATTTTAGGTTTTTCCAAAGATTATCATTTTTTTTACTACTTGAATTTTTTTTAGTTAATAGAATTATCATGTATCCTTTATCAAATATAACTGAAATTACGGGTATTTTTTTAAAAAATAAAAATTATAAATGAATATTTTACTTAGATAACATGTTTTTTTAAACTAAAATACTCTCGTGTTAGTATTTTATGGTTTTCCTAGTATTGTTATTGATTATGTAGATAGATAGACATATTAGATATAAAATCAAAGGCTTATATTTAATAGATAATTAATTTTTATGGCTGCAATTATATTATATCCTACAAATCACTCCCATCGTCATTAGAATTTTTGGTTTTTTCAAAGATTATCACTTTCTTTAACTGCTTGAATTTTTTTAGATAATAGAATTATCATGTATCCTTTGCCAAATATAACCAAAATTATGAGTGATTTTTTAAATTTTTTTAAAAACTAAAATCTACGGTCTAGATTTAGTGAATTATTATAGTTGCCTAATTTTTATGGTTGAGATTACATCAAATCCTGCAAATAATTTTCGTTGTAGCTAGCATTTTAGGCTTTTCCCAAGATTATCATTTTTTTAACTGCTTGAATTTTTTTTAGATAATAGAATTATGATGTATCCTTTATCAAATATAATCGAAATTATGAGCATTTTTTTAAAAAATAAAAATTGTAAATGGGTATTTTAGTTAGATAATGTGGTTTTTTAAACTAAAATCTATGGTTTAGAGATAATTGGATTATCATCTATCTTTTATCATGTATATTCGAAATTATGGAGGATTTTTTAAATAAAATAAAAAGATATCTTAACTTTAAAATTGACGGCTTACATTTAATGCATAAATAATTTTTATGGTAAAGATTATACCAAATCTTGTAAAATACTTTCATTACGTCATTCTAAAATTTGTAAAGATTGCTATTATAATAAGATTAGTATAGACCCGTACTTTGCATGATGATTTATAAAATAGATAATAAGTATTTTACAAAAGATACATAGTTGCTATTATTGTTTAGGAAAGAAGAGACAAATAAGTTACTTAGTAAGTGATGTTGTTATAAGTAGAAATAAATTTTCACTATAAAAATTTAATAAGCCTAGTTATTATAGTTAGAATTTTTTAGTATTATATACTTTTTTTATCATTTTCTTTTAGAGAATTTTTATATTTGAAAATAGATCTATTCTGGTCACAATTTCATTCAAGTTATCTCAATATGTAGTTATAATACGTCAAAATTAGTCATCCATGATGTGCTTAGGCTCCTCCTTTTGAAATCATGAAGTTAGGTGACCTTTTGTTGGAAAATATGTCATCGAATTATTCTTTAGACAACATATCTCCCTAAGGTTAGTGTTCCACTTAAATTATGAGTTGCAACACAAATGACTTGTTGTAGATTTAGGACCATAGATTTAGTGATTTTAGGTGATTTGAATTAAGCAAAATTTATTTTTTTGAGAAAAGGGGGACTATGAAAATAGTGGGTGGATTTAGAAAAGTAATAAAAATTATCATATACGGTAGTTGGTCTATTGGTTTGAAACTACCTACCAATTTATATAAGCTATCCAAAAGATAATGAGTTAGCATAAAGGCGCATGTTAAAATATTCTAGTTAAATCATGGATCATAATTAGTTGCAGCATATTACCAATAGAGTTCTGGCTGTCTGTTTTGTTAACCCATAATTTAAAAACCCAAAAATCGTATTTCCAAATTTGTTCATTTGATTAGGTAACTTAAAATGGGGTTATTTTATTTCTTAAATCAAAAGGAACCATCAAAATCTCAATTAACACGTGATTTTCACAAAAAAAAACCCAAGAAATTAAAATTTTCTATAACCTTACCTTATGATTTGTGTCTTAAGTTAACTATATGACATAATTAATAATTTTGAACATTTGTCATGATTTATGAAAAAAAAACCTACAAATAGTATTCAAGAATGCATTACAGTATTTTGCTAAATAACAAAAACTGTTACATTGATTCAAGCATCCATTACAGTATTGAATGTATGCCATGATAAAAAAAAAAATAATAGAAATAGTATTCAAGTATGCATCGTAATTTCTAACTAAACAATGGAAATATTCAAGCACGCATTATAGTTTCTAACTGAACAATGGAAACAAAAAATTACATTGATTCAAACATGCATGTAATATTGAACGTATGCGATGATGTTAAAGAGAAAATTGAAAATTTTCATTTGTTAATGTTGGAGGCATATTTTGAACGTGAATAAGTTAATCAAAATCGTTCTAAAGACTTTATAAATTAGGATCAACTTTTTAAGATTAAACTCATCCCGTATGTCCATTAATGCAACTAATGCTAGGGTTCCTAACCCAATGAAATCTCCCAACAGCTCCTCCATATTGTTCTAAACCCCAATTTGACCACCTCACTCAATTTCTAAAATAGCAAAACTTTTGAAGATATAGAGGACCATACTCTTATCTACGCATGTAAAAAAGAAAGTCAAATTTTGTGGTTTCTTTTATATATCTTAACAATAACTTTTGTAAATTATGAAAATCATATTATAATTTGTAGTATAGATATTTGAAATTTTTAATTGATGTAAATAAATAGGTCATCAAATAATTTAGATACATGTGAAATAGTTTGCATTGTTGTTTCCATTAAAAATTTGAAATGCCAAGGAAAATGATCAAATTATTAGAGTTTTTCTTATAAAAAAACAAAAATCCATAAATGAACAACATAAACAAAACATGAAAAAATCTAAACACAATTAAGTTACTAATACAATATAATATAATATAAGTAAATTTTTTTTAACCTAAGTCATAAATCGGACGAAAATAATTAAGAATATAAACAAATCAAATCAAACACCACCACTATTAATCAAGCCTAACAAAAACTACATCTAAAAAAGTGAGATTATGAATTGTAGCAAGAAATCAATGATGACGTCAATTAGTGAAAGATTAAATATCAAGAAAAGAAAATCAGGCCACATATAGGAGGGAATTACAATAAAAAAGTACAAAATTTTCAATCAAATATGATCAAGCATTTTGGCACTACTAATTACAAAAGAGGAGGTCACTTGTTAACGAATTAACAAATTAATACAAATAAATATATGAGGAAGAGAACGATAATTATTATATATATGAAAGTGAGATAAAAAAAGATCACTTTGACACACATGAGCAATGAGCAAGACGACAGAATCGATTTCAACTATGAGACATATTCTAATGTATAATTTCAACTATGAGCAAGAACTACTTGACTATTTACACTAATATTGAATGTTCAAATAAAAGAATGATATCTTTTTGTCTATAATTTCCATAGTTATTTATCACTAACTACTTTATAATTCATATTTCTATAATTATGGGATTATTCTTCATTGGGATTTGACTTTATTATTTAAAATAATACTAAAGGTATAGCCACTGCATAATCTTTATTTCAACAATTACAGAATTATACTTCCCAGGATTATGCTTTCCTAGGATCATTTCCTTAGTTGTTAACGATTTTTTCCCACCATTACGGAATTATACTTCCTGATATTATACTTCCCATGGTTAATTTTTTTATACAATCCAGTGGTGATAAGGAGATAGAAGGAACTCAAAAGGTTTAAGAAGGATATTTTTTTAAAATTTTTATAATCACGAATTACTGCATAATCATTCCTTTAAAAAAAAATACTCTATAATCCTTATTTCGACAATTATGGAATTATACTTCATAAGATTCTACTTTCTTACGATCATTTTCTTATTAATGATTTTTTTCTCTTACTACTATGTGAGGGATTTGAAAATTATAAATTAATTATTTTCAACAATCGGACGGTTGTGATAAGGAGAAAGAATGAATCCAATGGTTCAAAATCTCTAATTAATGAGAATACAAGAAAATTCCACATCATCCCAATATTGCTTTTATATATAGTATAGATACTAAAGGTATAGCCACTTAATAATCTTCATTTCAACCATTACAGAATTCTACTTCCCGGGATTATGCTTTCCTATGATCATTTCCTTAGTTGTTAATGATTTTTTCCCACAATTACGGAATTATACTTCCTGATATTATACTTACCGGGATTAATCTTTTTATACAATGTAGTGGTGATAAGGAGACAGAAGGAATTCAAAAGGTTTAAGAAGGATATTTTTTTATAATTTTCATAATCACTAATTACTGCATAATCATTCCTTTTAGAAAAAAATACTCTATAATCCTCATTTCGACAATTATGGAATTATTTCCTTATTAATGATTTTTTCCCTTACTACTATGTGAGATGTTTGAAAATTATAAATTAATTATTTTCAATAATCGGACGATTGTGATAAGGAGATAATGAATCTAAAAGTTCGAAAACTCTAATTAATGAGAATGTAAAAAAATTCTAAATTATCACAATATTACTTTTATATATAGTATAGATAGATGCATGCATAAGAATGGATGACTAGCGTGAACAAAATAGGTGAATATATAATTTAGGGTTCGAGGGAGTGGGGACACGATTCGAATGTGGAAGAAATTAGGCGCGTTGGTGTTATGATTCCCCCTCTTTTCGCAATGTAACAGACCTCACCATGCAGCACCAGTTCTCTCTCCACTGCCGTAGATCATTCCTTTCTTCCTTCAATCTACTCTCCCATGGCAGATTGATTCAATCTCCAATCAACCACCCCGAGATCTTCGACACAAATCAATCAACTCAGATTAACACAATGTGGAGGTCGTATCTTCAGCGGAGCTTGTCGACAATGTCGCCGGCAACTCGCCGGAATCTGAACCTATCTCCAATGTACCCGCTGCCGGCGATGCGGCGGCTTTCGTCGGCAGTGGGGGACAATAAGGAGAAGAAGAGAGTGGTGGCGCGCGCCGTGGGGGTGCGGGGAGGAGGCGACGGCGAGGTTTCGGTGGGGGAGGTGAAGAAGCTGCTGAGATTGGTGAATGTGGAGGCGCTGAAGACGAAGCTCGGAGGAGAAGGCAAGGAGGTGATCGGGTATTCGGAGCTTCTCCAAGCTTGCGAAAGTATGGGAGTTGCGAAATCGATTGATGAAGCTGCTGCGTTTGCTAGGGTTCTTGATGAGTCTGGGGTTGTTCTTCTGTTTCGAGATAAGGTCTATCTCCACCCCGATAAGGTATTCGATCTCTTTTTCTCTCTAAAACCAAAAGTTATGTTTTTTGAAGATTTGTAATCGTATGACTTGTTGGAGAATTTTAGGTTACATGTCTTGGAAATTGTTATTGGGTTCGGAATGAATGATTCCGTTAGATGGTCATGTATGAGTTTGTGATTCATCTATCACTGATGGGCATGAATCTGTATGTTAAGAGTTTACTTTTACCGGTAGAAAAGTTTGGATTTTGGGTTGGTTTGAGGATCAGGACTCGGTAATTTGTAGAGGTTGTGCATGTGCACTGTGATGACATATTGATATGGCCTTGTTAACGTTTTGTAGCCTCTACACTAGGGGCGTGGTGGGAACAACTAGAGCTTCGTTGGCTCAACTGGTCAAAATTTTATCTATTTAGACTAAAGAATTACAATTTTAAATCCTATGTATACATCAATATTTATGCATACTAGTAATCCTATTAAGAACATTGTTGTGGGATGGGCCAAGGGCTTGGGAAATTGGGTTAGTGAAGCTAATGCGCACAGGAGTAAGTGGAAGTAGCATTTACAAAAGAACATTCAATTTATAATGTATAAGAGATGCACATGCACAGGACACAGAATATAGTTGACTACTCAAAAAGCACATCAACCATGAAAAGGAGGTCAATGGCTGTCCGCAAAATCTTTCCTCTGCATACTTTACTAATCTTTTAGTTAAGAATAGGACTATATTGGACATTAATAATTGCTAAACATATTTGCAGTGGCCCATGAATATCCAGAATGCGGACTGTCAGCTTAAATTCCCCATCAGAGTTCCGATTTTTGGAACTTTAGGCTTCCACATTGGCAAAAGTTTCAATTTTTTGGAACTTGTATTCCATCACTTCTTCAACCCATGGAACTTCAATTTGAATTATGAAATAAAATAATTATCATGACCCACCTTATAACATACAATCACCTAAAAAAAATATACTTTTGTAAAAAAAAGGCAAAGACATACAAAGAGACAAAATTTTGTGCTCGCAGGAAGGAACGGCACAGCGTTCCTACTCCCGTGCAGTTCTAGAAATGGGAAGGGCTGGAAAAGGAAAAGTGGAATTCTGGGCCCCATGCATGGCATGCGTGTAACGCGCTGCTAATGGTCTAAAATAACTTGCATATCTCTGTCACACCAACAATAGAAGGCACTTCTTGGATTCCCCAAATTGGGTGCCCTGCTTGACCACAAACCCAACCACAAACTGTATTCTTACCCCAGGTCTATGCAAAATGATCCCCCCTGGGAGAGGGGGTATTCATCTAAATTAGCCTAATCCAAACTGACCAACACGACTTGCGTTTTCAAGACTAACTTTTTGGACCAGTCATTGGTAGAACAGAACCACTGCAAAACTGGATTGACGTCACTCGAACCAGGCTGGTGGCAAAATCCTTTAGCTTGACCTGAGCCCAAATGTCTGTATTGTTAAAAGTAGTGCATTATGTTGGACAATGGTTGGGCTAGTTTGTTGTGTTGATGATTTTGATTCTCATCCTTATTCTTCTCCTGTTTCTGTATTTGTATCTAGGTAGTTGATCTGGTGAGGAGATCAGTCCCACTAGCGTTAACCCCCGAAGATGATCCTAGGAGGGAAGAGCTGAAGAGGCTGCAAGAGCAGAAGGAAATAATAGACAAGCGAGCACACAAGCAGGTTCGCGCCATGTTGTGGGGAGGGCTGGGGCTTGGTTTAGCACAAATTGGTCTCTTCTTCCGCCTTACTTTCTGGGATTTCTCCTGGGATGTGATGGAGCCGATTGCGTTCTTCACCACAAGCACGGGCATAATCATTGGTTATGCATTCTTCATGTTCACCTCAAAGGATCTCTCTTACGTAGACCTGATGCAGATTCTCTTCCTCTCAAGGCAGAGGAAATTGTTCAAGAAGTACAATTTTGATGTCAACAAATTTAAAGAGCTGACCGACAGATGCAAGCTTCCTCTGGAGAAGAAAAAGGTCGATGGGAGTTTAGCACTATAAGATGTATAGAGGTATCAAGCATCAACCATTCAAACTCTATCAATTTTTGACTTTAAGTTAGTTTGATTTGATCACATCTTTTGTTCCTCTGAGTTCTTGCTGATGTTCATGGGCAGGTTGGTATTGCACTAAGTGCACTGGGGATCTTTGATGCTTAACAGTCAACAATGCAATGCCCAAGTGATGAAGTGCGTAATTTTCTTACAACTCTTTTCTTTCCTTCTCGTTTCTCTTTGACTTTTTCACCGCAGCTAATTACATAGCCTCATCAGGAAAGCTTGAGCAGCTTGGTCCCTTTTTCTTTAGGCAAAGGAAATCAATATATTTCCTTCTATTGTTCAAAACTTTCTAACCAAAAGATTTATTTTGAATATAATAAAAGTCGTACTTATCTTACTTGCATTTCACTCACTGAACAAATTCTTTTGGAATGATGGTTGCTATGCATGTCTGTGATGATGCTTTTATTGGTAGTAAGACATGTGGTCATTACAACCCAGAGTTGCACGGTAGGGATGCTGGTACACTCAGAAACCATTGACATTGAACCAGGATTTTAGAGGCTGATTTCATATGGTGAGTCTTATCAGCAGTATTGCCCATAAATGATTCAAACACAAATGAGATACACTTTTTCTCCCTCTTTAGAAGGATAAGACTCCTACCAAACAAGAGAAAAGAACTAGGAACCAAAACGAAAGAAGAAAGGAGCAAGACAAGAATTGATCAAAACATATGACTCAAAATAAATAAATAAATAAATATTTGGATTGCAGCAAGAATGCATTGCCATGATCTGTAGAAGCAACCCCAGAGGTACATAATCGAGGACTCATCATTACAAGGGAGGCCTCCTCAGCATTTGAATACCAAAAGGTCCAAAACACAAACACCCCAAAAACTTGAAAGAAAACCAAAGGAAATTGGGAAAAAAGAGTGAATAATTACAAATCATTGACAATGAAGGCACTGGTTAACCCTGTAATTCTCTAAAATAGCATGAAAGCCATATACATAAAGCTCGTAGTTACATATGAGGAGGTTGTCGATATTCAGTAACTCCGGATAATGTCAGAGACTGAAGAATATGTCCCAAGTACCGCCACAATGATTCCTGTCATTGCGATTGTATAACATGTAACAACCTGGGTTTATGCAGAAAGTGATTGTGAGTCAGGTTACTCAATTTTTATTTTCAAATAATGAGAATAATGGCACATTGTATCTCTTTTTATTTTTTTCCCTTTTTTGTTGGGAAGGGTGTTTGAAGTTCGAACCCACCATTTGGTAGCACTCCTAAGGACTTTACCAGCTAAACACCCGTGACATATCGTATATCTAGAAAAGTTACCCTTCATTACCTGTAAGAATGACGGGCATTTGACAATTTTTATGTAGGCTAGAGCTGGCACCACAATAGCCTGCATACATAACTCCAATAAGAAGATTTAATTTTTGGAGATGAGACAGCTCAAAATAAAAGACTTCACTTAGTAGAGGGTGTTGTGATCCTACCGTTAGCAGGCAGAGTAGTGAACCAGTAAAAGCCATCACGTAACCTGAAATTCATGCATTTACAAATTAATAAAGGATGCCCCCCTTTACAGGGAACAGAAGTATGATGAGTATATGTAAAAGAAAAAACTTATCATAGACATTGCGCACCGAAAAAAGGAACAAGGAATGCAACACAAACAGTTGAAACCACAAGTGTAGTTCTGAAAGGAATTATGAACCGATAACTGCTCGAAATCTCTGGTGGCAGCAGCTCTTCTAGGCTTCTAGCCAGTGGATTCAGCAACAAGGGATATTTATTCATATGTTAAGGCAAACAGTTTCTTTGATAATCTCTTTGAACAGAAATTAAATTTCATGTTGTATATGAGAAAGAAAGCAAGTAACTAAGTTTGAGAAAAGGATATTTGAACAGGGGACTGATAACCTGAAACCACACAAAAAAAGAAGGAAAATGGAACTCGTAAATAAAAGCATAATCAATATATAATGCACTCAAAACATTCATAAACAAAATAGAAATTTTAGGAAGTGTTACTCAGACTTGGTTATGAGTTGGATAGTAAGATACCCGATACAGGCTGGTGTCACGCTCAGCCATTTTTTTAGAAATTGTGTTTATTGTCTAAAATGAAGTGCCGTACCTACGTCGTCAATGCCCAACACTTCATGGCATGGGAAATGAAAATTCGGAGTAACATAGAAGTAAGGATTTTTTTGATCAGTAACATAGAAGTAAGGATTTGAATGGCAATATCTTTAATAGTCTACTACTTACAGTCAAGTACAACGCAAATCTGGAGGGACCGGCATCTGGTGGTAGATTGAGGGTGATCTGAGAGTTTGTTTCTTCGCCAAACATGAGAAACCCCAAAACGGCAACAACAAGATATAGCCAGGCACTCATCACAAATCTGTACCGCAGTTAATCAGAAAAATCCATGTACTGGAAGAAAAATTTCTATAAGACAGGATCTCAGATGACATACAACAACTGATAGACCGTCCCTACATTATTGTCAAAGCCTTGTGGAATTTCTTCTTATTTGACATTGAGTGGTAAAGGTTTGGCAGCACAGAGTGACCCGAGTAACAGAACCCAAACACACCTAGGGAGTAGGGCAAGCCATTCCACTTCACTATTGGGCCCGTCTGATGAAATCCAATGTCTTCAACTGTACCTACGTAAATCAGTGAAAGTGCGATGCATATTGCCCCAACTGTACCTCCAGCTGCAAAAGTTCAAATGGAAATAGTTTGAGTGATATGCTTTGAAAATTTTTCTTTGAGATATTCGAGAAAGATCTTTGATTTGGTAGTTTGCCTGTAACAAAGGAAATTTTGCGGAGATCCCTGAGGTAACAAGTTGGCAAAACGATGAGAGCGATGATGATTCCAAGGGAGTGCACTGCATCTAGATGAGTATTACCCAGTTGTAGGGAAGCATTCGGGAACAACTTAGCTAGATTTTGCGCTTCCAAAGTGATGAATTCCACACAACAGAACTGCATCCAAAGTGCGTTTTTGCATGAATCCATGTCAATTTAAAAAAAAAAAAGACTTCTAAAGAACTTGGCATAAGTATACTCACATATAACTCGATATAGAAGATAACCTGTACAGCAACCGAAATTCCGGGTGTCAGAAACATTAGATGTTGGCTCTACTAAGTGAAGGGTCGTCTGAAAAGAAATCTTACTGATGCAAGAAGGCGACCATAGTTTCCAAACGCCACTTCCCCTAGATCAGGGAAAGTGATAATGTCTGTATCCATCTCCATGCTTTTCCTCATAAGATAACTTGTAAAGTAGCAGAGACCGGCATATAAAAGAAATAATGCAATGCTTGCCCAGCCGCCTTGTTGGATAGTAGAAGGCATTGAAAGAATTCCAATGCCGACAAATAAGTTGAACCCTGCATCAAATTTGACGGGTTACATAAGAAACATGAAGATCACAACCAAGGCAACACCATAGAACCCCCGCTTCTAGCAGGATGTAGAAGCAACTGAAACCAGAGAATACATTTCGCAGTACTCTGCCATAAGGAAGTTGAGAATTTACCATTAAAGACGGTCTGAGTGACATTGCACCCATAAGGGGCCAGATCCTCAAAATCCCAAAGGAAGGATCCCTTGTCTATGACTGACCCAGTATGAGTGCTCGAGTATTTGTCGAAATGATCTTTGGATTTGTCATGACCAGAAAGAAAAGGCAACTTGGCTTCTAGATCTTGAGTGCTGAAGTTGGTTATGCTCTGAAACATGCTGGATTTACGAAGAAGGCCAAGGCTATGTGTTGAAGCTGCTATTGAGAGTGAGTCTGTTGTCTCTCTGCATCAGATCGGCATTCACTCGTTAAAAGATGTTGATTTTTGGATGCCTAATGCAGCTTGAATATTATCCTTGATCTGTAACAATTTCTTGACCATCATGGCTGGTAATATTTTCTAGTTGGTTATTGATATGTAAGGTATTTGAATTACATTTGAGCTGGTTTGATTTGTGTTGAGCAAAATACGTTGATGCCTTTCTAAGGTCGGAGTAGATTTGAGTCTTAGGCATTTTCGGCTCCAATAATTTCTGAATTTGTAATGTTTTGTAGCCGGGGTCGAGTATGTGTTGGATAGATATCAAATAAGGTCAATAGTGACAAATGTGTTAGACTGACACTAGAGTCAAGCCATGGTTGACCTTTCGATATCATTACATATCAGAAATTCTTTTGTACTTGGATTATATCAAACTAATCTTTTACGTTTTTGGTATAAGCTATCGAGCCAGATCTATATCTAGTTGAGTCGAAGTCGGTTATCTAGGTCTTGTTGAAGTTGGATTACCTTGTTTGTGTTAAAATCCGTTAACGTACGTATCATGTCTTTCATATCAATAAATCAAATTTGGCAAATCAATAAATCCAACGTCATAATTCCAAGCGCACACACACACACAATTAAGGGGATAGAGAGAGAGAGAGAGAGAGAGAGAGAGAGATGGTAATTACTTGTAACTCCTAGGCCAAGGGCCAGAAGAAGTGAGAGACAAAATAGAGCCTCCAATAGTGCTGCCATGATCATGTACTGTGCTAAGTTCTTCGTCGGCCTCGTTTTGATGATCTTCATTGTTCTGCAAATGCTTGTCTTCATTCTCAGCTTCTTCATCCATCATGAACATGTATGTATCTTCAACCTCCATTTTAAGTTCTGGGGAGGAGGTATCAAACTTGTTTGCTCCTTTGTGGGTGTCAATTCAGTGCAAAATTTGAGGATTTATGCACTGAATTAACACCACTTTAAAGGTCAGGCAACTTAACTTTGACAGTTAATTGCCTGCCTTTCTATGATTATTGTTTTAGATTCTAGGCATTTGTGTTTGTGCTTGCCAAAATGGAGGGCATGGCATGATCACTCTATTTGGGTTATATGTAACACACTAATTCTTGATTTATTATTATTATTTTTTTGACTGGGTTAGACTGTTGATATTAAAATTCATGCCTTCCACCCCTTTTGGAAAACAGCTAACTTCCAACTCTTTATTTACTTCTTCTTCCTAGTTAGTGGGTAGCCAGCCATAGACCTCAATACCACGCTATTTAATAAGTTGTCACTCTCTTGTCCCAAAAAAAAAATAAAAAAAAAATCTAAGTGTCATGATCTTCAATAGACTTTATCAACCTATGTTATTCTATATACTTAGGAGCAACAAAAAGCTAAAATCTCTCAAAGTTTGTGGTATGGTGTGTAAATGTGTTAACCATATCCAAGAATTTTTGCGACCTAAGTCTGCAACATTATAATTCTACACGAATATGCAACTCAAGGATATATATATATATACTTATACTCAAATGTAAACAACGATCACATTTTGCTATTTTCTTGTTTCATATACAATATTTTATTTCTTTCTATGAAACAAAGACAAAATTTTACTGTCATAAGAATATTCAACTTTTCTTTGGAGACATGAGATATATGTACATATATAGAGAACTAAAACGGGCCTTCGTCTTGGGAGCCAGTACAATGCAAATTAATTTCCATGCATGCATGGTGATCATGAATCGAGTACGTAAATCCCTGGCTAGAAGATTGTTCCCATGCAAGTACTCTCTCTCGTCAGTCATCAAGCAAACTAGCACATTCAACAACCTAGCAGCTAAATGAGCAACATGGCTGCAATAATCTTGCTATCTTATTGTTATTGTGTAAGAAAATGTGTTTTTGTTTTATTTTCCGGGTTTTGTTCTGGTTCATCAAACTTAATCAGAATAAGAAAATTTTATATTGCATTAAAATATGTAACAACATATATAAAAATGTGCAGAAATTTGTAAAAATATGTAGAGAATAAAATAATTAAGTATCTGTAAAATCTTTACAAGATTAAGTGAACATCAGTTATTGCTCTAAGTTGTTTAAGTTGTCAAATGAAGTGTTGCTTTTTGATCTAGGTAAAGAATTTTTACGACCTAAGTTTGCAACATGATAATTCTACATGAATATGCAACTCAAGGACATATA
>JACYFF010031954.1:97451888-97593862 GCA_017589665.1 Selenicereus undatus
CACACACACACACACACACACACACACACACACACACACACACACACTCAAATGTAAACAACGATCACATTTTGCTATTTTCTTATTTCATATACGATATTTTATTTCTTTCAATGAAACAAAGACAAAATTTTACTGTCGTAAGAATATTCAACTTTTCTCTAGAGACATAAAATATAGGTGATTTATGAGAGTGACTACGTCTAAAAATATTACATAGGAATTGATAATTAGGAGCCTCAAGTTTGAGCTCTATAGCACATTGTTACGTGCAACTCTGTTCGTGGACGTTGTACCTATCCTCCCTTGTATACATGATCTATATATGTGGAAATGACAAAAATGGAAAATTTTCCACAAGAAAGTATGTATCCATTTATCTGAACTTCCTAGTAACAATTGCAGTGCCACATTGGTAAACAATGATTTACTAACTCTTTTCAATCATTTAAAAAAAAATCAATTCTTTCCAATCTTCCCGCCATATCCTTCACATTTTTTCTATTCATTGTCACTTCTTTATAAACAAATTTCAAATTCTTCGCAAATCTTCCAAATCTTTCCCAACTCTTATCAATGTTTTCCAATTCTTTCATTTTCCTAACTTTGATTTACTAAAACTCCGTTTGGTTCTTGAAAAATTTGATGAAAAGAAAAAAATTTGAAAAAGTAACTTTGTTCTTGTGTTTTTTTAAGAGAAAATCACAAAGAAAAAAATATAGAGGAAAATTAGGTGGAAAAATTATTAGAAACAAGTGATGAAATTTTCTCATAAAATTGTGAGGAAAGTTTGAGAAAAGTTCCCAAAAAAATTCTCAACCCCTTCCAAACTCACATAAATTAAATTATATCAATATGATTCAAATAATTCATCAAAATTCAAATTTATCATCCAAATTCTTTTATTTTTTCCTCAATTCAAACAAGGAAAAAAAAACTTTCTTTCTACTTTTTTCCTTCACATTTTTTTCCTTCAACTTTTCTCTCCACCGAATTTTCTAAGGATCAAACGAAGCCAAGGAAAAAACCAAGCCTCAAAATGATGTGATTTGAATGCATAACATTTATTTCATAATACCTCTTACAAAGTGTTGTAAGACGACGATTCCTTGTTGTTCCCTGCTTGTTGCTGATTTGCCATGGTTGGCCTCTTAGTCGATCCTGAATTAGCTAGGGTTTGGTGTTGATTAGGAGTAAGGATTCAAAACTCAAAGGCTATTGAATCACCCTAGAGCGGAGTGAATAGGGTGATGATCAATATTGCAAATTAATCACATACGAAAAAAATAAATGTGGACAAAACACAAGAACTTTTTAACAAGGTTAGCCTCAATCAGGCTTAGTCCTTGCCTAGAGCTCCCTAACTCTAGGATTAACCCGATTATATTAAGAGGGATAGTTATAACTCTGGAGTACACCATACTCTAAGTTCCAAGTCACAAGTTGAATCCTTCAACTAGGCTTGGTAGAGTTGACCCTTCAACTCTATAATCCCACCTTACTTACATGTTGAACAATACAACTCAAATGTAAAGGAACCAAGTTTAAACACAATGTATGCCAATGTATTGCTTGAGTGACTATTATGCCAATGAGTGCTTGCAATTCTTGATCTCCTTAGCTCTGATTCAGCTTTGTACTTATACGGGAAACTTGGTGGATTTGTTGGAAACTAGCTGTTAGACACAACCTAGATTCTTGCTTCATTTCAGTGCCTTGGACTGCAGTTCAATGCCCTTGAAATCTTAGCAATCTCAGTAACCAACGGCTAGGAGGCTAATTTTGTCTTGATTTGATATTATTCCAACTGTCACTTCCATTTTTGAGTTGATGAATATTTTCTAACGGCTACTTCCACTTTGAGCAAATGAAGATTGTCTTGATAAGATTTGTAATTGCTTTTTAAAAAAAATCAAGTCAAATATAAAGCATTTAAAGAGAATTTAAATCTTGATGGTTAAATATTTACCATATAAGGATCCCTAATAATAAGGAAACAACCATAATCAAAGGGATATTGTCGATCATAATATTTATCAATTATAATCACCATAAGATAATACAAATATAACATGATGAAGATTAATCTCTTTTTGTCTTTCATCAAAACATATTAAAAAACTCAATGTGAGCTTTAAGAAAGCTAATAATCTCCCCCTTCTTGATGATAGACAAAACCCAATAAAAATAACATATCAATACAATTTTGAATGACACACCATGCATGAAAAGTTTTCCAAATACTCCCCCCCCTTTTGTATTTCATCAAAAAGGTGGTACAAGAGGAGAAAGAAAAATCGAAGCATAAAAATTATGACAAACACATATAGGTCTCCATTAACAAATCAATGACATATAAAGAAGTTGCCCTTAATCTATGGCACTCATAAAAAACATATAAGGGGTTAAATACTAACAACAGAATCAATCACACATGCTAATGCTCATTGGCTTGAAATTTTTGTAAGCAACATAAAGATGTAACAAGGGATTAACATATTGTAACAAAATTCTCCCCCTATCAAGAGTAAATCAAGGCTATTGAAAAATGATCAAGTGATATACTTTTTCTCTTTTACAAACAAGCAATATAAGTATTAGGAATTATAATAATTATGGACAAAAGCAATGAGCTCATATGTGGATAATAACATGTCATAATGGTATAAGATACATTGGAATATTAATCGTGCTCATATTCCAAAGATAATAAAGCAAATAAAATTCAAAAAATTTTGAAATCAAAATGCCACAAATAGGAAGTAGATCATGCAAAGTAACATTGTCTTATGTTTAGCAAAACTCCAAATATTATCACTGTTGAAGATGTTGACATAAAAATTCAAGCCTTTGAATTAATCATATTAAAGATACCTAAATTCTGCCTGCACTGAAGGTCTTGGACTGCAGTTGAAGGCCTTGAATTTCTTGGTAGTGACGAATTTCTCATTGGCTTGACCTGCAAGAACTTAGGAACATAATTAGTACATAGAGAGGGTTTTTCCTCAATTCACATTGAGTGGTCTTTAGCCTTTGGTACCCAAATTTGAACTAACCTCGGGCTAGGTTTTCTAAAAGGACATGAATAGGACACATGACCATTCTTTAGGCAGTAATTGTATTAAATATGAGATTTATTTTGGGATGTTGATTGAACAAAGAAGTTCTTGTAGACCTTTTTTTTATTAAAGACATTATACCAAATTCCTTCTTTATGGAATGACATCCTTTGAGAGCCTAATAATTTGTCCAAATTTTTTTGTCCCTTTGAAAACTTTAAAACCAATTTTTCAAAACCTTCACATTTAGATTGAACTTCTTGCTTCTTTGTTTCAAGAGTATCAATCTTCATATGAAGTTCATTATTTGATTTTTGTCAAGCCTCTTTTTCAAATGATAAGTTTCGAATGACTTTCTTTAAAGACCTTATTTTGGACTAATATTTTTGCTCACATCCAATGCAATTATCCAAGGCTTGGGCTAATTCATCTTTAGAATATTCAAGAAAGTCAGAATAATCTACCTCATCCGAGCTTTCATCTTCGGTTTATTCTTCTTGGATTTGGCCTTCATTCACCATGAAGCAAAGGTTCGCCACTTGTTCTTCTTCATTCTCACTATCACTTGAGTCGCTGTCGCTTCATGCAGCTATCATCGCTCTTTTGAATTCTTGCTTGGCCTTTTCCTTCTGTTTTTCTACTTTCTTTTGCAAGATTAGGCAATCCTTTGCAACATGTCCTGGTAAACCACAGCCAAAACAAGGACCCATATTAGATTCAATTTTAGTATTATTAGAAATTTTTGTACCTTTTGCGAATTTCTCATTCTTCTTTGATGAAGATCCCTTTTTATAAAACTTTTTGGTGTCAAATATTTTTGAATTGAGCATTTTCTTTAATCCTCTAGCAATCATTGCCATAGAATCTTCATCTTCTTCGCTTGATTCGTCTTCCGAGGACAGGAGGTCTTCATTTGCAGTTTTGAATGCTACTTCTTTCTTTGTTTGAACTACTTCTTCATCTTCTTTAAGATGAATTTCATGAGTCATAAGCTTCCCAAATAGATCATCCAGAGCCAAGGTCTCGAGATTTTGAGCCTCTTCGATTGCGGTGACCTTAGGACCCAATTTGTTCTCAGGCAGACATCGAAGAATTTTCCTGATCATCTCCTCATTTGTATAGGACTTGCCGAGGGACTTACGGTTGTTGGTTATATCAGTGAAGCGTGTAAACATTTCTTTGATAGACTCATCCGATTGCATTTTGAATAACTCATATTGGTGAATGAGCATGTTGATCTTTGTTTCTTTCACTTGACTCGTTCCTTCATATGTCACAACCGGTTTGTGTCAAATTTGCTTAGCTATTTCACAAGAACAGATATGATTATATTCATTGGCATCAAGACCACAGTATAAATTATTCATAGCTTTAAAGCTCTTAGAGAGTTTTGCAAAGTCCTCTTCTGTATATTGTTCCTCGATTTTCGGCTGAGTTTTTCCATCAATGGTTGTCCTTGGAACATATGGTCCCTTGGTCACAATATTCCACAACTCATAGTCTTCAGTTTTGATAAAGATCTGCATTAAATTTTTTCAACAACAAAAGTTAGTGCCTCTAAACAAAAGAGGTCTAATAGTGGAACGACCTTGATCATAATAGCCTTCTCCAGTGGTGGCCATGACCGTTGCCCATTTAACGGTAAAGTCAAAATGCAGTTGGTCTGGCTCTGACACCGATTGAAAACTCAAAGGCTATTGAATCACCCTAGAGCGGTGTGAATAGGGTGATGGTCAATATTGCAAATTAATCAAATATGAAAAAAATAAAAGTGGGCAAAAGACAAGAACTTTTTAACGAGTTTAACCTCAACCAGGCTTAGTCCCCGCCTAGAGTTTCTTAACTCAAGGATTAATCCAATTATATTAGGAGGGATATTTACAACTCTAGAGTACACCTTACTCTAAGTTTCAAGTCACAAGTTGAACTCTTCAACTAGGCTTAGTAGAGTTGATCCTTCAACTCTATAATCTTACCTTGCTTACACTTTGAACAAAACAACTCAAATGTAAAGGAACCAAGTTTAAACACAATGTATGCCAGTGTATTGCTTGAGTGAGTAGTATGCCAATGATTGCTTGCAATTCTTGATCTCCTCAGCTCTCATTCAGCTTTGTGTTTATAGGGGAAACTTGGAGGATTTGTTGAAAACTAGCTGTTAGACACAACCTGAATTCTTGCTTCATTTTAGTGCCTTGGACTGCAGTTCAATGCCCTTGGAATCTTAGTAACCAACGGCTAGGAGGCTAATTTTGTCTTGATTTGATATTCTTCCAACTGTCACTTCTATTTTTGAGTTGATGAATATTTTCTAACAGCTACTTCCACTTTGAGCTAATGAAGATTGTCTTGATAAGATTTGTAATTGCTTTCCAAAAAAAATCAAGTCAGATATCAAGCATTTAAAGAGAATTTAAATCTTAATGGTTAAATATTTACCACATAAGGATCCCTAATAATAAGGAAACAACCATAATCAAAGGGATATTATCAATCATAATATTTATCAATTATAATCACCATAAGTATAACGCCCCCAACCCTAAAGCCAGGAGTGTTACCATTTTATTCTTAAATCTTGGGACAAAACAGACAGAGTTTTTCCTAAAACTTGACCATTTCCCAAGCTTACAGCCTTAAAATTAATTCCCTGCACTGAAAATAAAATTAACTCAACGGCCACCCGCCGGAGTTCACAGCTCAACGGGCTACCCACCCGGAGCACCACAATCAATGCAGTTTAGTGTTTTAACAAATGAACAATGTAGGGTACAGCCCTGACAACTTAGATGGTGGCTCATACGGCCATACAGAGCGACTCTAAATGATATGGAAACCAAGCACACAAGAACATAATTTACAATCATTACATCATAATACACTTTGCAACTCACGTACAAGCACATCACTTTACTTCTAGGGTAGCAACGACTCCATTTCGGCTTACTTCAGGAATCTGGAGGGACAACAATGACATATGGAGTGAGCGAAAATCATACAGTGGATAACCCCCTCCCCTAAAAGAATATTTTCAATTCAATAATAACTTACGAACGTCGTTCGTAATTTCTCGACTTTTGAAAGGCTCACCTATTGCTAAACCTTATACGTGATGCTTAATACATTAGCGAAGCTGGTGTTAGTTCATATAATGTAAATTGTACATAGTCATTAAAATGTCGTTAAAGATGCCGTCAGGTAGTAAGCTATATGAAGTTAGCAATGCCACTAAAACAACCATCATGTTCCATGCGATACAATCCTTACTATACCACACAATAGCAGGTCATATGCAAGAATAGATTTCTGTAAGGAAACATAGAACGATGATCATAAAATGAAGCATATAACTACGTCATGTGATTGGTATACTATTTACGATTAAGGTAGCGGGACGACCCTTGAACCTCACATGCTTGCTATTAACGTAGCAAAATGACCTTTGGATCTCACATGCTTGTTTACTTAACGTATATCATTTCGTAAGCTATCATAGGAATTGGGAGTCTCCTTTGACCATGTTTCTCTTGACTCTACTACATATCAACAGAGTTATAAAACATGTAACTTCAACTTATGCCTACTTGATCTTTGAATCCTCTCCTTACTGGCAGGGAAATGAAATACTGAACTTTGCATTCCCTGCCTACTGGCAGAGGAATGAAAAACTGAGCTTTGTCTCTGCCTTCTGGCAGAGAAATGAAATACTGAACTTTGCATTCCCTGCATACTGGCAGAGGAATGAAAAACTGAGCTTTGTCTCTGCCTTCTGGCAGAGAAATGAAATATTGAACTTTGCATTCCCTGCCTACTGGCAAAGGAATGAAAAACTGAACTTTGTCTCTTCCTTCTGGCAGAGAAATGAAATATTGAACTTTGCATTCCCTGCCTACTGGCAGAGGAATGAAAAACTGAGCGTTGTCTCTGCCTTCTGGCAGATAAATGAAATATTGGGCTTTGAGATCTCTGCCAATTAATGAGCTTTGAAACATATAAGTTGAAGTTACATGTAAACTTCTAGGGAGGTACTAGGTTGGTTAAGCTAAAGATGCAAAAAACCTTTAAAGATCCCTTATCCCTCAACCTATTTACTAGTCACCTGGCTCGCTCGGTTGCTCAATCTGATGGTTTAGGTTTTTCGTTACCAATGACTTGTCGATGAAAACAGGCGACTGATAAGACAATTAGGAGCACTTAGCAATCATATAATTAAGCATTTAGGGACCTTGACTATAATATACAATTGACAAACGTCATGTAATCAACATACGATATAAATATACTCAATACCCTTCATATAACCCATGGATTACCAATAAATTGATAAACGATGAACTATGCAGTCGATAAACTATATAATGGATACGTTGTATACGATTGATAAACATCTAGAGGCAATAGACTTAATGTAACCAAGAACTATGTATCATCGAGATTTTCATGAAATCGATAATCATTATACAAACAAGAAACCTCGTATACTCGATAAATTCTATATAATCGATAATCATGCATAATCAGTGAGCGTTATATAGTCGATAAACTTTAAGTAAGCATATATAATCGATGAACATTATATATAATTCGATAAATATGCATAATTAGCAAACGTTATATAATTATTAATTTTATGGAAACAGTGAGCATGTATAATCGATGAGCGTTATATATATTCAATGAACTTCAATGAACTTAACGTTATAAACCAGCGATGATCATTATATATTCAATGGACTTTATAAACCGAAGCCCTCATATAATCAGTAATTTCTTAACGTTGATAATTTATCCATGTATATATTCGATAAACTTATGTATAAATTTCATATAATCGATAAACTTGACATATTCAATAAATTTCATATAATTGCCAAATGACATATACTCAACTTGTGTGCTTTAGTGAAATTCTATCGATTATAGCTTACTTACAAATGACATATCCGCGTATAAAATGCATGTATAATCAATGAGCATGTATAATTCGATTAGGCGTATAAAATGCATAAGTAATAACGATATATAACGATTAGGAGATAACATATATAACGATATTCGATAAAATGACATATATGAAATTATATGAACGTTATATAATTATATGAAATATGTCATTTGCGTATATCGACGACTAAAGTTTATCGTTTAGTTCAGCACGACTAACATATATATATATATATATATATATATATATATATATATATAGGGTATCGTTCAATTTACGCTACAATTTCCTCATATCACTGATAATTGATTCGAATTCAATCTGAACGAACTATAATCAATAACCATTGAATTCAACCTAAACGAAATCAATAACCATTGAATTCAACTTGAACGAACTATAATTAATAATCAATAACCATAGGTAGGAGGAAGAGGAACCCCCCCAATCCACACTTAGTTTTCTCACTATTTTCATTCACAATTGATTAGGATGTGCTTGAACATCCTTAACTCAACACAACTACATTGAAATTCATATCCACCCTACCGACCTTTGCTCACTATGCTCCTCTCAATCCTACAACTATAAAGTTCCAAAATAACCCAAGAAACTTATCAATAAATATGTATCCAAGCCAAATGAATCATTTATTACCAACGATTTAAGCATAAGCATCGATAATTGAATCAAGAGGAAAAATTGGGTTTACCTCCTCATCCCCTCCAGATGAACGCGAGAGAGAGAGAGAGAGAGAAAAGCTGTGGTTTCCAGTAGGTGGCGGTCGGGACGGTGAGCCGACGACCGGAACGGCGGTAGCTGGCCGGCGTTTGGCCGGTGATGTCGAAAACAGAGGCGGCGAAGCTCCTCTGTACACACACACGCACGAGCAAGAGAAGGGATGAGAGAGAGGGTGGTGTTGGCGACTGCCCGGGCGGCCAAACGGCGACCGACGATCGACCAACGGCCGGCGCCGTAGCCGGTGGCAGCGAGGGCAGAGGAGATAGGGGGGTCGCGCAGTGCGAGGAAAAGGGGGGGTTTCTGCGTGTTTTGCCCCCTTTTTCCCTTTTTATTTTTTTTATTTTGTTTTTTTTTTGTCTACTAATAAAAACACTAACCCACTTATACCATAAATTCAATTTTTCGACCTTCCTAATCTTAAACCATAACCATTAATATAATCATCGGTCGATTTATTCGCCTTTTGATTATATTAAGGTTCGATTCAATAAATTGCAGGGTCATTCCCAAGGTTCGGCGTTTTAGTCGTATTCGGAAACCTGCTCAATAAGGTTTCCAATAATAATCTTTAATACCCAAAAAGCTAATAACAATGAGAATAATAATATTCCTTTCAATAAAATCAACACTCAGGCAGAATTTATAACGGCATAAATCGGCTGAACAGAGGGGATGAAATCCCGGGTGTTACAATAAGATAATACAAATATAACATGATGAATATGTCAATTGATTAATCTCTTTTTATCTTTCATCAAAACATATTAAAAAACTCAATGTGAGCTTTAAGAAGGCTAACAAGGGTAATTGTTTCTTTTGTGACAATGAATTCTAATTAGTCTTCCTTTAGGCTCTATTTGGTCCTTAGAAAATTTGGTGGAAAGAAAAGTTGAAGGAAAAAAAGTGGGGGAAATGAGCTTTTTTTTTGTGTTGTTTGGATTGATGAAAAAATACACAAATTTGGATGAGAAATTAAATTTGAATGTTGATGAACTGCTTGAATCATGTTGATGTCACCTAAGCAATGCAAGGTTAGAGGAGGTTGGAAATTTTTCTCAAACTTTATTCACAATTTCATGAGGAAAATTTTATCGCTTGTTTCTAATAATTTTTCTATCTAACTTTCCTCCACATTTTTTTTCTTTGTGATTTTCTCTAAACTAAACACAAGAAAAAAAACAACTTTTTTGAATTTTTTTTCCTTCCACCAAAATTTTCAAGGTCCAAAGAGAGCCTTAGTCTAAGTATTCCAATTAAAGATAAGTTGGATGATGATGTTATACAATGTATTATGTAGTTTTACCATTTCTATGAAGCTAGTTTTAAGGCAAGAAAGATGAAAGAGGAAGGCAGTGTACAACTTACAAAAAGAAATGTATCTTTTGGTCTCAAATCTTTATGAGAAAGCTCTTTAGTTTGGTTGTGTGGGTTCTCCTATGAATAACAAATCTTTATTGATGAATGATCTTGCTATATGAGTTTTTGTGAATGAATAATTTTAAAATAAAAAAATCCTATGGTAAGTGAACTTCTCAATTATTAACTTTTTAAAAACTCAATGACTTGGGAGCTAATTTCTATTTCTTATGTGTTTTACTTGATTGTTTCTATCTCCTATGTATTTTAGCTAATTGTAAGCTTTGGAAATAAATCCAAAAAAGGGCATGCGAAGCTTTAGTTTTTTTTTTACAGTTTTACAATTTATTTGGAGCAAGCAAAATGCACTTATATTTGAGGAAATAGTATATCCTCATGTTCTCCTTTGCTACAAATTTGCTATCTTTGTAGAGGAGAATCAATAGCATGGCCCTTCTAGATATGTGAACTTGAGAGTAGAACTTCAATTTCTCCTCTCCAACAATAATTCCTTGAGAAGTCTTACTTGTGGGCCAGAAACTTAGTATTTTAGTGCTCAAGACAAAAATTCGACTATTAGAAGAATCGCAAGAGGTTTGAAAAAATAACTTTAAAATAGGGGGCAAATATGATTTGGAGGTGTCTATTGAGAGTAAATTTCCCACTCTTCAGTTTTCAAAAGGTTTAGGTCAATATACATTAAGTCGGGTCAAATAGAAGGATGAGTTGTTTGTTAAAATCCGGCAGAGTTCTATATTCTTTTGTATTAGCAGTCAATTTAGGTATGTGATTATAACTTGACTATGACATTTTTGTTTTCTCGGATTATACTCAGTCCCTACCAATAATCTGAAGGGAAAAAATAGTGGAACTTGCTAATTTTACTTTTTGCTAGCTATATTTTGGTCCATGTGTATCTGACAAGGCCCTCATGTCAATAGGGGTACCTGACAAAGCGCACCAAATAATAAACAATTCGACCATCCGACAACCATTTTGGTTGTCGTTACGGCCGAATACAATATTAGCGGTGAGACGCTGTAGGTACCGCAAATTGACATTGCAAATGTCAGTGGCCTTGGCCTACCGGGGGTCAAAAACCTGAGGTCTCCCCCACCTATCAGTATACTCCTTGCGGTTGGAGCAGGTGATGCTCAACCAAACAAGGTCAGGTCGCCACAAGGAGGGCATATCCCTATAAGCCCCATCGACTACCGGGAATCTCAAAAGCGCATTAAACATGCGCAAACTCATCCAGTGATCAATGTTAAACATTCTAAAATAAATGGCGACCTCCTGACCATTATGACTACCATCCCAATCAACAACTAACGAACTCAGAAACTCAACCATTAGGCGGTCATAGGATGTGCATTGCATGTTTATGTATTCGGTCCATCCTAATCTACCAAGCAGAGTTAACAAATCATCCAATAGTCCCAAAGAGCGCAAGGAATCAGCATGAAAAAACTTTTGTTCACTAGTGTTCCTAGTGACTAAAAGTTCATATCGGGACTTTTGGTCATCATTCACAAACTGCAAACCCCTAGTGTTAGCAGGTAAAATAAGAGGGTATGCATCTTTGTTACCTTTAGCAGAAGCAGTGGCAGCGGAAGATGAGGTTGCCTGTGATGATTTCTTGGGTAGTGATGGAGCCCTTGAAGTCTCCCTAGCTCGTTTCTTGCCCATTGTGCAAATTACCAACAGATCGGGGTCCAAGTAAAGAGGGAGAGGTGAATTTCTTTCTCTACCACCTTCAACCTCAACAATTGAGGTTAGGGTTGTAGAGAGAGAAAGTGGGTGTGGAAGGAGGTGAGTTGGAGATGAAAAAGTGAACAATTGAGAGAGGAGAGTGTATGGAAGTGAAAGAATTGAAGAAATTGGAAGAAAATTGAGAGAATTGGAGGATTTGGGGAGTGTGAGGTGCGTAGGTATGGTGAGAGAGAGAGGGTCGAATTTAGGTTTTAGAGAGAGAAAGAATGGAGAGGTGGAATGGAGGAAGGATGATGAGGAAGAAGAAACCGGCCTTTTGGCCGTGTTTTAATGTGGCATGGTCGTGCCATAAGGCACGGGGCAACTGTGCCACGCTGCGGTCTGCTGCTGAGAAATCAATTGTGGCACGGTCGTGCCTATAGGCATGGTTCGACCGTGCCAAATTGTTGTTCAATGGCTCTTTGTTTTTCTTGCCTCCTCTTTTTTTTTTTCAATTTTTCAGGTCCCGAGGAGGGGTGGTACGCCCATGCCAGCTTTCTGCCTTCCAAACCTCACTCAATTCTTTTCTTTCTGGAACCTTTTTCCTCTCAATGCCCCGGTTTTTCTCTTTTCTTTTCTTTTTATTTTTTTTTATTTTTTTTGAAAGCAATAAAGCTTGGGTTGCCTCCCAAGAAGCGCTTGTTTTAGGTCTTTAGCTTGACCATTACCTCAAATTGGCAGATGATGGCAAGAAGGAGGGAGGTGAAGATGGTGGAGTGATGAATAGCGTTCCCTCCAGAACCTCCTCAAGGCATAAAGTAGCACCTCCAAAAGCTGTGGGAATAGGTGGATGTACATCAGGCAGCGCTAACGACCTCATATTAGGTCCTCTATCCCCATCAAACACTGTGGCTTCAGAATTAGCCACGTGGGGGGTATGATATGCAATGCCTTCGGGAGGGGATGGAGGAGCAGGAACTGCAGAAGGTAGTGGGGGAGGGAAATAGAAATCAACTGTCTCACCACAAATTTGGAAGGATATAGTTCCTGCCTTTACATCGATCAATGCCCCCGCAGTGGCCAGAAACGGCCTCCCAAGAATGATAGGAGTTTGGGGGTTCTCATCCATATCTATCACAATAAAGTCGCAGGGGATGACAAACTTACCCACCTGGACGGGAACGTCCTCGAGAACACCTGCAGATCGCCTGAGGGTGCCATCCGCTAGCTGTATAAGCATGGTGGTGGGTCTCAGGTGTGACATTTTAAGCTGCTCGCATAGAGAAAGTGGCATTAAACTCACACTGGCCCCCAAATCACAGAGAGCTTTCTCGATTTGCGTACCCGTTATGTAGCAAGGGATAGAGAAGCTACCATGATCCTGCAACTTCGATGGCGATTGGCGTTGGAAGATTGAGTTGCAGGCTTCTCCCATAGGGGTCACTGGAACTCCTTCGGGCTCTTCTCGCTTGGGAAGGAGTTCTCTCAAAAATTTGAGGTAGGTCGGTGCTTTCTTAAGATCCTCCCAAAAGGGGGTATCAGTGTAAACCTGCCTTAGGGTAGCCATGAAGCTCGCGAACCGAGGCTCAAGTTGAGAGAGCTTAGCCCAGGCCAACCTCTGAGGGTAAGGAACAGGAGGCTGATAAGGTCGGATTAGAGGAGATTGATGACCCTCCTCTTCTTGGTTCAGAGCCCCTTCCTTCTTCAATAAAGTTGTTCCTGCAGAAATAGGAACTGGAGCCTCTCCCTGAAGTACCATCACAGGACTTTCTACAACCCCCTCATCGCTCGTGTAAACGGCATTGACATGTCTCCTGGGGTTGACATCGGGCTGGCTCGGTAGTTGTCCCCGCGGTCGGGACAAACTACTAACCTGCTGAGCAATCTGTGCAATCTGAGTGTCCATCACCTTTTGATGGGAGGCCATGGCGTCGAACTTAGAGTTTAGTTGATTGATTTGCTCACTGAAAATCTCATTTGTCTTGGTTTGGGTTGCTATGAAGTGCTCCATGAGGTTCTCTAGTTAGACTTGGGTTATGGAGGTGGTTGTGGGGTAGATGGATTGTAGGGTGCCCTATGTTGAAAACCAGAGGGCTGCGGGACACTGGGTGGCAAGGGGTTGCTGTTCCGGTAGGAGAAGTTAGGATGATTTCTCCAACCGGGGTTGTAAGTGTTTGAGTAGGGGTTGTTTTGTGGACGTTGGCCGTAAGTTTGCATTGTATTGGCATGCTCAACGCCTGGGAAAGTGGTTTGGCATTCAGTAGCAAGGTGACCCTGAATGCCACAGATCCCACAAAGTGCTCTTACCTCAAACATTGCACCAGATGGACCTCCCATTGAACTCCCTGAAGGAGTTCCAAGCTTGTCGAAATGTTGTGCCAAGGCGTCGACCTTGCTGGCTAGCATGTCAATGGCATCAACATCATACTTGCTACCACCTTTCCTTTGAGGGGCCCGCTCATTCAACCAATGGTAGTTGTTAGCAGTCATGTCCTCGAGTAAAGCCTTGGCCACTTCGATCGATTTTCCCATAAAAGCTCCCCCAGCCGCAGCATCAATGGACATCTTCAAAGTCTGATCCAGTCCATTATAGAAAGTCTGAATGATGAGCCAATCAGGGACTCCATGGTAGGGGCACTGGCGTTGAAGATCCCTGAACCGTCCCCACGCCTCATATAACGATTCGCTATGCAGTTGAGCGAATGAGGTGATGTCGGCTCTCAACTTGGTTGTCTTCCCTGGGGGAAAGTACTTGCTCAAGAATGCCTTGGAGAGAGCATCCCAAGTGGCGAAGGTGTTGGGCTCCTCATTCTGGAGCCAGTCCCTAGCTCTATCCCTTAAGGAGAACGGGAAGAGCCTCAATCGAATGGCGTCGGTGGAGACCCCATTGAGTTTAACTGTGTCACACTTCGCAAGGAAATTACGAAGGTGCATATTGGGATTCTCATAGGGGTGTCCATCGAATTGGTCACGCTCCACCAAGAAGATAAGGGCTGGGCGCAACTCGAAGTTGTTGACCTCGACCGCAGGGTTCACTATAGAGGAAGTGATACCCGACGATTGAAGCATAGCATAGTCTCTCAAAACTCTGTTGTCTTGCGCTGCCATGGTAGATTCGGCTTGCTTCTTTCTGCGTGCGCCGCTTTGCTTGCGAGCAGTAGCTTCGATTTCAGGATTCAAGGGAAGCAAGTTGTGACTCCCCTTACTGCGCCTGTGCATACAAAGCCAAAAACTATACCAAGCATAAGCAGGCTTAAGCAAGGGTAAAAACAAGCAGGGTGGAAAGAGAAGAAAAAGAAAAGAAAGAGCCTAATCGCAAGTATAACAGTCGGTTCCAATGTCAAAACGAACAAGTTCCCCGGCAACGGCGCCAAAAACTTGTTATCGTTTTATTCAATAACCGCAAGTGCACAGCGCCAGTTATAGCTAGCGACGGCAAGTATGGGTCGTGTCCACAAGGAACTTGGTTTCGATCACCGAATCCAACCTTTAACACTCACTTTAGGCCAGAGTTTGGTAGAGTGGGTTTTCAATTATATTCAATCTAAATTACTGCTTTTATCTAAATCAATGGTGACAAGGGTCCTGGATTGGGGTTCACCACTCTTTGATGTTCTTAGGATTGAAATCTAGGTCATGTGAATATGCCTACAAGACAACTGAAATGGAATGGTTACAAATTAAACGCATCTACGCCTTCTCTCAAAGATCATTAGACTTGTCAAGTTATCCTAGTTATCTATTTTCATGAAACTAGGGTCGCAAGACCACAAGATTGTGTTACCCTCAATTCCCAATTGAAACCCTAACTATTTTCATGTTAAGAAATTCAATCGCTCGCAAAACCGCTCTAAGTAAAGGACTTAACTTTCATTAATCTCCTAAACCCTAATTACGAACATGAATACAACTCTTTCAGGCAATTCATCGAACACCTGGCACGCTAAGCTAGAGTTCAATTATAACATGGACATCAATTCACGAAAACCTAGGACATCAATCCAAATCACATCAAAGGGGCTACGCCCAATCCAAGACGCGAAATTTAGCCGCAAATCATAATTCTAATCACAATTACAATCAAGAAGACAAACATGCCCAAAAGTATCAACTTTGAATTAAAACGCAAAGGAAAAAGGTATAAGAAGGTACTTTGTGCAATTTGCGATGACAATCTACCAAAAGTATAAAATAATTCCAATATGATGTTTTGAATCTCACAGCAATGAATCTAAAGTGCATGAACCCTAATCGCCCTTTTTCGAGAGAGGAAACGTATAGAGAAAAACAAAAACTCAAAACTGCCCCCCAATACAACGCGAAGTCGCGACTAAACAAGGAGAACTAAAGTGGCACGGTCCTGCCAGGTGGCACGGTGTGACCGTGCTACTTTGCTGCCTTGCGTGCTCTTGTTTCCTTGGGTGGCACGGTCGTGCCACCATGCCACTCTCTTTTGGATTGAAATCTTCCGTTTCAGCTCCTATTTGGCGCGACACTATCTTGTTTTCCTCATTACTTTCAGTCTAACCCCTGAAAACACAAAAACACGCTTTTAAGTAGATTTGAGATATAGAATGACTAATCAACCTCTGAACTCTCGGGATTGTACCAGAAATCGCCAAGATGAGAGGTAAAAATCATGCCTAAAAGTGTGTAAAATAGAGGTTTATCATCGTAACCAATAACCCAAACTGAAAACCCGCTACCCGATCCGAAATCTCAGGTACTCGAACCGAAATATTTGAAAATTTTGGTTCGGGTACCCAAACCAATATTTTTTTTTCGGTTATTGGTTCTGGTACGGTTCAGGCATTTTGAAGATTTGGCTACCCGAAAACTCGAAATTTTTTTAAAAATTTTTTCGAAACTTTTTTTATATCATCCCTTCCCTAAAGACTTTGTAAGTCAAGTATTCCCAAACCAGAAGAAGACAAGTACTTTGACTTCGTTGCATTATTTTATTTGAATGCGTTGGACATGAATATGATGTTAACAAGCTTATGTCTTATGGAAGTGTGGATTAACTGAAATATGAATGGTGATAAGATATTCGATGATATTGTCGTATTGTGTAATAATTTAAAGTGCAACTTGGCTCAATACGATAACTTTTTATAGCATAAATAGAAATAATTATACTATGGGTACAACAAAATTATTAGGCAAAGTAGGAAAAAATATTTTAGAAAAAATGGGTTATTGGGTAACCAAAAACCTGAACCGAAATTTTCAGGTACCCAAAAGTTTCGGTTCAAATACGATTCACCATTTTACCGACCCGAAAATTCGGGTACCCAAACCGAAATCTCTTTTGGTTTGGGTACTCGAACCATGAACACCGTACCCTGATCCGGCCGCAACATGTTTTTGCTTTTTTTTTCGCCAGATTAGGGATGAAGTGAGTTGCATCAGCCTTCGCTTTTGCTTTAAAAAAATAAAAGAAAAGGTAAAAAGATGTTCTTCATCATAGGCCTTGGCTTGGCTGAGAATAGAGCCCTTGAACCAAAGACCATATTTGGGCTCTCTTTTTTTTGGGTTTTAAATTTCTTGAAATACCCATAATTCACTTGTGAGAAATCACACACAAAAAAATCTCTATCTCATACTCTCTAAAAAAAAATTGTTTTTATATTGTTTATATTAAATTTGCTATTACACTTATAAAAAAGGTTTTGCTCTTATGGGTTAATTATTAAGTTTTTTGAATATATACAAATTATTTTTCTACAACCTATTCACGCAAATAATAATACAAAATAAAATGCTTAAAAACTAATTAAATTTGTTTAGCGGTAGGGTTCATGAAAAATATTTTATTTGGTGATACAAGTTGGTGATACATGGAATGTAAAGGGAAGAAAAAAAGTTGGATTGTGGGATGATGTGGATGGTAATGGCCTAGTGATGGCAATGGATCGGGTGCTTGGATCCATACCCATTTAATTTTTTTGGACTTGGACCAAAATCCTCCCCAGACTCGTGGGTCTGAAAAAGATGGGACCCATACTTAGACTTATGGGTCTAACAGGTCCATGAGTCTTAAATGAGTCCTAACTGTTTTTTCTAACCAACTGTTGGCACGGTCATGATCTATGGCCCAGGGTGGCCATTGAGTTGGTTTTTGCTAATTCGTTTTTTGAGGTTTATTGCAAGATTTTATGGCTGATAGATTTGTGGATATTTCAAGAGCAACATTCATGCATCATTTCATGAGTCTTTATTGGTGATTTATGGCTTGAGTCTTTGGCCTCCTCCTCCTCATTGCAAGAACTACATTTTGGTCTCTCTATAAACTGTGCACTATGCATAGGCATTTGGTGTAGCTATTGTTCCACCATATCAAATATTTTCCGTGGGCATTTTGTGGCAATTTAGGCATTTAGCAGTGCCTTTAAGCGCATCCCTCTCATGGTCATTTGATGAGGCATTTGTGAGTCAAATGTTGCCTCTTTTATTCCATTATTTTTCTAAGTTTGTGAGAGAGGGTTTAAGTGATTTTGTAATCAACTTGTTGATCTCTTTCTTGAGTGTTTATTTTAAGATCATTTTGTACTCACCCCTATCATAATGGATCTTTGTGTCGTTGTTGTCGCCCGTAGTTTTCTCCGGATTTGGGTTTCCACGTAAAAAAGAAATCGTGTGTCCGCCATTTATTCTTGATCTTGTTTTATATTATCTAATATCTACATCCCTTGTCACGCTTCCGCCTACATTACGCTCGAATTTCATTAAATTATTTTCCTCCAACAAGTGGTATTAGAGTCGGGTTTTCATTTGATCTGGATTTCGAGCATTTTTGCTAAAGGATGTTCTTCATCGACATTGAGAATTATGACAAGGTCATTTTTATGTCGTTGTTTACTATGCTTGTTTTACAGTTGTTGATTGGGTAAAGAGTAGAACAAAGCAAACATCAACCCACGTGTTACAACTCAAGCTGACCTTGTCTTCTAATCAACCTTGCACCCCACTAAGCATGAGCGGCTCAATTCATTTCTTTCAGCTTTAAGCCCACTAACTTCAACAATCCAGCATGGTTACCTTCCAGTGGACTCCACAAATCAACCATGGGCCTGGTCATGGTCCGTGGCCTAGTGTGACCTTTGAGTTGGTTTTATTCTAATTCGTTTCTTAAGGTTTATTATGAGGATTATTGCAAGATTTTATGGCTGATATATTTGTGGATGTTTCAAGAGCATCAATGCCACATTCATGCACCATTTTATGGGTCTTCATTGGTGATTTATGGCTTGACTCTTTGGCTTCCTCTTCCTTATTACAAGAGTTACATTCGGGCTTTTTATAAATTGTACGCTTTGCATAGGCATTTGGTGTGGTTATTGTCCCACCATATTAGACATTTCATTTGGGCATTTCGTGGCATTTTTAGGCATTCGAGAATGCCTTTAGGCACGTCCCTTTCATGGCCATTTTATGAGGCGTTTATGAGTCAAATATTGCCTCTTCAATTCAACTATTTTTCTAAGTTTGTGAAAGAGTGTTTAAGTGGTTTTGTAATCACCTTGTTGATCTCTTTGTTGGGCGTTTGCTTTGAGATCGTTTTGTACTCACTCTTATCATAGTGGATCTTTGTGCTGTTGTTGCCGCCCACGGTTTTTTGCCAACTTGAGTTTTTACGTAAAAAAATCTTGTGTCCACAATTTGTTCTTGATCTTGTTTTATATTCTCGAATATATATCTACATCTTTTATCAAACGCCTGCCTATATTTACGCTTGAATTTATTAAATTATTTTTCCCTAACATACTGATTTCAAATCAAGTTGTAAAATGTAAGTGAAAAGTTTGCCACAAGTTATTCTTGTAAAAATAATCTATAAGGTCATCCCACAAAAAAAAAATACTGAAATAAAAATCAAAGATTTTGAAAATGTAAACAAAGTGTTTTTGATGAAAGAATATTCAAATAAGTTAGGAAAAGAAAAAGGCTAATTTTTTTTTTTGGCATTTAAAAATTGATTTGTATGTCTTTGAAAATTGTGATCCGACCCATATCTTTAATTGGTTGCTTTGGAAGCAAGGGTAAGGCAGAGGCATTAGGTGAAGAGGGTTGGTGGGACTGAGACTCTCTCACTTAAGCCATCCACTTCGCCTATAAAACGACATCATACTCCACTCCTAGACCCTCACCAGCATTCTGACTTCTCTCCCTCTCTCCCTTTCACATTCTACTCCATCTTTCAATCTCTTTGAGAATTAGATCCGATCAGAGATGGACCACTCCCAACCACAGCCATGCGTTTGACGACTGGGCTTGGGCCTCGTGTGCCACATCCACCTCTTCCATGCGTGCTAGAACGGACTGAAATTCCGATCCACGGTCCAATTTTTTTTGCCCTTTTGTGCTTCTTTTCTTTTTTCTTTTTTTTCACTTATATTTTAATGATTAAAAAAAAGATTGTACATTATGAAGTGCGTGTATGACAAATATTTTAGTAGGTGATTCAAGTTGGAGTTTCATAGGTTGAAGAAGTGAAGGAATGCAATTTCCAAAAAAATGAAATTTTTGCTGATGTGGCAAGGTATAGTTCTAAAATATGAAACTTAGACTGATAATACTCTTAGAGCACTTGCAGCCATATGAAACGCATTTCATGTGGCCTACAAGAGTTTCACTCACATGCATACATTGCACGATTCACGAGACATCCTCGTGTGTTGTTCTCTGTGTGTGTTTCTTTGTCTTTTCATATTCTTTTGTTTTCCTCTTAAAGATAAAAAAAGAAAAGTTGTATATTGTTGTATGTGTTTATGACAAATATTTTATTACAAAATAATAAATATCTTACTATAAGACACTTTTCAAGTGTCTTATTTTGGTTTAAAATCATATTATTATATTTTTAAAGTAAAAAAAATGATATGATCAAATAATTAAGGCATATTATAACTTATAAATTGTGTAAAATCACATTTTTATCCATAATTTACCACATTTATAAAATATGTGTATCGTATGCCCTTATAGATTAGCGTATCATTTAACCCTTCGTTTGCCTAGCCGACAAGTGTTTTAGCTTAGCAATTCATAATTAAGCATAATTATTAAAAATTGATGATTTTAAATCATAAAATATGTTAATTTAGGATGAGATAAGACATTTAAAATTATCTTGTGGCAAGACATATATCATCATCCTATTTTATTTTGTTCTCCAAGCTGGAGTTCCATGGGATGCGGGAGTGAAAAAAATGTTGGAACTTGGGGTAATATGGAAAAGTAGACCCTACCTGGAGTTCCAAAAATCAAAACTTGGAATGCAAGTACTCTTTAAAGCATTGACACTGGTTGAATCACAGTTTCTTGATTTGCATTAGCAGATCAAGAAACTCGGTTCATGGTTTGAACTTCTGCCCTGATTCGCCCGCAAAATGTTTTTGCTTTTTTTTTTTGCCAACTTAGGGACAAAGTGAGCTGCATCAGCGTTGGCTTTTGCTTTAATTTTTTTTTTAAAGAAAGCGAAAAGATATTCTTGATCGTGGGCATTGGCCTGGCGAAGAATAGAGTCTCTCCACCAACGACCATATTTTGGGCTCTTTTTTTTGGTTCTAAATTTCTAGAAATACCCATAATTCACTTGTGAGAAATCATACACAAAAAACCTCTATCTCATACTCTATTAAAAAATTGTTTTCATATTGTTTATATTAAATTTGCTATTATACTTATAAAAAGAGTTTTGCTTGTATGGGTTAATTATTCAATTTTTTGAATATATACGAATTATTTTTATTTAATTTATTCACACAAATAATAACAGAAAGGAAAATGCTAAAACTAATGAATTTGCTTAGCAGTAGGGTCTATAAAAAATATTTTATTTGGTGATCCAAGTTGGTAATACATGGAATGCAAAGGGTAGAGAAAAAGTTTGATTGTGGTATGATGTGGATGGTGTAGGTCTAGGGAAGGCGATGAGTTGGGTAGACCTGGATACTCATTGGTGATACTCGTTGGGTCTGAAAAAGGTGGGACCCAGACCCATACCTTGGGGGTCTGATGGATCCACAGGTCGTAAACGAGTCCTAACTGCTTTTTCCGACAAATCGTGGGTATGGCCACAATCTGTGGCCAAGTATGGCATTTGAGTTGGTTTTTTCTGATTCGTTTTTTGAGGTTTGTTGCAAGGATCATTGCAAGAATTTATGGCTGATATATTTGCGGATGTTTCAAGAGCATCAATTCCACATGCATGCACCATTTTACGCATCTACATTGGTGATTTATGGCTTGACTCTTTGGTTTCCTCCTCTTTATTGCAATAGTTACATTCCGGACTCTCTATAAATTGGGTGCTTTCCATATGCATTTGATGGCTATTGTCCCATCATATTAGACATTTTCTATGGGCATTTTGAGGCATTTTAGGCGTTTGGGAGCCTTTTTATGCACGTCTCTCTCATGGCCATTTTATGACGCATTTGTGAATCAAACATTCCCTCTTCTATTCCGCTATTTTTCTAAGTTTGTGAGAGAGTGTTTAAGTGATTTTGCAATCACTTTGTTGATCTCTTCCTTTGGCATTTGCTTTGAGATCGCTTTGTACTCAATCCTATCATATTGGATCTTTGTGCATTTGTTGCCGCCCATGATTTTCTCCCGATTTGGGTTTCAATGTAAAAAAAAAAAAAGGTATGTCTACCATGTATTCTTGATCTTGTTTTATATTCTCCAATGACTACATCCTTTATCTCGCTTCCGCCTATATTACGCTCGAATTTTATTAAATTATTTTTCCCTAACAAGTGGTATTAGAGTCGGATCTTCATCTGATCCGGATTTCGAGTATTTTTGCTGAAGGATGTTCTCTGCTAATATTGAGAATTTTGACATCATGACAAGATCATTTTTATAGTTTCACCCGTTCTCGGAATTTTGGCCCAAGGGAGAGATTGTTAGGTATGGCCCAAAATGTGGTATGGCAAATGCACATGCAGCACATGAGTCCATCTTTATTATGCTTGTTTCACAATTCTTGATTGGGTAAAAAGAAGAACAAAGCAGATATCAGCTCACAACTCAAGATAACCTTGTCTTCTAATCAAACTTGCTCCTCATTAAGCATGAGCAGCCCAATTTATTTCGTTCAGGTTTAAGCCCGCTAACTTCAGAAGTCCAGCATGGTTACCTTCCAGTGGGCTCCACAGACCAACCGTGGGTCTGGTCACGATCTGTCGCCTAGTATGACCTTTGAGTTGGTTTTTTTAACTTGTTTTTTAAGGATTATTGTGAGGATTATTTCACGGTTTTATGGCTGATATATTTTGGATGTTTCAAGAGCATCAATTCCACATTCAAGCAGCATTTTATGAGTCTTTATTAGTGATCTATGGCTTGACTCTTTAGCCTCCTCCTCCTTATTGCAAGAACTACATTCTGGACTCTCTATAAATTGTGTGCATTGCATAGGCATTTGGCGTGGTTATTGTCCCACCATATTAGGTATTTCATTTTAGCATTTTGTGGCATTTCAGGCATTCGGGAGTGCCTTTAGGCACATCCCTTTCATGGCCATTGTATGAGGTGTTTGTGTGTCAAATATTGCCTCTTCTATTCCACCATTTTTTAAGTTTGTGAAAGAGTGTTTAAGTGGTTTTGTAATCACTTTGTTGATCTCTTCGTTGAGTGTTTGTCTTGAAATCGTTTTGTACTCAATCTTGTCATAGTGGATCTTTGAGCCATTGTAGCCGCCCGTGATTTTCTGTCGATTTGAGTTTCCACATAAAAAAAATCCTGTGTCCATTTGTTCTTGATCTTGTTTTATATTCTCAAATATCTACATCTTTTTATCACACGTCCGCCTATATTTACGCTCGAAAAAAATTATTTTTCCCTAACACACTGACTTCAAATCAAGTTGACAAATGTAAGTGAAAAGTTTGGCAAAAGTTATTCTTGTAAAAATGAACTATAAAGTCATCGCACAAAAAATTAATGAAATAAAAATCGACTATTTTGAAAATTCAAACAAAGTGTTGTGGTGAAAGAAGATTCAAATAAGTTAGGAAGAGAAAAAGGCTCATTTATATATTTTGGCATTTAAAAATTAGTTTGTATATCTTTGAAAATTTTGACCCGACCCATACCTTTAATTGGTTGCTTTGGAAGCAAGGGCAGGGCAGAGGCATTAGGTGAGGAGGTTTGGTAGGAGTGAGACTCTCACTTAAGCCATCCACTACGCCTATAAAACGGAATTATACTCTACTATTAGACCCTCACCAGCATTCTGAGTTCTCTCCCTCTCTCTCTCTTTCATATTCTACTCTGTCTTTCAATCTCTCTCAGAATTAGATCCGATCAGAGATGCACCACTCCCAACCATAGCTACGGAACTCCCAACCACAGCCACGCGTTCCATGGCTGGGCTTGGGCCTCGCGTATCACATCCACCTCTTCCACACGTGCCGGAACGGACTGCAATTCTGATCTACGATCTAAATTTTTTGTCCTTTTGTGCTTTTTTTTTCTTTTTTCCACTTATATTTAAATGATTAACAAAAAAGATTGTACGTTATGAGGTGGGTCCATGACAAAAAATTTATTGGGTGTTTTAAGTTAGAGTCCCATAGGCTAGAAAAGTGAAGGAATTTAATTTTCAAAAAAATGAAATTTTTGCTGATGTAGCAAGGTCGAGTTCTAAAGTATGAAACTTAGACTGATAATACTCTTAGAGTACTTGCAGCCATATGGAACGCATTCCATGTGGCCCACAAGAGTTTCACTCACATGCATACAATGCACGGTTCACGAGGCATCATCGTGTGTTGTTTTGTGTGTGTTTCTTTGTCTTTTCATATTCTTTGTTTCCCTCTTAAAGGTAAAAAAAATAAAGTTGTATATTGTTGTATAGATTTATGACAAATATTTTATTACAAAATAATAAATATCTTACTATAAGACACTTTTCAAGTGTCTTATTTTGGTTTAAAAAACATATATGATTATATTTTTAAAGTAAAAAAATGATCTGATCAAACAATTAAGGCATATTATAACTTATAAATTGCATAAAATCACATTTTTATCCATAATTTATCACATTTATAAAATACGTGTATCGCATGCCCTCATAGATTAGCGTATCATTTAATACTTTGTCTGCCTAGCCAACAAATGTTTTAGCTTAGCAATTCATAATTAAGCATAATCATTAAAAATTGGTGATTTTAAATCATAAAATATGTTAATTTAGAATGAGACAAGACATTTAAAATTATTTTGTGGCAAGACACATATTATCACCCTATTTTATTTTGTTATGCAAGCCGGAGTTCCATGGGATGTGGGAGTGAAAAAAATGTGAAACTTGGGGTAATATGGAAGAGTAGACCCCGCCTGGAGTTCCAAAGATCAAAACTTGGACTGCAAAGACTCTTTATAGCATCTACACTGGTTGAATCACAGTCCAAAATAAGGAGGGGTGGTCTAAGAAATGATCTGCATCAGCGGTCCAGGAAGCTCGGCTCGCGATCTGGACCTCTGCCCTAATTCGCACCCAAAATGTTTCTGCTTTTTTTTTTTTTGCGAGGTTGGGAGCAAAGTGAGTTGCATCAGTGTTGGCTTTTGCTTTAAATTTTTTTTTAAAAAAAAACAAAAAATTATTCTGAATCGTGGGCCTTGGCCTGGTTGAGAATAGAGTCTTGCACCACCTACCATATTTTGGGCTCTTTTTGTTTTTGGTTTTGAATTTCTAGAAAAACCCATAGTTCACTTGTGAGAAAATCACGCACAAAAACCTCTATCTGATACTCTCTAACAAATTTGCTTTTATATTGTTTATATTAAACCTGTTATTATACTTATAAAAAGGTTTTTGCTTGTATGGGTTAATTATTCAATTTTTTGAATATATACGAATTGTATTTCTTTAATTTATTCACACAAATAATAATAGAAAAGAAAATGCTAAAACTAATTAAATTTGTTTAGTGGTAGGGTCCATGAAAAATACTTTATTTGGTGATACAAGTTGGTGATATATGAAATGTAAATGGGAGGGAAAAGGTTTGATTATAGGATGATGTGGATGGTGTAGGCCTAGGTAAGGCGATGAGTCGGGTGCACCTGGATACTCGTTGGTGATACTCGTTTGTTTTGAAAAAGATGGGACCCAGGCCCATAACTTGTGGGTCTGACTGGTCCACAGGTCTTAAACGAGTCCAAACTATTTTTTTTTTACAATCCATGAGCATGGTCACGGTCCGTGGCCTAGTGTGACCTTTAAGTTGGTTTTTTCTGATCCATTTTTTGAGGTTTATTGCAAGGATTATTACAAGAATGTATGGCTGATATATTTGTGGATGTTTCAAGAGCATCAATTCAACATGCATGCACCATTTTACGCGTTTATATTGGTGATTTATGGCTTGACTCTTTGGCTTCCTCCTCCTCATTACAAGAGTTACATTCCAGACTTTATATAAATTGGGTGCTTTGCGTAGACATTTGATGGCTATTGTCCCATCACATTAGACATTCCCTGTGGGCATTTTGAGCCATTTTAGGCATTTGGGAGCCTTTTTATGCACGTCCCTCTCATGGCCATTTTATGAGGCATTTGTGAGTCAAACGTTGCCTCTTCTATTCGACTATTTTTCTAAGTTTGTGAAAGAGTTTTTAAGTGATTTTGTAATCACCTTGTTGATCTCTTCCTTAGGCGTTTGTCTTGAGATTGTTTTGTACTTAGTCATATCATAGTGGATCTTTGTGCAGTTGTTGCCGCCTGTGGTTTTCCCCCGATTTGGGTTTTCACGTACAAAAAATTATGGGTCCAACACTTATTCTTGATCTTGTTTAATATTATCTAATATCTACATCCTTTATCACGCTTCCGCCTATATTATGCTCGAATTTTATTAAATTATTTTTTCCTAACAAGTGGTATTAGAGTCGGGTCTTCATTTGATCGGGATTTCGAGCATTTTGGTTGATGGATGTTCTCCGTCTATGTTGAGAACTATGACATCATGACAATATCATTTTTATGCCGTTTCGCATGTTCTCGGAATTTTGGCCCAAGGGGGAGATTGTTAGGTATGGTCCAAAATGTGTCTAGCACATGCACATGAGTCTATCTTTATTACGCTTGCTTTACAGTTGTTGATTGGGTAAAGAGTAGAACAAAGCAAACATCAGCCAACATGTTACAACTCAAGATGACCTTGTCTTCTAATCAGCCTTGCACCCCACTAAGCATGAGCGGCCCAATTTATTTCTTTCAACTTTCAGCCCGCCAACTTCAACAATCCAACATGGTTACCTTCCAGTGTGCTCCACAGACCAACTGTGGACGGTCCGTGGCCTAGTGTGACCTTTGGGTTGATTTTTCTAATTCGTTTTTTAAGGTTTATTGCGAGCATTATTGCAAGGTTTTATGGATGATATATTTGCGGATGTTTCAAGAGCATCAATTTCACATTCATGCACCATTTTATGAGTCTTTAGCCTCCTCCTCCTTATTACAAGAGTTACATTGCGGGCTCTCTATAAATTATGCGCTCTGCATAGGCATTTGGCGTGGTTGTTGTCCCACCATATTAGACATTTCATTTACGCATTTTGTGGCATTTTAGGCATTTGCCAGTGCATTTAGGCACGTCCCTTTCATGGCCATTTTATGAAGCGTTTGAGTCAAATATTGCCTCTTCTATTCCACTATTTTTCTAAGTTCGTGAAAGAGTGTTTAAGTGGTTTTGTAATCACCTTGTTGATCTATTTGTTGAGCATTTGCTTTGGAGATAGTTTTGTACTCACTCTTATCATAGTGGATATTTGTGTCGTTGCTTCGGCGGTTTTCGACCAATTTGGGTTTCCACGTGAAAAAATCATGTGTCCACCATTTGTTCTTGATCTTATTTTATATTCTCGAATATCTACATATTTTATCACACATCTGCCTATATTTACACTCGAATTTTATTAAATTATTTTCCCCTAACATATTGACTTCAAATCAAGTTGTCGAATGTAAGTGAAAAGTTTGCCAAAAGTTGTTCTTGTAAAAATAATGTATAAGGTCATCACACAAACAAATAATGAAATAAAAATTGACTATTTCGAAATTTCAAACAAAGTGTTTTTCATGAAAGAAGATTCAAATAAGTTAGGAAGAGAGAAAGGCTAATTTATTTTTTTTGGCATTCAAAAATTGGTTTGTACATCTTTGAAAAATGTGACCCGACCCATATCTTTAATTAGTTGCTTTGAAAGTAAGGACAGGGCAGAGGCATTAGGTGAAGAGGGTTGTACCGGTTGATTCTCCACTTAAGCCACCTCTTCGCCTATAAAACCGCATCATACTCCACTCCTATACCCTCACCGGCATTTTGGTTGTCTCCCTCTCTCTCTTTCACATTCTACTCCCTCTTTCAACCTTTCTGAGCATTAGAGCCGATCAGAGTTTGAGCACTCCCAGCCACAGCCACGCGCTCCGTGGCTGGGCCTGGGGCTTGCATGTCACATCCACCTCTTCCACGCGAGCTGCAACGGATTGCAATTTCGATCTGGGATCTAAATTTTTTTGTCCTTTTGCGCTCTTTTTCTTTTTTTTTTTCACTTATATTTAAATGATTAAAAAAAGGATTGCACGTTATGAGATGGATCTACTATGTTATTAGATGATTAAAGTTGGAGTTCCATAGGCTGGAGAACTGAAGGAATACAAGTTTCAAAAAATAAAATTTTTGCTGATGTGGCAATGTAGAGTTCTAAAATATGAAACTTACACTGATAAAACTCTTAGAACGCTTGCAGCCATATGGAATCCAATCCATATGAACCACAAGAGTTCCACTCACATCCATACAATGTTACGGTTCACGAGGCATCCTCATGTGTTGCTCTGTGTGTGTATTTCTTTGCCTTTTCATATTTATTTTTTCCCTCTTAAAGGTAAAAAATGAAAGTTGTGTATTGTAATATGGGTTTATGACAAATATTTTACTACAAAATAATAAATATTTTACTATAAGACACCTTTTTGTGTTATTTTGGTTTTAAAATCATATTATTATATTTTTAAATTAAAAAATGATACGAATCAAATAATTAAAGCATATTATAACTTATAAATTGTGTAAAATCATATTTTTATCTAATTTATCACATTTATAAAATACGTGTATCATATGCACTCATAAATTTGAGTATCATTTAACACTTTGCCGGCCTAGCTAACAAATATTTTAGCTTATCAATTCATAATTAAGCATAATCATTAAAAATTGATGATTTTAAATCATAAAATATGTTAATTTAGGATGAGATAAGACGTTTAAAATTATCTTGTGGCAAGACACATTTCATCATCCTATTTTATTTTGTTATCCAAGTTGGAGTTCCATGAGACGTGAGAGTGAAAAAAATGCTGGAACTTGGGGTAATATGGAAGAGTAGAGCACGCCCAGATTTCCAAAAATCAAAACTTGGACTGCAAGTACTATTTAAAGCATCTACACTGGTTGAATTACAGTCCAAAATAAGGAGGGTTGGTCTAAGAAATTATCTGCAGTAGCAGTCCAAGAAGCTTGAGTCGCGGTTTGGACTTCTGCCCTGATTCGCTTGCAAAATGTTTTTGCTTTTTTTTGGGCCAGCTTAGGGACAAAGTGAGTTGCATCAGCGTTGGCTTTTGCTTAAAATTTTTTTTTTTAAAAAAGTGAAAAGCTATTCTTGATCGTGGGCATTGGCCTAGCGAAGAGTAGAGCCCTTACACCAATTACCATATTTTGGGCTCTTTTTGTTTTTGGTTTTAAATTTCTAGAAATACCCATAATTCAATTGTGAGAGATCACACACGAAAAACGTCTATCTCATACTCTTTAAAAAAATTGTTTTCATCTTTTTTATATTAAATTTGTTATTATACTTATAAAAAGGGTTTTGCTCGTATGGGTTAATTATTTAATTTTTTGAATATATATGAATGATTTTTTATTAATTTATTCACAAAAATAATAATAGAAAAGAAAATGCTAAAAGTAATTAAATTCGTTTAGCGGTAGGGTACATGAAAAATATTGTATTTGGTGATCCAAGTTCATGATACATGGAATGTAAAGGGGAGAGAAAAAGTTTGATTGTGGGATGATGTGGATGGTGTAGGTCTAGGAAAGGCGATGAGTCGGGTGCACTTGGATACTCATTGGTGATGCTCGTTGGATCTAAAAAAGATGGGACCCAAACCCATAACTTGTAGGTCTGACAAGTCCACAAGTCGTAAACGAGTCCTAACTGCTTTTACCGACAAACCGTGGGCATGATCATGGTCCGTGGCCCAGTGTGACATTCGAGTTGGTTTTTTTTGAGGTTTAGGGTCTGTTCTTTTCGTAGGTAAATGGGGGTGGGTAAAAGGCTGAAGTGGGTTGAGGTTGGTTGAGATGGGTTGAGGTGGGTTGAAGTTGATATATTTTTTTTTTTTAGGTGGGTTGAAGTAGGTTGAAGTGAGTTGAAATTGGTTGAAGTGAGTCGAAGTTGGTATATTTTTTTTGTGGTGGGTTGAAGTGGGTTAATGAGAATGTAATTATGTGTGATAATTTATGAAGTTATTGTAATTTAGTGTATTTTTTTGCTGAATGGTAATTTCACAATTTTGTAACTATATTTTTGGAAGTTGAAGGTCGGCACAACTTGTCAATTATTTTTAACGATTTGGGTTACAAAATTTATTGATGATAACTTTTTATATACGAGCCTTTTTTTTAAATGCATAAATTTGAAAATACCAACCTAAACCCACTTCAACCTACTTCGATCCAATTCCACTATCAACTACTGCCTGATGATGATAATTTGAATCTATATTTGAAAAGCATGTGATAGCAAAATATGATGATGATAATTTGAAAATTAAATTGGAATCGTATCTAATCAATACTGCTTGATGCATCATGATAATTTGAAAATTAAAATTGAACGTGTCCAATCACTACTGTCTGATGCATCGGAGAATCTCACGCCTCTCATTTGACAAACCAAACAACCCTGCTATTTTACACCAACACCCCTACCTATTTCTCCTAGAAGGCCCCCCTTTCCAATTATGTAGGTGTGACCCCCCTTGAATTACCTACAAATGACACATGCTCCCCCCCCCTTGAATTACTCACACAAGACATATGCTTTCCCCCCTTGATTTACCCACAATAGACACATGTTCTCCCCCCCCCTCTCAATTACACAACAAGGCAATAAAACCCCCATCTCCATTGCTTGAATTACGCAAGTCCCCTTGAATAAGCCAAAGACGCAATCCCTCTTGCAATTACCCAGCAACGAAGGCTCCCCCCATTGCAATTGCCCATAAACGAAGCCCCCCCTCCCGATGTTCACGGCACTTCCCTACCGGCGGTGAGGTGCCGACCATCCCAACGACAACGACAGGTGCGTGGGTCTTCCATTTGGAGGCGAGCACAACCCTGGTGCCCAGCGCTGATCGGGTTTGAAGGCATTAACGGGATAGGTATGTACCTCATTTCACCCATATTTGATTTACTCAATTGTGGTGGATAATGCTTGCACATGTTGGTGTTGCGGGTGGGCAAATTTGGGGTGTAATTGTTCGATTTTTGGTGTTGTTTTCGGTTGCCATTAGTTGGGGTGTGTGGTGAGTTTCTGGAAATTATATGAGTGTTTCTTGGGTGATACTCACCACTGATGCACATTACAATCACTACGGAATGAGATTTGTATGAGTTTTTATGGTTTGAAAATGTTAGTTGCTGAGATTATGAGCAGTGAAATGCCTTATACCTTTGTTGTTGAACATGTCACTATCTGATGTATCCATGGTTGTTAATTTGTTACATTAGAAGTGACCCCCCTTCATATTAAAAATGCAAAGGTCAATTTGCATCTTCCTTGCTTGTGTGTTTTGTGGTCTGACCATGGCATGTTCATGGGTATGGAAAATTGAAAATGATGGCTGCTTCTGCTTCTGAGAAAAAATCTGCTAATTGGACAAATAGGGATGATGGGAAGTTGTTAGATCTTCTGATCGAACAAAGAGCGCAGGGAGCAGTTAAATTTGAGTGGAGTTTAGTGAGAGTGATGTTGAAAAATGAAGGCATTAATAAGGAGAACATCCAAATCAAAAACCGTTATAATTATTTACGAAAGAAGTTGGGAGCTTGAGAATTTCTTATAGGCAAAACAGGGGTGGGTGTTGATTACAAAACCGACGTTGTGGTTGTGTTTGATTCAACTTTGCAAGACTTCCTTCAGGTAAATGATGTTCCCATAAATAAGTTTCGAATATTATACATGACTTCATTTTTCGGAATTGTAATGTCAAACATTCATGTATACGGTGGTGTGCAGAGATATGGTGAGAAGTATAAATCATTTCGAAAGAAGGTGCCTGCGAACTTGGAAAAGATGAAATCGGAATTCTATGGGAAGCAAGCCACTGGGGAAATGAGCTTCGCTCATGGGATGGTTGCTTCTCCTACCAATCAAACCCAACGGTCAACGGGGAAAGCGCTTCATATGAACGAACATGTAGGTGACAGTGACGAAGCAAATGAGGATGGATCTGATGCCCATATGGAATGCATTCGTGCGGAGGAAAGTCGATCTCCTCCTAAGAGTGTGCACAGCTCTCGTAAGTGAAAAAGTGAAAGCGGGACTTCTAGTGACGACAAACGACAAGAGTTTCTGAATTGGTCATCAAGGGATGAGGAAGTGCATCAAGCCCTCGCTATTATCCGCATGAGGGAGGAGGCAAAGCAACAACCATCCCTTACGAAGCATGTGCATGCACAACTGAAACAACATCCCCAAATTTATGCCATAGGATCGGATTTCATATGGAGTGTGATGGACTACATCCATCAAAAAAATGAAGAAATTCTTTTCTTGGATTTGGATGATGAGTTTGTGGTTAGATACGTGGCATCAAGAGGGTTCTGGATCTGACAGTGTATGCTAAGTAGAGTATGTATGTATTAGTTTTCTTGTGCGTACTTATTCTAATAAGTTGTTTGTGTTAGTATTAGGTGGTCGTGGACATGTTGCTTTCTTTGTTCTGGATGTCATGTACGTTGGATGGCTTTATGATTTTGTTGTTTGTGTACTTCATTGTATCGTTGTATGCGGAGCAAAACCATGTAGTGGGGACTTTCAGTAATTTAAATTTGTTTGACCTTGCTAATTGTTGTGCGACGATGTCATGTGGAATGGATGAGGACGATTGTAGGATGGATGAGGAGGATTGTGCAATGGATGCGGTGGAAGACCATGCTATTGATACTATTCTTGCTTACACCCTACAATGGAATCATGTGGGCCAACCTTAGCCCACGTTTAAAGAAAGATTGCCAAGAGCAATTTGTGGGGAGAGTGGGGTGAAGTACATACATAGATTGTTGAATAGGAATCGTCCTAATTTATGTCGTAAAGTTCTTCGCCTTGACAAAGATGTTTTTACACATCTCGTTAACATTTTCATAGAGAGGCGTTTATTGAAAGAGGGTCGTTTTATTAAAGCTGCCGAAATTGTTGCAATTACCTTGTTTGTTTTGGCAAGAGGGGCTAGTTATCGGGAGGCTAAAGATTGCTTTCAACATTCACCATCAACAATAGATAAATATCATAAACAAGTGCTCGACGGTCTGGTGAAATTGTCTTATGATATTATTAAGCCATATCAAAGTCAAGATGAATTGCCTGCTGAAATTTTCTAGAAGAAGGGCTTCTATTGGCCTTTTTTTAAGGTATGTTTGTCACCTCCTTACACACATTCACATGTTCTTATCATTATATGCAATTGTGCAAATACGCTGAATTGTTATTCTGTGTTGAAAGACTGCATTGGGGCTTTAGATGGGACGCATATTCAATGCGTAGTAGGAGATAATGATGGCCAACAATTTAGAAATCGTAAAGGATTAAAGAGTTGGAACATTTTGTGTGTCATTTCTTTTGACGTGATGTTTACATATGTGAATATTGGCTGGGAGGGAAGTTCCCACGATTTACCTGTGTTGAAGGATAGTTTGCATCAGTGTAAATTTGATTTCCCTCATCATCAATCAGGTACTAACATATTCATTGTCATGTTTGTAGGTAATTTGGTTGATTATAACGCAAATTTCATGTCGTGTCTTTCTCTAATATACTCCTACAAGAAAATATTATTTGGTGGATTCGCGTACCCAAATACGACGGGGTATTTGGCTCTTTATTCAGGAAAGAGCGTTCGCTACCACATTCCAGAATTCAGAAGCGAACGAAGATGCGGCCATAGGTCACAAGGTATTCAAGAGGAATTTAAATATCGACATTCGTCTTTACGTGGAGTAGTTAAGCGAACATTTAGAGTTTTGAAGACGACTTAGAAGATTTTGGATGACAGGATGCCTCAAGTGAGTTTAGAATCACAAATTGAAATTGTTATTGCAGCATGTGCACTCCACGATTTCGTTCGTCTGCATGAGAAGGGGATGCAAATCTCTCTAATGCCTTTATGCGATGACCCAAGGCCACCTGTTAACCTATTTGACCAAGATGCTAAAAATGTCATGAAAGAAATTAGGAATCAAATAGCGAACGAAATTTGGGCATCTCATTCCACTTGAAATTATAAATGTTTGTAAAAGTGGCACTGATACGTGCTTAAGTGTTTTGCGTCGTTTAATTTGTGCGTTGCATTCCTGTAATCATTTTCATATCTGAATGTCTTCGTATGTGTCTCACGTTTACAAATTGCAATTAGAAATTAAATGATTCCCGAAGGTATAGATTTTGAATATGATAAGAAATTATCAAATTTCATAGTTGCAGACGGAATACTTTTTTGTCTAATTTTTTTAGGCCCTATTCTTTTTGTGGGTTAATTAAAAAATACCAATATCAATCAACTTCAACCCCCTTTCATTAGTTTCATTAAGTTTAATTTATCAAATCAACAGAATTCAACCCACTTCAATGTACCTCAACCCATCTCAACCTACTTTAACCTACTTCACCCTTTTACCCACCCCAATTTAGTTATAAATTTTCACCATTTTCAAATCATACTACTTTGTAAAAATAATTAAATCTCACATGACACTTTACAAATTATTAAAATTATGAAGGAGTGGGTTGATGTTGGTCGAGGTAGGTTGAAGTGAGTTAAGGTTGGTATTTTTTTTTCCAGGTGGGTTGAAATTGGTTGAAGTGGGTTGAAGTAAGTTGAAGTGGATTGAGGTTAGTAAATCTAAAATGACCTACGAAAAGAATAGGGCCTTATTGCAAGAATTTATGGATGATATATTTGGGGATGTTTCAATAGCATCAATTCCACATGCAAGCACCATTTTACGCATCTATATTGGTGATTTATGGCTTGACTCTTTGACTCCCTTCTCCTTATTGCAAGAGTTACATTCCGGACTCTCCATAAATTGGGTGCTTTGCATAGACACTTGATGGCTATTGTCCCATCATATTAGACATTTTCTGTGGGCATTTTGAGGCACTTTAGGCATTCAGGAGCGTTTTAACGCACGTCCCTCTCATGGCCATTTTAAGAGGCGTTTGTCAGTCAAATGTTGCCTTTTCGATTCTACTATTTTTCTAAGTTTGTGAGAGAGTGTCTAAGTGATTTTGTGATCACCTTATTGATCTCTTCCTTGGGCGTTTGCTTTGAGATCATTTTGTACTCAGTTATAGCATGGTGGATCTTTCTACGGTTGTTGCTACCTATGATGTTCTCCCGATTTGGGTTACCACGTAAAAAAAATCGTGTGTCCACCATTTATTCTTGATGTTGTTTTATATTCTCAAACATCTACATTCTTTATCACGGTTTCGCCTATATTACACTCGAATTTTATTAAATTAACTTTTCCTAACAAATGGTATTAGAGTCGGGTCTTCATCTGATCCGGATTTCGAGCATTTTTATTGAAGGATGTTCCTTATCGATATTGCGAATTTTGGCATCATGACAAGATAATTTTTATGTCGTTTCGTCCGTTCTCGAAATTTTGGCCCAAGGGGGAGATTGTTAGGCATAGCCCAAAATGTGGTCTAGCACATGCACATAAGTCCATCTTTATTATGTTTGTTTTACAGTTATTGATTGGGCAAAGAGAAGAACAAAACAGACATCAGTCCACGTGTCACAACTCAAGATGACTTTGTCTTCTAAGCAAGCTTGCACCTCATCAAGCATGTTCGGCCCAATTTATTTCTTACAGCTTTAAGACAGCTGATTTCAACAATCCAGCATGTTTGCCTTAATCCCTTCCGGTGGACTCCACAGGCCAACCGTGGGCCTGGTCATGATCCGTGGCCCAATGTAACTTTTGGGTTGGTTTTTTCTTATTCGCTTTTTGAGTTTTATTGTAAATGCATGCATAATTTTATGAGTCTTTATTGGTGATTTATAGCTTGACTCTTTGGTCTCCTCGACCTTATTGCAAGAGTTATATTCGAAGCTCTCTATAATTAGGCGCATTTGGTGTGGCTATTGTCCCACCATATTAGACATTTTATGCGGGCATTTTGTGGCATCTTAGGCGTTCGGGGGAGTGTCTTTAGGCGCGTCCCTCTCATGGCCATTTTATGAGACATTTGTGAGTCAAATGTTGCCTCTTCTATTCCATTATTTTCCTAAGTTTGTAAGAGAGTGTTTAAGTAAATTTGTAATCATCTTGTTGATCTATTCCTTAGGTGTTTGCTTTGGGATCGTTTTGTACTTACTCATATCATAGTGAATCTTTGTGTCGTTGTTGTCGCTCGTTGTTTTCTTGTGATTTGGGTTTCCACGTAAAAAAATCATGTGTCTACCATTTATTATTGATCTTGTTTTATATTCTCCAATATCTACATCCTTTATCATGCTTCCACCTATATTTGAACTCAAATTTTATTAAATTATTTTTTCCTAACAAACCGATTTCAAATCAAGTGTTGTCAAATGTAAGTGAAAAGTTTGCCAAAAGTTATTCTTGTAAAAGTAATCTATAAGATCATCCCACAAAAAAAAAGAAGAAATAAAAACAGACTATTTTGAAATTCAAACAAAGTGTTTTTGATGAAGGAAGATTCAAATGAAAATTATGTGTGGCATTGTGAAATTTTGGAAAATACAAAAGCAAATATCAATATAAATTTTTTTTAAGTCTGCTATTGAGTAAGCAAAATAAAAGCTGTAGAGAAGTTTATAAACTAACTTATGACAATAACTTTTCATCAACAATTATGTTAACCTGTGGTTGTTGCTATTTGAACTTTCAGCCTCGATTTCACCACGCATCTTATACCAACATGTCAACGTTCTTATGCTAACCATTTTAAGCCTTTAAGCATAATGTAAATGACTATGGTTTTCAATACTTATTTTTGGAAAAAATATTTGTACACATTGTTGTCAATGTTGCATATATATTTGAGTAGGGGTGGGAATGAGACGGTTACGAGGCGGATTTAGCCGTACCTTTACTTATATCCATTTTTAAAATTAATATACATACCCATACGCATATTCATTGGGCATTGTAAAACCATACCCATACTCATATCCGCTAGATATAGCGGGCATGCGGGTTTTGTTCGGGTACATATAAAACAAAATGAATTAAATCCATTTTATATCCACATTCAACATCAACTAGCCAATATGTCACATAAAACATCAAGCTTCCAACAAATACAACTAAACGTTTCTAAACTCAAGCAAAAAAACAAACACTCGATAGTTATAGTTTCTAACAAAATGTCCTGCCGGAGTCTTGAATATAATACAACTCAAAATAACTAGCAAAATATCTAAATCAAAGCAACAAATTAAAACTTTGAATAAAAGGTATGAATTTTATACGAGGAGGATATGGGGCGGGTACGAGATGGGTATTGATAAAATAGGTATGAGGTGGATGGGAGCTATACGCATACCTATATCCATACCCATATCCATTTTAGCAATATCCGTTCCATATCTATTTTTTCACATTTTCAATATTCATACCCATACTCAGTGGGCCGAATTTTGCGGGTTTGAAGCAGGTACGAATTTTTTTTGTCGGCCCTATGTATGCGCAATTTTTTGCTATTATTTGTATGTATCCTAACAAGTTATGCATGTTAGGATAGATTTTTAATATTCTAAGAGCTATTAACTATTTCAATTGATATTTTACGATTGGTTGGATTAGTTGTAATACTGTAATAGGACATCGCCTCAATTCTTCCATGTTTAGAGTTCGATTCTAAATATATTGAACTCAAATAAGTAACAAAAATTCCATGTGACTTGAAACTAAATTCTTAACCTAAAACTGGCTAAATTTTCAATTTCGATGTGACTAATTATCCAGATTTAAAATTTGGATGAAAATTTGATGATAAAAATGAATTTCTTTTGTGCATCATACACACGACAGATTTCTACCAGCACTTAACATACCAAATCAACCTTTTTTCTTGAAGGCAAGTAAGTATAGATCAAAAGGTCTTGCAATGATACAAACTCTGCTAGGTATGGCCCAAAATGTGGTCCAGCACGTGCATATGAGTCCACCGTCATTATGTTTGTCTTACAATTGTTGATTGGGTGAAGAGAACAACAAAGCAGAGATCAGCCCATCTTACAAGATGGTTGTGTCTTCTAATTAAGCTTGCACCTCATCAAGTATGTGCAACCCAATTGATTTTTTACAGCTGTAAGCCCATTAACTTCGACAATCCAACATGTTTGCCTTCCAGTGGGGCTCCATGGACCAACTGTGGATCTGGTCATGGTCCATGGCCTAATGTGACTTTTGGGTTGATTTTTTCTGATGCGTTTTTTTGAGGTTTATTGTAAGGTTTTATGGCTGACATATTTGTGGATGTTATAAGAGCACCAATTCCACATTCATGCACCATTTTATGAGTCTTTATTGGTGATTTATGGCTTGACTCTTTGACATCCTCCGCCTAATTGCAAGAGTTACATTCCGAGCTCTTTATAAATTAAGGTGCTTTGTATAAGCATTTAGTGTGACTATTGTCCCACCATATTAGACATTTCATGTGGGCATTTTGTGACATTTTAGGTGTTTGAGAGTGCCTTTAGACTAGTCTCTTTCATAGTCATTTTATGAGGCGTTTGTGAGTCAAATGTTGTCTCTTCTATTCTACTATTTTTCTAAGTTTGTGAAAGATTGTCCAAGTAATTTTGTGATCACCTTGTTGATCTTTTCCTTAAGCGTTTGCTTTAAGATCATTTTATACTCACTCATATCATAGTGGATCTTTGTGCCGTTGTTGCCGACAGTGATTTTTCTCCTGATTTGGGTTTCATGTAAAAAAAATTGTGTCAGCTATTCATTCTTGATCTTGTTTTATATTCTCAAATATTTACATCACGCTTTCGCCTATATTTACGCTCAAATTTTATTAAATTTTTTCCCCTAACAAACTCACTTCAAATCAAACTATCAAATGTTGGTGGAAAATTTGGCAAAAATTATTGTTGTAAAAATAATCTGTAAGGTCATCCCCCCAAAAAATAATGAAATAAAAATTGATTATTTTGAAAATTCAAAGAAAGCGTTTTTGATGAAGGAAGATTCAAATAAGTTAGGAATAGAGAAAGGCTAATTTATGTTTTTTTGCTATTTAAAAATTGGTTTGTACATCTTTGAAATCGACCCACATCTTTTTAATTGGTTGTTTTGGAAGCAAGTAGGCCTGGCAAAACTAACATGAGATCTGAAACCAAAACCGAATGACCCGGACCTATATCCGACCCGACACTCGAAGTATGTTCATCCGAAAGTGGACCCGAAATCCGAATTGACCCGACCCGAATCATATCTGACCCGAAATTTTCAACAAAGTTGTTTGTTTTGGTATGACGAACATATTTCACCAAAAATTGGTTGACCCGAAATCGACCCGACCCGAACCATACCCGACTCAAACCAAAACGATCCAAAATGTCACTTAACTTGAACATGATCCGATTCAAACTTAAACCGATCTGTATCAGAACTAAATGACTTATTTGTCAAGTCTCGAAGCAAGGGCAGGGCAGAGGCATTACCGCATTAGGTGAAGATGGTTGGTGAGGGTGGGACTCTCCCACTTAGCTACCATCTTTGCCTATAAAATCGCATCATAGTGCACTCCTATACCCTCACCTGCATTCTGTGTCTTCTCTCTGTCTTTGTCATTCTAACCCCTCTTACGATCTCTCTCAGTACCAGATCTGATCAGAGATGGAGTACGACAAGGTCCTCCTGGGCATGGGCAATCCTCTTTTGGATATCTCTGCTCACGTCGATGAAGAGTTCATGAAGAAGTAAGTCTCTCACCTCGGTTTATCTATGCCTCGAATCTTTGATTCTTGTTTATATCTTTATTTGTTGCGAAATGTGAGTGTTTTTTTGGATGAATTTGAGAAATTTGATCAGTGGATCTGGGAATATGGGGTTTTCATGTGATGGGTAGTTTTGTCGATGGGCACTCTGAAGTGGGTAAGCGTGAGATGGGAATTTGATGGGCTATAACTGTGATACTTGTTTTTAAGTTATGTTTTGCTAAGTTTGAAGGAAGTTTGCTGTGTCGGTATTCGGAGAACGTTGGTAGTAGAATTGAAGGCATTGATTTGTAGTCTTAAGCTGTTTGCAATAGCATTTAAAGGTTAGATAGTTGCTAGTGATTGCTTAGATGGAATTTTGCTGTTCTAGCCTTAACGTAGCTAGTGAAATTTTTAGATCCGATTATTCATTTTCGTTGCTCCGTGGATCGTCTTGTCAAGCTACCAAACAGGGTTATATTGCTGCTGTGTGCGAGAGGACTGATTCTCACGTTTGCTATTCAATTTGCAATTAGATAAGCTAGTTTATGCAGTAGGTTTATAAAAATGAATGTTGGGGAAATTTGGGAAGTATTGAAGAATGGCTTTTGAGGTTATTGGTGTGTGCAATGCGTGCTGAAACTTGGGTTAGATCTCACTGCCCATGTACCAACCAATGATTCAAAATGCGATTCCAGTTGTGAGACAGAAAAATCACTCTAATGCGGTAATTGCGTTCTATATTGCGGTTGTCGTAGAGTGAAAACGCGGTTCACCAACTCAAGAACCTATCTGATGCAGCCGTTTTGGCACGAAATGGCCACAATTTTAATGAATGCTTCAATCATTTCATTCGAACAATATTGGAGATTTTATTGCGCCACCCTGTAAATGTGTCAAAGGGTGACATAGGTGAGGGTTCAATTGTCGGCTCCTTCATGAACTTTTTCAGGGTTCCCATGAGATATAGGGCCTTTAGGGCCTGCCCTTTTCGTTGTAAATTGGGGGTGTGGGATGGAAAGAAATGGAATGGAGTGAGAAGGAGTGGAATGAAGTTGGAAGGAGTGGTTTTTTCTTGCAAGAGTGGGAAGGCTTGGAATTGAGGGGGAATGAATGTGGAATGGGGTGGAAGAAAGATAGAATTATTAATATTAAGGTGTGAGAAGGAGTAATATTTATCTTTAAGGAGTAGGAAAAAGTGGAAAAGAGTGGGAAGGAGTGGGAGCAATAATTTACCCAAGAAAATAACAGGCCCTTAGTTGGGCTACCTTTCCCAGCAAAGAGAAAAAGAAGCCTTGATATCACCTTTTTGTTGCGGGAATTCTAGCACATTGCAGTTTTTTTGTTTTTTTTTTGATACTGGCAACTCTTATTTGACATTCGAGACAGTTGCGATACAATCATAGAATGCCACAATTCATAGTGACATTTGCAGTTTATTTTTAATTTATTTTGAAGATAGCTAGGATACTATGCTGCATTTGATAACTGATTTTTTTTTGGGGGGGGGGGGGTGATTTTGAACATATTAATTTACTTTTCTGGACAATTTGACTCAGATATGATATCAAGCCAAACAATGCCATCCTTGCAGAAGAGAAACACATTCCTATGTAAGTCAGCTATATCTCATTGTATGATGGAAGTGCTCAGTCGTGGACTGATTAGCTTTTATTTCATTTGTGTTATCAACACAAAGCATATTACAGTTCATAGGATTGGAGCTTCCTGTATTATGGTTTAAGGACTCATTTATGTCTATGCATGTGGGATTTGAATCATACAGTTGGCAAATGAGAGCGCTTATGTTGATGCACTTTTACAAAGTTGTTTGCTTTGAGCCTTTTCCCTTTTATGTAAGACAAATTGTAGTTTACATGTCCTGCTTTCCTTACGAGATTGTCATTTTTCTTCCACTCGAATGATCGGTAATCAATCAGGGTCTTTGTTGAGTTGTTTTGTAGCTTTTCACTGTATCCTAACTGTCCACTGGAATCCTTTTCAGGTATGAGGAGATGGCAGACAAATACAAAGTGGATTACATTGCTGGAGGTACATGCAAAGCAGAGTTGTTTCTGGAATGATGAGATTATGTAACGCTTATTAGAGTAAACTATGAGTTTATTAACAATCTTGTATCTTTCAGGTGCTACTCAAAATACAATTAGAATTGCACAGGTATATCTCCACACCCTTTAGGGCAACTCTATTCACTGTAAAAATATCATTACCCTATAATTAATATCTTGGAAATGAGCAATCCAAAGCCTTGCTAGCTTAGGTTCATGTCGTACGCAGTCAACCATGAGATTTGCCTTGCAATCTTGAGGGCAATCCTGGTTATTATGTGGCAAAATGCCAAATCTGTCCTTATTAAACAAATATTTATTTCCTTCTTCAGTGGATACTCCAAAAACCCGGAGCGACAAGTTACATTGGTTGTGTTGGCAAAGACAAGTTCGCTGAGGAGATGAAGAACAGTGCTAAGGCTAGTGGTGTCAATGTAAGTTTTACATGTTTCTTCTCTCTTTTGCTCTCTTTTTTTTTTTTGGACAAACCGATGATCGGAATGGCTTTGTCTGATATGGATGCTTTTCAATGGTCAGATTCAATATTATGAGCATGAATCTGCACCTACTGGCACATGTGCTGTTTGTATTGTTGGTGGTGAAAGGTTAGTTAATCTCAGTCTTAACTAGTACCTGCACTCTGATACGCCTGGAACATATGCACAATTATGCCCAAACAATTTTTAACTTATTGACATATCTACTTGTATGATGATTGATAGATGTACTGAGGTATATGAAGGAAATTTTGTCGTACTATTTTAGGGGCTTCAAAAAGCCATGTTAGCCTTTTGTTTTTTTGGTCCTCCTCACCTAACCTTAATACCATAATTGGATTCTGTCAACTATCTTAATCAAGCACTGCCACATGACTTGGAATGAGATTGTTAATTGTATTTAATGAAGCTAAGAGTTCATATATCATTTGTTGCTCTACAGTTTGATGTTTTTTCAGCTGTGGCCCATTTTCTCAAGTTTTAACTATTGTAGGGTTGCTTAAAGATTTTTAATAAACGTTGAAGTTCAAGTGTGGTGCATGCCCGTTGGCAGTAACTGTTTTCAGGATTAATGGCCATATGGGCTACAACCTATGTTACTTGGACTCTTCATTTTGCCTAAAGTACCCGTGTCAGACAGTTGACACTCGGACATGGGTAAAGACACCCGGCATTTCATTTTAGACCAAAAATGTAGAAATTTTTTCAAAAAATTGCAGCGTACGACATGACACCATGTCGGACATTCGATACTTCAACATGCGTATGGCAGAGTCTGAGTAGCATAGGCTACAACCACTCAATTCTTGCTATAAGACCAATATTGCATCTCTAATGGGATACTTGTTTGCCAAAACCATTATAGTGATTCATTCTGTGGCTGATCCTACTTTTTGATGTAGCGGGGTATGTTGGTATGGTGAATTATTGACATTTATTCACCTGATTCAAATATGCAGGTCATTGGTCGCTAATTTGTCTGCTGCTAACTGCTACAATGTTGAGCATTTGAAGAAGCCTGAGAACTGGGCTTTGGGTATTGACCTCATTAGCAGCTGTTTTCAATATTATATTTGTCCATTTCTTTTTGCACTGGTCTTGATTGAAGCTGACTTTTTTGCAAAATCATATTTGATAGTTGAGAAGGCCAAGTATTACTACATTGCTGGATTTTTCCTTACTGTATCTCCAGAATCCATTCAGCTTGTTGCAGAACATGCAGCTGCCAATGATAAGGTTTTTATTGTGATCCATTGGATGTCTCCCTTCTCTTCAATTTCGATTAGCTTTATGACAAGCTGTGTGCTTTGACTGTAGTATTTCACGATGAATCTCTCGGCTCCGTTCATCTGTGAGTTCTTCAAGGAACCTCAGGAGAAAGCTTTGCAGTAAGCCCTTTTCTGGTTTCATTATCCTGGTTGTCTTGAAGAATTTGACAAGGTACCAATACATTTTTGTGGCGTGGTTCAGATATGTGGATTATGTTTTTGGCAATGAGACAGAAGCTAGAGCTTTCTCTAAAGTTCATGGTTGGGAGGTAATGTTTGCTTTGATTCAAGATCATTATATGTTTTGGTCTGACTGGTGTACCTTATGAGGCCTTATTTTGCTGATCAGACTGACAATGTGGAGGAGATAGCTAAGAAGATCTCCCGGTGGCAAAAGGCATCAGGAGCACACAAGAGAATCACTGTGATTACCCAGGGGGCTGATCCCGTCGTTGTTGCTGAGGACGGTGTAGTGAAAACGTTCCCAGTTCCAGTGTTGCCAAAAGAGAAACTGGTTGACACCAATGGTGCTGGTATGGACTCTTGATCTAAATCTGTGGTTTAATAGCATGGCTCTGTGTACGTCCTAACAGCATCCGTAAAGAGACTGATGCAAAACCAGTTGGTTTCATAATGCACCGGTGGTGAAATACTGGTTGATACAGAATCACCAGCTGGTACTGTTGAAAGACTTTTACTTTCAATAATTTTTATTCTTTATTTCAAATCTAAACCGGTTGAAAAGCTTGGTAAATCGGTTTTCAGAAGTGGAACTTCCCTTTCTTTGTGAAAACTGAGTAATTTGACTCAGTAACAATAGCTTTGGTTTTATCTACTTCCCATGATTTGTCTTATTCATTTCTTCATTTTTTTATCCCCATAGGTGATGCCTTTGTCGGAGGATTTTTGTCCCAGTTGATTCAAGGGAAACCCATTGAAGAGTGTGTCAGGGCTGGTAACTATGCAGCAGGTGTTGTCATCCAAAGATCAGGCTGCACGTTTCCAGACACTCCTAACTTCAACTAAGCAATCCAGTTCTCAGTTGCTTTGAGGTCTAATATTTTCCGTTGGTTAACCCTTTCCGTGTCCTATTTCTGCTGCCTTCCACTTTTGGTATTACTGGTTTGGAATCGATTGCTCGGTTTATTTCTCAAGTAGCATTCATTGTTGTCCAGGCCTTTCACATTTTGTAGGTTAGATGAGGGTGGCAGATGTTGAATAACATTGAAAATCTACACGTGAAAGTTTTCTAATTTAAAAGTATTGACCATGTCAAAGTTGTCAAGAAAGGTGGATTGTTTTCAGTAGATTTTTCCAGCTGTGTCCTGCTGGAGGTTTTGTGCCATTGATCTGTTAAGAAAAGCTACTCTTAGTGATGTCTATGGATGTTGGTGCTCTAAACAGTAGGCACAGCTTTTCTCAATGGTAAAAAAAACTGGCAAAGAGGATGAGAGAGAGAGAACCTTAGGAAAAGTAGGTCGAAGAGAAGCCACCAGACCTTCAACCCTAGCCAGTAGCCACTGCCAACCTCTTACGATGTTTATCTTCTTTTTGTCTGTTGCTTGATGACCCATATTGGATCAATTGCTCCAAATTTGGTTTAGATTTAATTGTTGAACACCCCCCCCCCACCCCTGCCCGGGCCAAAAAAAAAAATCAATGATGATTTACAGGGTATTACTCTATCGATCCAACCAGATATGTATTTGACGCAAATTGTGCAATTTGCTGATATTCTGCAGTGAAGTGGTATTTCATTGTGTTACTGACTTCTGATTTTCACAGTCAAGTTAGTTCTCACTTTCGAGGCTTCTTATATTCCTTAGAACCTCGGACCTTGATGTTTGTCTCTCATACTGTCTTCTTGTCCTACACCCCGGTCTGGGCGTTTAGTCCACGTCGCGACTTCACTTCTTTTCTTTGCCCCGTCTTTAATCTATCCAGTGCTAAAATTTGGGCTTTGAGATAATTTGTTCTGTATGTGCAACATCGTTTAATTTATTTATTTCTAGTATGATTGATTTGTGGGTTAATTTTATTCCTACAATTAAGAGCAACTGGTACATCTTGGTACTGGTCTGGGGATCTGTTGCTATGGTATGCTAAATGGTTGGTTGCAGTTGTGGAAGTTAGCCTTTTTGTCTATTATCCAGTTAAAGAGTTTCTACCATGGTGTTGGCTTACCCTTTTTCTGGATGTGGCATTATTTTGTGGGAAGAGATATGCACTTACTGAGACTTGACATCTACTTACTGTAGACTGACATCTATTTGGCACTTACCACAATGATGGAAAGTGTTCTAAGGTTATTCTTTTCCATAGCCTTCTCGACTGTCAAGTGTTATCCTCGAGACCACTTTTCTTCCGGTCAAGCGGCACTCTAACAACTAGAGATTTTATGCTACTCTTGACACTAGGACTAGGAGACTATCTCTGATACCACCTTCTGAATCCATGTGACACTTGACCCGGTAAACATCAAATTGGGCTAAGAATGCCTCAAAATCCTTTGTAAATAGCCATGTCTGCTACTTAAAACAAGTATTTGCGTCAAGAGGCGCCTAACATTTAGTAGTCTGTTTTTTTAACCTTGCTAAGAAAAAAGCATCTTCATCAGACACTAATAGCCTGTCAGGTAAAGTATATTATATTCTAACGGCTGGGGTTCAATTTTAGGGTTAGGGCCGATATATTTGAACCCCTCCCTCCCCCAATTCTTACAGTCTAGGTGAAATTTGGCATACGGTTTTGGGTTTGGCGTCATTAATCGCTGCTTTGCTTTTGTACATTGGGTTTGCTTGATGTTTTATATGTTATTTGGATCGTAACCTTCTCGAAGGAACACTTAACTGAACTTTGACATTGTGTTTGCAGAGTTCCGGCTTCCTAGTTGTTGCTGGTGAATAGGATTTATATGCTTCGTCTCCAAGCACGGATCTTCTGAAGGAGATGCTGCCACCAGAAGCTGCTATTGAATTTTTAGTTTTCTTGTAGTTTTACATTCCCATTGGCTCGATCTTCCCATTTGAGTGTCTTTTTCACGTTAAACTTTCCGAATTCCATTAGTATTCATGCGAATTGGGCCCTAATTTTAGTGATGTTATCTTTGCGACGAGTTTTGGTTGCCTGGCCCATATTTGGAAAATTTTACCAATTGTTGTGACCCCTCTTTAGATTGTTAATAATAGGTTGGCTTTAATGGCCACACCCTGAGTCTGTGTACCATTGTGAAAGTTTCTGTTTTGGCATTTGCAATTAGTAAGGTATTACAAATGGTGGGAGAAGTCAAATCCCTTAAGAAAAAGAACGACACATTTGAATCCAAATCAGTGTTAAATAGCCAATAACCCTCGGTTTGTAGAGGGTGCGTTCTTCTCAATTGTACAATGTGTTCTTATGAATCACTGCCTATTTAACTTCAAACATCAAACTATATTGCCATAGGGTTAGGGTATGTGTCTGAACATCAGTAGTTGTACCCATGGATCATAAGCATAGATGCAATTGTTATACTGTAGTCGTGAAAGTATAGTTTTGGGTTACATGAAGAGTGTTGTCTTTTGGGTGAGGGGAATGGTGAAGACAATAGGGTTTTGGGGATTCTCCGAAAAAGGGGAAGGGATAGTGAGTTTGGGACTGCTTACTAAGGCGAGGTGGCAGTTGCATCAATCAGGTTGGGTTCAGATTTACTCATATGGGATCGGGTAATTATGGGTCATCCTAAGTATTGAGTCCAGTTGGGTTTGGGTGGTTAGCACGTTAGGGCCTGGTTCCTCTTGGATATTGAATATTATTTGGTCATAATGGGTTTGGGTCGGAGCATTTTGGGTTGAGTTAGAATGTAGGTTAGTTATCTATTCAAAATTACTTTGGGGGTGTTTGGTTGCATGAACTTTCTGGGGAAAAAAAAAGAGTTTTTTTGGAGGGTTTTAGCTGTTTTGACTGATCAAAACAGCTAAGCTGGTGTTTGATTAGAAAGTTAATCGGAAGAGTTGTTTTAACCCAAATAACTCTTTTTCAAAATGCTATATTCATTAGTCTTTTGGGAATAGTTTTTTGTGAAAATGACAACACTACCCAAAAGTTTGGAAAAAATTACATCTTATACTATTAGCATTTTGTAGTGATATTTGATATTGTGTCATGTTTGAATTTAATATATCAAATATTAAATTATTTGAATAGATAAATTTAATTCATAGCAATATAATATCTAGTAAATAACAAAATAATGTTTTAAGACATAAGTATCATGTAAATATACACAAGTTGAAAAGAAAATAGGATTAATAAGAATACAAATTATGTACAACTAATAAAAATTATGGTTTTGACAATAAAGTTAATTTGTACATATGACATCAATTTAATTCTTTTTGGAAAGAAAATAGATAACTAATAAATGAAAAAATTATTTTTAATTAAAAAGTAATTTAGAAATAAGGGCATAAATAAAATTTTACTAAATATCTTTTTTTAGAACTATCTAACTTTACCAAGTACTTTTTCTGTAAATAGCTAATGCAAACAACTAATTCAAACAGTTAACAGTTAATCCAAACAATTAGTAGCTATTTGCCAAACAGAGCCTTTGTTTTCAAAACATACAACCTATAAGCCTTTGGCCTGCAGGTGTATCTCAACGTCATAAACCATAATTCCTCTTTTTTAAGCCCACACAAATAAGTTTTCTTATTAACACACAAAATGTAAAATAAAAGTATCACTAATTTGCTCCTTTTTGTTCAATATTTAATGTTTTTTGCCATCTTGTTTAATAATAGATCCATATATCTTCGGGTTCATGAGACCTGATGTCAAGTCATTTTTGAAAATCGAGTCACTATCTAGTTGGATCTAAAAAAAGTCAGGTCACCTCATGTCGGGTTCAAAATTTTGATTAGATTTTTGATTAAAGTCGGATCAGGTAGCGAGTTTCTCAAGGTAGGTTCACAGCTTCGGTCAACTTTTGTCACCTAGTGTGAAGACTATTTTATAATATGTAACCTATACTCCTATAGGTAATAGGCCCCTTACCATAAAGGATTACCACAACTGCGGATCGTTAGATAGTATAGGTAAGTGATTAAATTGTGGTGAGTTTAAGGACCACCAACTTAGTTTCGGTCGATGCATAATCTGTGGAAGTACAGGCATTGCAGGCAATTATAGTGGTCATAATCAGAGGCCATTTATGCAGTAGAGCATACGAAGTTAGTATCTTTGTAAAAGTACAGTTTTTGTAGGTCGATTAACCTCAATAAAGAATCACCGCAACTAAAGCAATGAATCGCGACTTCTAAACTTGCCATTGTTGAGGATTTATTTGCTATATTACTGATGTACATAATGTTCAATTTAAATCTTTGACAAATGCATCTTGATTTTGAAAAATATAATTTAATGACAATAAATTGTAGATTGTAACATCTATTTCAAATTTTCAATACACTAAACTATAATGAAAAGTGAAATCATTATCCTAAAAAATTTCGCAACACTACAAAACTTGTTGCACAACAGATGATTCTAAGTTGCTAACATTAATTTTTCTGAAAAAATAATGCTCCGCCATGATGTCCGAGACACTATTGTACACATCAAAGGGAAAAAGAGGGAAAAGAGAACAGTCGTCACAGGTCAACCCCACGTTGACCTGGCAAAATCAACAGAAAACTACCAGCAGGAGAGAGAGAAAACAAAACACAGAAAAAATACAATAAAATAAAACATTTGAAAATGGAAATGGAGGGCGAAACGTTTCTTTGTTACCTTCAGCTTCAAGTCGCCCCTCGTATTTCTCTCCCCTCCATTATCGTCCTCTTCGCCTACTTCCCCTTGATACCATCTTCCAGTCCTCAATTCGATCGACATTTATTCTCCCTCCGATAAACCATAACAATTCGAATTCGGGGTTACTGGATCTGGAAGCTCATATTAGGATCTTCATCTTCAACATCAATGGCGGCCGTGAAGATGGCGAGGTCACGACCGTCCGGCGCTCCGGCGAAGGAGAATTTGCCGAAGCTCGAAGAAAGTCTCAACGCCTTTCGAAGCGGTACGTTTGATCCTGATTCGTATGTCCAGTCCAAATGTTCTCTCAATGAGAAGGTCCGTCTTCTTTCCTCCTTTTCTCATTCTTTTTCAACAATGGCGGATTTGGACTGCTGGTCGTATTCTTGGTGAGTGATCGTATTTAGGAAATGGTGTGCATAGAGCTCCTGCATTGAAATTTTCCTAGCGTTGAATGCAAGATGTTTATATTGCGTGCAGTTTTTATTTCACTCGTCTGGGCTAATCCTAAGGTTTGAATAATGGTGCATTGTTTTGAGAAGGCACTTGTTTATGTATAGAGGGACCAGTGGTCGAAATTTGCCCCCTTTTTCATATTTTTTTTGGGGGGGTTGGGGTTGATGGAGGTGGGATAAAACCACCCTCAGTCTTCTACGTTTAGGATCCTAATTCCTAAATGGATTGCGCCTCCTATTTTTGGCATGTGTGGGTGTGACTATTAGTCTTTCCTATATTGAAGGCGTTTTCATGGTGGCATTTTTACTGGTGAATGTGGAAATGAGGATTGCTTTAGAGTCATGTAACATCCTGGGTTTACATTTGTGGGTACTTATGGCTGACACCATAGTAACAGGAAAATCTCGCCCAGGCTCTGAGATTAAATCTTTATGTACCGATAGTCCAATCTTAATAAACTCGCCACTTCAAATCAAACAAGAATCTGAACAATTTACCCTAAATTTGCAATGCGTTAAGCTCAAAATCAAATCCAATCTCAATCAACAATGACCGAAACAGGATACATCAAATCGATTCGTTGAAATCAGGATCATATATGACCATAGCATATCATTTTCACAGCACAATCAAGATTAATTACAAAGCAGCGCAACACATTGCACAGAGACGAGAGAGTGATAGAAATAAAGTGTGAAACAAGGAAAGAGAGAGAGAGAGAGAGTGAGCTGTGCACTCGATTCTTATCCGTGAAAGCAGTGAACCCATGTGTGCAGAGCTGCTTCTTTAGACAATTTGCTAGCTCTGCAATGTCCCTCTAGTTGGTGACTGAATAAAGAGCATTAAAGAAGAAGTTTCCTAACCAAATATTAGAATTGGGAGGAGAGAATCCTGAACCAAAATACCCACTCCAGAGGAACATTTCCTTCAATTTATCCTTTCTATTCCTCCTAGGCAGAGATGACGAATAACCCCACTTCAAAAGACACTCCGGAAAGCATTTCTTTCAGCATGGAATAACTCCTCGTCATTGCTTTGTAATCAAACTGAATTTTGGACTTCACTATTTGTGTGTCCCTGTAAAAGTCACCAGAATTTGCACCAGTTTTTCTCAGCTGGAAGGCACGCCGTTGATATTTATTTTGCTTCATTAACAGCATCTTACCATGAAAGAATATATGCTGAATATAATGCAATTATAGGGTAGGGTCTAACTGTCTGGATTTTTCGCTGCTATTGATACAGGAAATAAGGCATCTGTGCTCGTACCTGCTGGATCTGAAGAAGGCTTCTAATGAAGAGATGCGTAGAAGTGTTTACGCCAATTACTCATCCTTTATACGGTGAGGGTTGTTAATCTCCAGCAATTTTATATTTGTATGGTGGTTAGGATTTCACTTGTGTTATACCACTCTTTGAACCTGGACTCTACTTACTTCATTGATGACTCATAAGGTTCACATAACATGACATTTTGCTCTCTAACTAGTGATCGACAATTTAGCTTTCAGCTAGAAATGTGTATAACTTGAGAACTACAGACATGTCAGTAGAGAACTTAATGTTTTATCAGGTTTTAGAAGTGCTCTTTGCCTAAGTCGTACAAAAATGAAACGGCTCGTAGACTTTTCTGTTTGATTTTGAATTTATGGCTTGTATCTGAACAACCATGCTAAATCACATCTTAGTGAATGTTTGATGAACTAGGCATACCTAATATTGCATGGGACATGCTAGCCATTTTTGGAAGTGTTTTTACTACAAATAGTAGAAGTAGTCTATCATTTGTCCGGACTTCTTTAGATTGTTTTCATTTATCCGGCATTGAGTGCTTCTAGCTGCAGGCTTGAATCTTCTAACTAGTATTTTGACTTATAACATGCTTGCTGGAACAGCTTTTGCACATGTAGCTTGTTTGTTATCAGACCTGTTTGTTTGATCGGGCAGGTTAAATACGAATCAGGTGTATTCGGGTTTAGGTGTATTTCGGGTTTGGGTAAAATACGAGCCGGTATATTTTGGTTTTGCGGCGGGTTTCGGGTAAACCCAACAGGTTTAGAGCGCCTTTTCACGAGTTATTTCTCTTTTTGCCAAAGTCAAGAATTCGGTATATTTATTACTTAAAGTTGTTCGTATTTAATGAAAAAGTATTGTAATTGTAATTTCTTAAAAGAATATTAAACGTATTCAAACTTTTCAACATGTCATGTATGGGTGGACAAATAGTCAGGCTTGGGTGAGTTGATCTATATATTAAAATATTAATAATAGGTCAGGTCATTTGTGGGCGGCCCATCTGAAGCATGCTAACGAATGGGAGCAGTTTGACCCGCCAATAACCCATTTAATAATTCTATGTTTTTGTTAATCGACTTACCATTACTCAATCAAGTACATGTAATTAGTGGACCGATCCTAATATGACATAGGTTGGCTAATTGCCCAACACTGACATCAAGTTCAAGACCAATTAGAAGAAAACCAAATGAAACAACATTGGAGATGCGCAATATATTACAATTACCTTTTAGTAACAACATCAAAATTTTAGACTATTAAAGAGTAAGATTATTTAAAATTCGATAACTCGTATTCATTTCTTTTAAAATGTAATGGTATGACACGCACGTTTTTATTACTTTTCTTATTCTAAATTGATTGTCCTAGGACTAGATAGTTAGTTCAGTCATTTCATGCCCATTTTTTAAAATTGTTTCATTTGTAAGTTGTATATGATATTTTATATGAATGAATTTGGGAAAGAACGGATACCATTCTCTAATTTGTGAAGAGATACTATAATTATATAAAATCTTTCTAAATGATTCGATATGATGAATAACTGTTATTGTTAAGAGGGAAAAATTAAAGAAAAATAAAAAAATAAAGATATAATATTCGCGTCGAGCAGGTGGGTTGGGATTGAGATTCAGGTTGGGTTTGACCCAAAAATTTGCTGGTGTTTTGGGTTTCGTTTATTTCGGGTTCAAGTAAAAAAAAACTGTGTTCAAAACCAAAATTTTCTGGTGGGTTCAGATATGTCGGTTTTTGCTAGGTCTTTCTTTACTGTCAAGTTTCTTTCGAGGACTAGCCTCTTGTCTGTCCCGAAATTTTAGTTTTTTGTGCTTTTTACTGCAGCACTTCTAAAGAAATATCAGATCTGGAAGGGGAGCTTCTCTCGATAAAAAACCTTCTATCTACACAGGCGGCTCTTATTCACGAACTAGCTGAAGGAGTGGACATTGAATCATTTGGAGCAACTGATCCTCAAGGGTGTATTTTGAATGGTACAAGTAACAGTGAAGAAACAGAATCTTCAGACTTGGAAAAATGGTTGGTTGAATTCCCTGATCACCTAGATGTCTTTTTGGCTGAGAGGAGAGTGGATGAAGCTTTAACAGCCCTGGATGAAGGGGATCGCGTAGTCTTTGAAGCAAAGGAAACAAAAACATTAAGCCCAGAGGTAATTGCATTTCTACAAATTGCTATCAAAGAACGAAAGCAAAAATTAGCTGATCAACTAGCTGAAGCTGCTTGCCAACCTACGACTCGTGGAAATGAGCTCCATGCAGCCATATCAGCCCTTAAGAGACTTGGTGATGATCCCCGTGCTCATACTTTGCTTCTTAGTGCACATTTGCAACGATATCAACAAAGCTTGCAAACTCTTCGTCCTCCAAGCAGCTCGTATGGAGGAGCCTACACTGCTGCTCTTTCTCAGCTGGTTTTTTCTGCCATTGCTCAAGCAGCAAGTGATTCTTTGACCATCTTTGGTAATGAGCCGGCATACACATCCGAGTTGGTGACATGGGCCACACAGCAAACACAAGCCTTTGCTCCCCTTGTCAAAAGACATGCATTAGCTTCTTCAGCAGCTGCAGGTGGTTTAAGGGCTGCTGCTGAGTGTGTTCAAATAGCTTTTGGCCATTGCTCATTATTAGAAGCTCATGGTCTCTCTCTTTGTCCGCTACTTGTGAAACTCTTTAGGCCGAGTGTTGAGCAAGCAGTAGATGCTAATTTGAAAAGGATTGAGGAGAGTACTGCTGCCTTAGTGGCTGCGGACGATTGGGTGCTGGCATGTCCACTAAGTCCCACGCGTCAAACTGGGAGGCCTTTGAGTGCTTCAGCTGCTAGCATGGCAGGATACCAATATAAGCTTACAAGTAGTGCTCATCGATTCATCATGATGGTTCAGGTGCGGTGCTTTGCTGTTTGAAATGTTACTGAATGATTTCTACCACTCGTCCACTATTATTAGTTCCTCTGTTTCTTCTTTATTACCACATTCTTAATACTGTTTTTCCTGAAATGATACGCCTCTTTTATTTTCCATTCATGTATTAGGAATCTAGGTCGTGCAGATTGATGGGTTCTGTCTAATTGTGTGAGATGTTTTGACTTTTTTTGGAATCTTAGGTTTGGTTCCCATATTTATTGCATGCTCTTTGTTTGTTGCCAACACTAAGGGCCTGTTCGTTTCATTGCCTAACCGCAACTGCCTTCAATTACTCTCAATTGCTTCCAACCGCTAACTGCTAGTCTCAATTGCTTCTAACTGCTCTCAACCGCTTTCAATTGCTCACACCTACTCCCAACCACTCGCAACTAGAGCTGGGTAATAGGTCGTGTCGGGTCGGGTTCGTGTTCGTGTCGAACTTAAACGGGTTGAGAATACCTCAACCTGAACCTAACCCGTTTATTAAACGGGTTGAAAAATCTTGACCTGTACCTATTTAATTTTTAAACGGGTTGACCCGCTTAACCCGTTTAAGATAAACAGGTCAAGTTGAGTCGGTTAATTGACTATTTACGCATTTAATATTTTCAACTAATACGTAATTACAGTGTTAAAAATTAAGTTTACACATCACATTAAATAATTACTCTTTGAAATTCCCCAAATTCATCATAATTCACAATTCCTAAAAATTTTTATATTCTTAATTATCTAATAAAAAGTAAATGGATAAATAAAAAATCAAAAAATGAGTTGACTTATTTAACTCATTTAATTAAACGGGTTAAATATGTACTTTTTCGTGTCGAGAATCTCGACCTGAACCTAACCCATTTAATTAAACGGGTTGAACGTGTCAACCCATTTAATTAAACGGGTTGAAAATTTATACCCAAACCCACTTAACTTCGTGTCGGGTTCGGGTCGGTAATCGTGTCGGGTCAGCTTTTCCCAGCTCTACTCGCAACTGCTCACATTATATTACAAACACTAATCCAACTACCTTCTAATTGCTCACAACTGCTAACTGCTAATCACAATTGCTCACAACTGCTCCAATTGTTCCTAACTGCTAACTGTTCCTCGCAACCTCTGAGACAAACAGGCCCTAAGTTGTCACAAGGATTGACTTTATCTAAATATGTATCACTACTGTCTGTTGTGTTATTGCACGTATATGGGCCATCATGTTTGACAGGTAAAGCCTTTTAGTTTGAGAGGAGGAATTTACGACATCTCCTTAAGAGGTTGCATGCTTGCCATATGCTAGTCAGTTCTCTCCACTGGTGGATATGTTGAGATAAATGTGCTCTTAACTGAGCTGGTCCTTTCCTTATTGGCAGCCACATTTGTTCTTATGAATCTTACGTATTATATTTTGTGCGATGCCTTTTTATTGTCAATCAGATCATTCAAATTGGTTGTCTGATTAAATTTGAGTTTGGTATCATGCTCGGCAATTGACATTGTTTTTGTTATACATAACTAAGCAGGTTGTCTAGTTGATTCAACTGGGCCAAAATTTATCTCCCGACATTGTCTGTCCCTCAAATTAGTGGGCCGAACACCGAAACAATTGCAAATAAATTTCCCCCAAAAATTGTGAAAAAAAAGCCATTGATAAGGTGTCATTTTAATGCAATTTTTGTTTTTACAAGTCATCACAGTTCAAGTAATAATGTTATTGCCACATTTGGAAAGAAGTCATCCCCAGCAATTAAAAGCAGCACTTGATTCAGCCAAACCAAAAAGGAAAGGCAAAAAACGGCGCTTGAATTTGGGTTTGATCTGTCTCATAGCATTTTGCACTTGCACTTGAAAGGCCGTGCTATAATTATCGACTATGGCTTTATTTCCTCTGATTTAAATTTTGAGCAGTTGACTAATGCTTGGCTTATTCCACTGCAATCCTTTTGCAACGCACCCCCTAGAACACCCCCCCCCCCCAAAAAAAAACAAAAAGAAGGGGGTTAATTAGGAAGTATGAGCTGTAGGATCGCTGTTGGATCTTTTAACTCGTGTCTCTATGTGCTGGACAATTGATTTTATTTTTTTTTGGGCAAAGAATTCAAAAGGCATCTAATGGTTGGACAAATATCTTGAATAATATCTTGTTATTGCTTGATATTTATTCAACACTTTGGTCATCATGTTGCTTATCTAAGAAGGTAGCTACAACACAATGATGGAAACCCCGTCATAAGCATGACCAATAGATTTCTTTTGGCAATCACCTTGCTTATATTTCCCTTACCACCTGCGCCCCCCCCCCCCCCAAAAAAAAACAAAAAAAAAAACCAATAGAAAAAAAGAAAATATTTCCATATGAGATGGTCACTTTGAGACCAGTCAAGTTTTTTTAGGCCATGTGCATGTCCAAGACTCCATGATGTGGCTATCTCAGGTAACATGGGCTTACTCAACCAAGGTAGTTTTGATTTATTTATTTATTTTAAAAAAAAGTAATAGGCTTCATTCCTTATGTTTAGTTTCCCACTTGGATATTGGGAGCTTCCTTTGTTCTGTTGAAACACTTGAAACCCAGATGAGGAGAGTTCTATTGGGATCCAATTCCCGTCATTCTAGTTTTCAGCTCATGTACGTTAAGAAATGGGATCTGCCCTATTTTCTGTTACATTGCGAATGGAAAATTTAAAGAATGGACTTCCAATTCCTAACCTCTTCAGCAGGTTAGGCCCGCATCTACCATGACGCAATCGTTTGCCATCTTCCAAGGCATGTTACAAACAATTTTAGATCCAATTTTCTTGGGTTTCTCATCCACTAGTGCAATGTCCTTATGCCAAACTTCACTCAATCACTCTCCTTTCTATAATGAGCTCTGCTTTAGTATACTTGTGCTTCAACAAGATATGTCCTCTGTAGACCATTCCTCATGTATTGGAAATGCGCCCCTGGTTCCTGTGTATTGGCTAAAAATGCTGGAGTACAGCATAAATAGCGCTGTATACTCTTACTTTGAAGTCCAATGTACTAGTGTCAATTTCAGTGTATTTTTGTAGTTTACTAGTGTCTAAGATGTAAACTGTAAATTGAAACTAAGCTGACATTGTATATATACTGCTCTGCAATTAATTTTATCTTCATTTGACTTATATCAAGATGATGGATTACCTACATTTGCTCCTTTGTAACCGTCAGTCTGTTACACTTTTGCTTTTTATGTCAGATAACCTAGTCCCGCAGATGACTATGAATCACTCTTCCTTGCAGGATTTCTTGGAGGATGTGGGACCACTTCAGTGTATACAGTTAGGAAGTAAAACAATTGAAGGTGTTTATCAGGTGTTCAATGCATATATCCACATGCTCATAAAAGCACTACCAAACCCAATTGAAGAAGCTGATTTAGCAGGCTATAGCAGTAAAATTGTTAGAATGGCTGAGAGAGAGGACCAGCAAATTGCTTTGCTGGCAAATGCATCATTATTGGCTGATGAACTACTTCCACGTGCAGCCATGAAATTTTTTCCAATTAGTCAGGCTGATTATGATGATGATCCTCGCAGAAGGCCTTCAGATAGACAAAATCGCCAACCTGAGCTACGAGAATGGAAGAGGAGGCTTATAAGCTTGGTCGATGGACTAAAAAATAGCTTTTGTCGGCTGCATACAGTGGATCTTATTTATACGGAAGAGGGTGAATGTAATCTTACAGCTGATATTTACATCAATGTGGATACAGGTGCAGAAGAAATTGAATGGTTCCCATCGGCAATATTCCAGGTATATATATTAAGCAATATTTTCTGGCAGCAGCCTCTTCGTTATTTAATGTTTCTGGAATCCGAAGTGAATGTCTTTTGTTTTTCTTTCCCCCCTGCTTGCTTCCCTTCCTCCTGTTGCTGCTCGGGATCGAGACCATATAATTGGCATTTTACTTCAAAGTGTTGTGGTGATCATGCGCTCAACTTTTCAATATTTGTTTCCGATTTTGCATGTGTCAAATTGTTTGATGGTTACTATTTAATTAGGATTCTTTACACCTCAAAGGGATAAGCTATGTCTTTGCTGATCACTGAAGATTTAATTCTTTAATTTTTCAGTTATCATAGGCTTCCACTTCTCCCCATTATCAGTCTTTTGCTGATACTGTTCTTGACCTGTGATAAACAGACTTGCAGACATAAATTGATTGCATGTCCATTAATTTGCAATGGAAGTAGCATCTTTTCTTCTTATTTTAAAATAAAGTTACCATCTTAAGTTAAAAGACATTGCTATTGCTATTGTGTACGAATTCATGTTAAGTTAAAAAAAAGTTAGCGTCTTAAGTTAAACACTGGTGATCACTGGCATTTACAATTACGACAATTCTGCAAGGGAAAAGACATTGAGCACTGTTATGCAGAAACCCCTTTATCTGCACATGACGAAATTATTTTGCAGTGTTAGGGGACTTCTCCTGTGAAGTTGAAAACGCTATTGCCATTGAGTACGAATTCATGCATGGCCTACAATATTCAAAAAATCTTGAATCCTTTTTGAATATCCCAGATGCTTATTCATTTCCGACAGTTATTGCTGTGCAGAAATTCTCATTTAGCATTATCTCTTTTGCTGTCAACTCTTTTACTTTTAGACTTGGTGTAAGTTGTCTTGGCTTTCACTGGCGCAGGGAGGAAATTGCTTGTTGAAATGTGTTATTTGTTAATGCTGTCATACCTTCATACATCCAGATGATATCTCTTGTTTAACTATACTACGGTACCTGATCATAGCAGGTAAAAAAGATCTGGATTTCTTAGTGCTGTTTAAATGCTTTTCAGGAACTTTTCTTCAAACTCAACGCTATGGCTAGTATTGCAGCTGACGTGTTTGCAGGCAAGGAAAGATTTGCTACATTGCTATTAATGAGACTCACAGAGATGGTTATGTCATTGTTGTCTCAAGACCAGCGCTTCTGGGATGACATTCAGGAAGGACCTAGGCCTTTAGGGCCTCTTGGTCTTCAACAGGTAAAGATCCAACGTCACTAGTCTCTCACTCCCAGAATGAATGGAATTGGTTTTCTTTTTTTAAAAATTTATTTTTACCCATTTGAAATATATATTCACCTTTCTTCAAATTGACTGATACCATCTCCTCTGGAGGGTCTATTAAAAATTATGTACTTAATTTGTGGCTTTCAGTAGTTAGTAAAGTTTTCTGGAGGATGTTACCACGTACGTACCTGAGCTCAAATCCTGCATACATAATACATTGGTATTTCTGCACTTTTCTCATGCCGAAAAAGAAAGATATACGCCTAATTTGAAAAGGCGGAGTTTGTTTTGGGAGGGAGGCATTCTAGCGTGCCCATACTTTCTAGCATACTTTCTTGTCACTTCTGTTCTCTGTTTTCATATACCATCTTCTAACAAATTGATTTTGAATATTGCAGCTCTACTTGGATATGACATTTGTAATATGCTTTGCTTCTCAAGGTCGATACTTGTCTCGTAATTCAGTCCGGGTCATCAGGGAAATCATTTCTAAGGCATTGGCAGCATTTCAAGCAACAGGACGGGATCCATATAGGTACTCTCTTTAAGTTTCTTCTCATGACATTATTTCATTTAAACAATCTTGACCTTTTCCTTCAGAGCCTACAATCCCTCCCCCCCCCCCCCCCCCGGGGGGTTGGCTAAAGGCAGAAGCAAAAAAGGAGATTATTTCTTAGAGACATTTAAAACACAGAACTTATACATGTAGCTTTTGGTATTAAGGAGATTATTTATAGTCATTCAATTTTGATACATGACCCATACATATAGCGCTCAGTGAATACCACATTTGGATTCTATTGTCTTGTGTAATTTTCAAACGCATACTCTGTACCTGAAAATTAGCCTGGCCTTAAGAACGAACATTTTTAAGGGAACATTGTCCAATGCACGATCCCGAGACTTCCTCAACAAGAAAGTAACAGTTTTTATGAGTCAGAGTGCATATTCTTGAATTTGATGACATCTCAATGCGGGCTTCCGGTTTGTTCAGTGTGCTACCTGAAGACAATTGGTTTAACGACATTTGTCAAGACACAATTGAGTTGCTGAGTGGGAAACCGAGAGAAATCAATGGAGAACGAGAACTGGATAGCCCAACCGCTTCTGTATCTGCACAGTCAGTCTCATCCATCCGATCTCATGGAAGCTCATAGTTGCAGCGTACATACTTACACCATTATATTTACAGCGGAAACTTTGGAGCCTGCCAAAACTTGCTGATTGATCCTTTGTTCATAATTGATGATTGCAAATTCTTTCAATTTTCATTTTTTTTCCCCTCACCTAATTCGATCTTACATGTAACATTGTACATCAGTGCCCACGGAGGAGTCCTTGAGGGTTCAGATTAAGACTTATTATGCTCAAATTTGTAACATTATTGTTGTTTCATAAAAAGAAATGTGTATTATTCGTTGAAGACATTGTTCTTTTTTAGAGGAGGTAATTACCTTATGTTCGTTTCTCGTAAACTTTTAAATTTGGACTCCAAAATAGGAAAAGATGTCAGTAAGCACTAGGGATGATCAAGGGTTGGATTTGGATCGAATGTACAAACATCTAAATCTGACCCAACTAATAATCTGATTTTGAAAATTTTATCCAAATTCGACTCTATCAGATTATATGTCACATTCGAGCTACATAGAATTTAGATTGGATTAAATCTGAATATAATCAGATCCAATCCAATTGTATGTTTTCATTCTATATTTTCAAATTTTTTTCTTTCCATCCTTGTTTTGCTCACCTATAAATTCAACGTCAAACACCTTGTAAGTGTCAAACAGTATTTCATAGCAAGACATTTCAATATGTTGAAGTAAGAAAGTGTTGAAAAATTTAACGTGAAGTCACCAAAGAGATAAAGGGATAGACAACAGAAGAGTAGCGCAATAAAAAGGAAAGAGAAAAAATATTACAACTTTGATCACTAGAGAGGAGAGACTGAGAGGGAAAGTGGCAAGAAGAACAGAGTTAAGAGAGAGAGTGGGTATTATGTACAGATTGCAAGCCTTACCTAGACTTTTTACAGTTATGTATTAGAATTTTTCTAAATTCAAACAAAAACCAAAATTGTCAAAATCGTTTGCAGATCAGATGGGATGGACCTCCCTCCAAATCTGATATAATTGAATTCAAATTCGGATTATTTTTCATTGGATTTGAATTGGATCATGTTTTTCGAATTTGAATTGGATAATTTTGCCTCAGATCAGAGCAAATTTGCTTCGAATTTGAAGTTTCAAACTACATTGCCATCCCATCCCTAGTGGGTACTTCGATACTTAACCTCATTTTCACACATAACATAAGCAACATGCAGAGACTCTCAGAGTCTCAATCCCAGGAGTCACATGACATATTATCTACGCACCCTTTTTAAACGTTTCCCTTAGTGGATTGCAACATCTCATGAACTTTGTTTTTGTTTTTCCAATATTCAGATATTAGTGAGTACAAAAGCTACAGAGCACCTATGTGGATGTCAATTGGTTCAACTGATTCTGAATCACACCCACAAGATTACATCAAGTTTTCCTGTGAGTGTCGACTGATTTAACTAGCAAAGTCAATTAAAGAAGACTTGGATTCAGATCCCAGCGTCCTACCAACATCAAGTGTTTTCGGCTCTCTTTGCAGAGAAAGCAAAAAGAGAAGAAGGGGGAGGGGGCGGGGGCGGGGGCGGGGGCGAGGGAGGGAGGAGGAGGAAGAAGAAAGGGCACCTGAAGAATATGCACAATAAACGGAAAATGCAAGTCTTTGAATCAAACTCCTCTGCCAATTATGAAATAATGAAAGCAACTGAGGGGACAGAACTTCTGAATTATTCAGGAACTCTACAATCCTTTCTATGGAAAAATCAAACAGCAGTGATGCTCTGACACTTTTGCAGCATGACGACAAATTTCCCTGAAAATCAATATTTCTATGAAAACAGAGTACACTCTTCAGCCGATAAAAAGGCGTTAAAAAAGGGAAGAATCATCATCCAAAAAAGGCTAAAACAACTCCCAGCAGGAGTTACACCTCCAAGTTGATCTCATGAAAACTGAAACTTCAATAATCTACTCTCCAACAGTCAAACCGAACCCAAATTTGTAATCTTTCTTCCAGTGATCCAACTGCAAGATATGGCAATTGTCTTAGAATAAAGTGTAACTGAGACGTAGAGCAAGCCAACAGAACGATAGAACTATCGCAGTTCTGGTTGCAAGCCAAGAGAATACTATGAATCCATTTGTAACGATGGAATTATTGCAATTCTGGTTAATAGTTGGGCGTATATAAGCCAGAAAACAATAAAAGACTCTAGCCAGCATTGTATCAGTCAAGTCCTGGTCAAGGCTGACATGGACAAACTGATAGAAGTGAAAAAGAAATACTGTATTTTATATCTTTAGATTCAAAATTGCACTAGCATTGGTTTGTGGGTACGCAAAACAGGTTCATGCAGTCCAGTTACAACCACTGATACAAATTTCATAGTTGATACAGCCCAGTTACAATCACCAATACAAATTTCATAACTTTGACTATAGTACCTTCTAGAAAACAGTTTGAAGTAGCAGTCTATGGATTGCAACATAAATCTAGCAATGCAGCCATCTCTTCCTAAATCCACAGCAATTCATGACAGGGAAGTCTATATAAATTATAGGGAGCACCCGTTCTTGTTAATTGAACCAGCCTCTTTATGATACAGAGAAGGTTTCTACTACTTATCCCCACAATACCCTGCCAGGCCTGCCTAGGCAAAACTCTCCATGTATAAATTTTGATGGGGTTTTTTTTTTTAAACCACATTTCATCAATCATATGCTCATACAAGCCTTCTTTTCATCCTTTTTTCTTCTTGGGCTGGAAGCTAAGAATAAGGCCCACTTACAAGGGGAGAGAGGAGTAAGGCATCCTTTATAGGTGGTTAGTTTCGAACCCTAACCTTGTAGAAGGAAAACAATCACTCCACCACTTTGTCCAAGGGTGTTTACTTATCTCCCCAGTCTTCTAAGATGAGTACCAAAACAGGAAATTCAACCAAATGCAGAAATACCAAGGTCGGACAACCAAGGAAGTGAAAGTTTGATTAAGACGTGAAATCTCACCTCTGCAGAAAGTATGAAAGTGAGACCCAAATTTAGTCTCTCCTCAAGATAAGCAGCCACGCAGCCGTTGGAGTCTAATTTCCCTCTAACACGCGCCTGCAAAGAAAGTGAAGAAAGAATATCAATACGGTCAATACATTCTGGCAGAGGGCCTCCTTTATCAAAAAAACAAACATCCCTTGTTTAATGTAACGACAATATTACGGCATGAAGAAGTTTATCAACCAATTATAAAAGGAGGTCAAATAACAACCACCGTCGTGTTCTCAACTTGTCATGTATGATTTTCACACAAATTCACAATGGATCACCTGGCTCCAATTACACAGTGCACAGGAGTCCTGACCAAGGATGGGCACATCCATCTTGCAGTCAAGCCCACTTCATGGACCTTGCAATGTAAGCCTCATTTGATAAAAGTGCAGCTCTTATCAAAAGCGCCTAACAGACAGCCTCCTTAAGGACTAGGAGTATCGAATGGCTTAAATGCAAGCTTCACCTGGATCGCTAAACTAAAATGTTCTTTTTGGTGGTAAAGTGACTTTATACACTGGGGAGACTGAGGACAGAAAGCAAAGAATCGTTCTCCAAGAATCCAAATCTACAGGTTTTGTTCCTACAAAGGACAGCAAATTCACTGCATATGGTAAAGTTCAAGAAGAAATGAAACCAAACAAAGTCATAGCTGCTCTACGAGCAAGTGGGTTGAATTGAAATTAATTTCTAGCCTTTTTTTGTCATTTCAGTTTCAGTTTCTTTCCTCAACTAATTTTTCGCAGTTGTCAGGACTTGTAAAGCACAGAAGCAACCAGGCATCGCTTTTCCCCATTTCTGAACAGTGTTTCATCCTTACATCATTTTCCCCTGTTTCTCCAATTTTTCTTCATCAAGGTTTGTAGGAACAGCAGGTCCAGCTGATGCTGTTCAACTAGCAGCCCAATGAAAGAGGGTTTCAGTTAAGTATACATTTACTCAACCTAAATTTTATCAAGTAAAACAAATACAACAAGCGTTATTAATATGAATACTCTACAAAACTGAAAGAGCATAACAGACATTACTAACATGGAATCAAGCAGAGCATTGCAACTTTGAGATCACTTTCCCTCAAGATTTCTTATGGGTGAAAATTTTGACCAATTCTATGTACAGTGAACTGTCAGGCTCATATCTTCTAGTTGTCTTACTGCTATCCGAAACAGAGAGCTGTTATTTGCAGCTGAAACTCAGACCATCAATGTTTTTTTATTCATGCAGAAGTGGGACCATAGAAGCAGACCCCCACTGCCTGGGGGAGGGGGGGTCCCAACCCCGACCTAGACAAACAATTAACTGTTGCTGATTGAATCTTGGGAAGTGGGGCGCTGGAGGGAGGGGGGTTTACCTGGCGAAATATGTAATCATAACCCACAGTTGTTGTAGCTTCTTTTGACAAATAGTTGTACATAAATTCTGTCGCGAGAGAAACCTGCATAACAGGCATATGCCATCAGGCTTCAAGGGATTGTATCTGAATCTTGCTAGAGATGATCCAATGGCTATGAATCCAATTTGCTTTACCTTGTCAGATGGCTTCTGGACATAGCTAAGGGCAAGCATTCCAGTGCTAGCAAGTTGCCCAGTTGCAACCTGCATGTGTGGCACAAAATATGAATAAAGAAATCAGAAGTAATCTTCTATGCCTTGAATATTCCATCATAGTTCTTTGTTTTTTGGGGGGGCGAGGGGCAGGGGGGAGGCAGGAAGGGTGAGAAAAGAAGAATACATGAACTAAGGATGCTGACCAAACATGCATGATTTTCAGGCACATCCCTATTTGCTTGGATATCCTTCTCAGTTCTCAGTATTTAGACATGCAACCCTACTTCAACATACATCATCAGCATTACAGCATACGGCACCAAAATACTTCCTAAATCCCCAAAACAACAGTACTTTGACAAATGACAACACGCTCCAGCAAAAAGGGGCTACCTGCCTCAGTTCACGACGAAAAGAATGGAAAATGACACAAGGAAAGCATGGCATATTATGGACTCATTCTGAAGGGACACATCCATTTCTTCCAATGCTGCGTTCCTTTAACTACTTGATGGAGACTCATAAGAACTTAATCATGTAAAAGACAATGAAGACAAGCCAACATACCATCTTATCATTGCTATATCGAGCAGCATAACCGACACCAGATTTTCGATGCTGGCCAGTGTAGAAGACTTCACCACCCAAAGCAAGATTTGGGGTCACACTCTGCAAGATGTTATCCACTTGTCAATTACAGACTTAGGGCAACAAAAAAGTGAAAATGACATTCAAAGAAGATAAAAACAGCTTTTGCACTCAAATGATCCCCCCCCCCCCCCCCAAAAAAAAAAGAACAATCAAAAACAAGCTCATTGTCATAGGCTCATAGGTACCATTTGTGAACATTATAACATTCTAAGGTCTATTAGTTCAGTCAGGGGTAACAACATATAGCAAGGATGTGGAAACAAGAAAAGATCATCATGTTTACCTGTATGTAATTTGCTCCCCAAAGTGCACCACTTCCCATTTGGAATTGAGCCCTATAGTCTGAACCCTGAAGTAGGAAATCATAATTAAGACCATTAGGGGGAAAAAAACAATGAATGAATTCATGTTGTGATCTATACAACCTTCTTTTGGTAGATTTAACCCAAAATGTTTGGACAGAATATTCCTAAGTGCTCTTAGGAAATTGAAAGAGAAATAAGGTACCCCTCCCTTGCACCTAAGTTGCCATTTTTCCCTCACCTGATCTGAGCTGCCATTTCACAATGTATAACAACCCACAAGAGTCTTGCATACACATTGTGGGAGCCCAATCTAGATGTACCGTGCACAAGTGCAGCGCTGGAGAAGCATGCCAGTGTAAAGAAACTAAGCACACATTAGGAACGACATTTTCATAAAATGGACGAGTGGTCAATAATGAGATTCAGAGATTCCACATCCTTGAGCATTCTTCTGACTTGAAGTTAACATATTAGATATGCTAGTCAAGCCAACATTCTACAGTTCCCTCATACTTGAATTCAAAGCATAACATCTATATACACTATACATGGACTACACGCAAAGCTAATTCTGCAGCTTTATAAAGCAAAGATTAGTTATTGCTCCATTCGAAGCATAGCATCAGAAATACACGTTTCATGATCCTTTTTGCCCAGTAAACCAGATCCTGTTTAGTATGTTCGGCACCGACCCCCTTTCTAAGGGTCTGATGGTGAAGATAGATGCAACTTACACCTGCGGGGAGAGGGGTGAGGTGCTTGCTTTGTAGTCAAGCTTACCTAATGCCTCATTCAAACTACAGCATCAGAAATACAAGCTTCATGATCCCTTTTTCCTAGTGAACCAGATCCTGAGTTAGTTTGTTCGCCACCCACACCCTTTTCTAGTTTCTAAACATCTGATGGTATGGGTAGCTTCAAGTTAGGGGGGGGGGGGGAGGAGCTCAGGAGGTGCTTACCTTGTAATCAAAAGTAGCCATCCCATGGGACATGTGGGGTTCTTTTGTCAGCTGCAAAGAGTACAAGAAACCTTTTACATCAAACTGAGAAATTCTTACGTCAAAAACAAAAGATCCGAGATAAATATAAACTGTGAGGTTACGGCAAGCAGATTTACCGAAGCATTTCCCTTAAAGATGAGATTATCCGTCAAATCCCACTTAACTCTTGCATTTAGTCTACCATCTGGTGATATCCTACCAATGAGCATCCTCTGTAATACACCCAATGATCCACATAAATGTTATTGCAGCTTGTAAAATAAGCCAGTCATGCAAGGTCATGCTTCTATATTTCCACACACCAATCATGATTGGATTTCACTAACCTTTGGATCTATAAAATTAGCACCAAACTCATACTGTGCAGTGGGGATCTTAATGGTTTCCGTTGACTGAGAAGGGACTTCAGTGGGCCCCATGACGACACTGAAAAAATTTATTAAACCGTCATTAAGTACATTGGATTGCAAAGAAACTCAAGAAGTGCAACAATACACAAAGGTGAAAGTCAGTGAAACAAACAAAAGCAACAAATACCTGTGACTAAGAAAGAATTTTGGGCTAAGTGCTTTATTGAATTCGAAGCGCATCCCTTCAAAGAGCTCTGGTTTCAGAGCCACTGTCGCCAGCATCAAAGATTTCAATATCAGCACCAAAAAAAAGGGGGAAATATAATAATTACTCCAGGATAACTTTGAACTATTAGTCTTTCCGCTCCCCAAACACTAGTTATGTATTCAAAATACACCAAACTATGGATTCTTGAGATAAGTTTGACAACCATTACCATTACAACTGGCAATTCGCCTTGCGAAAAGATGATTTCTGAGTTGCATTGATTACATTACCATTACATCTCCAAACAACAACCAATCAGAACAGCTTTATTATCTAATGCTGTGAGCATATCGAACCCCCCCCCCCCCCCCCCCCCCCAAAAAAAAAAAAAAAACCCAAAGAAAAAGGGGGGGGGGGGGATGAAAACAGTAGTAGAAAACCAGGAAAACCAGATTTTCAACACCCAACAAGATACAAAATTCAAAAACTATCCCCAGAAAATGCATAGGCCCTCCCAGAAAAAAAAAACACTATTAATATATTAGGCATCATACTAACCTAAGAAACATCAGATCCACAATGCATTAATTGAAGAACAATGCAAATAAATGACCAGATTTTCTCATTACAAAAGCAACAATTAACCCATTAAAACAATAACTTTCACTCCCAAGCATTAAAGACTCGAACTTTAACATTACAGAGCAATGATTAACCAATAAAACACATACGCACATTCTTAAATCTCACTGAAAAAAACAAAAAAACGAGCAGATTAAGGGTAGGTATACTGACTCATAGCTTCACGATGGTTTTCTTCATAGGGAATAGGGCAAGGTAGGTTCTTGTAATCGACATGCTCAGGAGCTTTGGGGACTTCAGCAACCTTCGCCGCCCCCATTGTCGGCGTCGGAGGAACAAATCCAGCCATTGCTACCAAACCCTTATTTTGAATTCACTTAGTTTTTTCCTATCACTACTTTGCAAATTCGACAAGTTCAAAAACAACCCTTTTTCTCTCTCCCCTCGACTGCAATTGGGAAATCAGAATTTGGGTTGCTGAAAAAGGGTTTTGGTTGCGGAAAGGAGAGAGAAGGGGAGAAGGGCTCGAGAGCCGGGGGGGTTAAGGAGGGTTTTGGGGGGCTCTCTCTTTAAGTGGGCTCGGGTCCTCAAGAAAACAGAGCAAGACTTGTGGGTGGCCAAACGTTTTGGGCGACTTTTCAGTCAAGTTTTCACATCTAGAATCCAAAGGCAAGATTTGAGGATTTCATTTTATTTTTTTATTGGATTTCAAATCTAAAAACAAATAACTTTACAATTAAGTTCTGCAAATTTTGTCGAGAAGATTTTAGATTTTTAGTTATGTTCGATTGTAATTTCGATTCCCTTATTTCTTGTTTTAGTGTCATATGTCGATCTTTAAACAAACAAAAAAGAAAATTTATAACCATGTAATTAACAAAAGGAATTTCTTTAAAAGAAACAAAAGGAATGAATTATATTTAAGAACTAATGACACAAAGTTTCAATCTTTAATTGTTATGGGTTCTTAATAAACGAGTTCTTAAGTCTAAGATAATAAGTATATTCTATTAAAAAATGCGTATAGTAAGTAGATCATAGAAGACCAAAAGGGCAATTGCCCATGTGGTATGAGGTAGGGAGGTACTTTCCTACCAAGGTTTGATTCATGAAGAGAGCAAGTTTCAGCTTGTGGAAAATTTACCGACCTCAACAAGTCACTTGGTTAATGTTACCCTTCTACGCTAAATGACCTAGTCGTTGCTCCTCTTAGTTAGCTATAGGGTCTAAAAGGAGTATACTTGCTTACCATTGTTTTTCTCTAAGAAAAAGTTAGAGAAGTATATGTAATTACTAATGTAAACTAGTATTTTTCCCTTGTGCAATGCGGGAGACAGTTTTTGAATTTTCATCTGTTAAATAAACACATAAATAATGGATCATCTAGTAAATATATATACAAAATAATAAATCATCTAGTTTTTAAATTTTTAGTTTTTTTAAAAATCAATACTTTTCAAATTCAAGTATAGTTATTAGGAAGTATAAAATATATGAGATTATTAAATTAGGATGTTTTGTTTAATTTCAATCATAGATCTAACTACAGTGAGTAAATGACCAAGAGAAGCACGATATATATGACACTTGTGAGTTGTGCATGCTTTAATTATATTTATCAAAATTAATATTTTCTCTCATGATCCCCTCAATTTAAGTAAATAGCCATACACATGTGATATTAAAGGGTCAGCAATACTCAAGACCATAGCACACTTGACCCGGGGGACACATTCACATATGTGAAAACACAAAAATCCACCTATAAAACTGATCAAAATTAAGAGATATCTTCAAAGCGATATCAATGGCATTTTAAATTGATATCTCTAGTATTGGCAATTTTAACCTCACATATATTCTCACAATTCTCTCACAATAGATTCTCATAGTTCTCCTATATAAACTCAAGAGAAGCACCAAGAAGGCAATTTTAACCTCATAGGAAATAAATATACAATGTATAGAGTTTCAGATGACTGGCAGTGTATAGAGCTTCATATGACATGATAGAGTATTTGCTTTTGGTGGGGTTTGGGTGTGAGGGGAGAGCACATAACATAGTGAAATAGAACTTAGTTTTACGGATAGTTAAATTTATAATGGGTTAGCTAACTATATAAGAATTAAGAAGTTAGCAACTTTAATTCAACTCTCACATGATATGAGTTGTGGGTATGACACATGTGAATTGTGGGTGTTATTTGTTCAATTTTCTATGTCCTATGCATGTATATAAATCAACTTTTAAACTTTAAATTTTCAATGGATAATAAATGCAATTTAGAGAATTTGATGAAGATAACAGGGAATTACATATACAACTATATACTTGGAACAGTGTATAATTATGGTGAAGCTAACAAATTACATACTAAAGCTATTACTACAAATTACATGTACCTTACCTCCACAAGGTGACTTTAGCGACAATCAACAGGTGGTATTGTCTTATGTATATGATATATAATTGTCATCATATTGTACGTAATATCTATAATATTTCATATTAATTTTAAAATATTGATAAGATACCTTCAATATTCTATATTTATATTGGACAAAATTGGCAAAAAGTATAAGCCAATCTAAAGTTATATTGGCAATATTAATTTGTTTGTGGGTATCTATAATTGTGACTTTGTCAACCATCTTTATTTGCTGGCTTCAAACATAACTATTTTTCCTTTAAAAAAAATATCGGTGCAGTGTTCTGGAGGTGTGGGGAGGGAAGGGTGTGAGGGTTGCATGGAATCCAAATTTTCTTTCAAGTATTACTACCATATATGTTCTTCCCTTTTCTACTTTCATTTTGAGGGACCTCATTTTATTTTATAGTGATGCAGTCTATTTACCTTACTTTTGTTATCTATTTTTTCAAACTTATGTATTATGATAGGTACAAAGGTTGAGAATAGGGAAATTATTGTCATCAATTTGGTCAACGTAAGTAATTTTTTTCTGCATAGTTATCAATGAACATGGTATTAGAAAGACAATACTTCCCTTTGTAATATATTATATAGTTTATGTGATATTTTTCTTTATAATTATTTCGACATATTATACAAATAATATCTTTTAAGATCGATATTGGGACCAATAATTTTTAATAAGGGAAAAACTATTAATTATTTGAAAATTTTATGAGAATGATATGTTTTTAAAAAAATTAATTAGGAGGTTTTGTTTTGTTTTAATCACCAACCGAAGATTTTTAACTTAAATATGACAAACCTAGATAAAGAAATAAAGTATGAGTAAAATCTATAGTGTTATTATGAACAGAAGGTTTTTAACTTAAAGTAACACAAACCATTATGGATGACAAACTTAGATAAAGAAATAAAGTAAGAGTGGCGATATGGCAAAATTTGAGCGCTTTGTTCTTGAGAAACAACGCACCTGTATACTATCGTCAAGTAGTCCGCCATTGCCAATATAAGCAAAGGAGATGGATTGCAAAACATGCTCTCATTTTTTTCGATCATTAATTGAGTAGAACTCGGTAAAATAAAGGTATCAAAGGTTTGGTACATCACAACAACTACAATCATATCTAATTATACGACTCCTACAAATTGCAAGTCATAACTCATAAGAAAGTCTCCTACAATTACATGGCTCCTGCAAAACATACCCTTACTAATACCTAAAATGGCCTTAAACCCAAAATGTATGGCACAACCAAAAACAGCCACATGCAAAGTACAGATAGATCGTGAACTAGCATTAATCCAAATCCATGTGCCACTGCCAATAGGGCTTGTTCGTTAAAGATAGATTGTGAACGGGTATTAATTCAAATTCATCTTCCATTGTCGATAGGGGTCTGTTTGTTATGAGCATATTGAATTTGCTTCAATGTATTCCAACCAGCTAATTGTTAGTCAAACCTATACTTGTTTCAATATACTCCAATCTATTAAATGCTAGTCAAATTTGCTCCAACATGCTCTAACATGCTAGAACCCGCTCCCAACCATAGAAACCCACTCGAAGTTAATCCAAACCACTAGAAAAATTGTGAACTTTTTTTCATGAACCACAAATTTACCCTGAGAAATAATTTTTTTCAAAATTTTTTTAAAATAAATATTAATGACAAATTAAGAAAATGACAAAAATGTGAGCACAACTTTGAATCTATTATTAACAAATAAATTATTAATGATAAATTAACAAATTATTCTCGACCAAGGTGAGATTTGCTTTATTGTCTTTCACTTTGAAACTATAAAGTTAATTTAAAAGTACGAATCATGTACTAAGGATGAAAAGAATTTCAATTTCCCCACTCTTCACCGCGGTCGACAACCAAGAGAACGTTTAGAGTGTTAAAGAGCACTTGGAAGATGTTGAAGGATAGAATGCCTCAGGCTAATCAAAAATTGACAAATTGATATAATTAGATTGTGTTGCACACCACACAACTTTAGTTTAATGCATACAAAAAAATACCAATTTTGTCAAGACCAACGAACATTGTAACAATCCCCAAGTTGGGTTGTGTGATGAGCAAAAACAAACAAACAATGAATAAATGTAGGAATGTAATAGTTGATATGATTTCATCACTCACTACTAAAAACTCACTTTATTTCAATAGAATGTTCCAACTGAAATAGGTTCGTCTGAATCTTTGATGGAATTTCGACGAACTCTGACAGATTCCCAACAATTCCGACGGATGTTCTGACGGACTTATCTTTCAATGGATGTTCCGACAACATTCCGACGGAATCTGACATTCTGGCAGCATTCCAATGAAATTTCGACTACATTCTGACAGAAGTTCAATAAAATTGCCGTCGGAAAAGGTTTAAAAATTTCAAAAAAGTTTTTTGGACCCCGGGTTTCATGGAGGAAAAATTGAAAAAAAAATTGAACTACCAAAGAAAAAATTCATCGGAATTTCTCATATAAATATCATCCCATATCTAGCCTCATTTCTTGTTGCTTGCTTAATAGAAAACACACACACAAGCAGAGAGAGAGAGTGTGGCGCATCACCAAAGGTAGCCGCCCCCCCACTGTCGGCACCCACTGTCATTTGCCATTGTTAGAGCATCTTTACAGCCTCCACCCCCCCCGGTCATTGGCCCCTCCCACCATCATTTGCTGCCGATTTATTGATAAAGTTTTTATGTGTGCAATTTCTACCCAAATTTATAGTGAATTAAGCGTATAATTTGAATTTAATAGTTTGTATAGTAAGTTTGTGTATAATAAATTTGATAGTTGTATAGTAAATTTGTATGTAATTTCGTAAATTTAAAAATTTGTTCTTAATTTTGTACTTTAATTCCAATGGATTATTCCTAAATTTTAAAAATTTGAAATACCGACCTATCTTTTGTCACGTTGTGACCCTATATATATGGGTGATGACCCTTCGACTTAAAGCTATGATATGAAGTTGAAGTTTGATGATGCTATCTTAATGTGTTTCTCAATGGCGAAGATGTATAAGGCTCAACAACAGCACGTTAGAAAAACAGTTAAGCTAAAATGAAATACCACGAATGTTTAAGAAAAAATTTATCCATCACCACCATATCAGCCCGAGCGATTATATTGTGTATATAATCGTATGATATATCGTTTAACATAAAAGGACTAGGTAGGTCACCATTCATGTTTGGATGATTTGAGGTATAGTGTTACGTGAAAGTGTTATATTGGTTAGATAACAAATTAACATAATACTATTGCTTACTTTTTGGTCGCACGTCCCATTCTTGGTCTAAAGATTGAAAAGTTATGATTCGTAGAGAAACATGTGATTTATGACTTACGAGGCCGATTGAGAGTTGTTGGCCGGCCTTAGTAATCTAGGGTCAGCCAGGCACCTATGCCACCTAAGTGGTGGCGATTACAATGACCTAAACCTATATAAAGGGTTTATGGATCTAATTATATGGTGGAGACATTAACCTTAAACTAAACACTCCAGTCTCTCCCTTTCTCTTACGGCTGCCTCACCATCATCTGAGATTTGGGTTTGGGGTGTAGATTCAACAATGACTTTAGTAGCCACTGCTTGATTGTGTATATCAACTCTTGGGTGATTTCCCAACAACAAGATATTTCGGTTTCGTACCTAAAGGTTAGTCCTTTAATTTCCCACATTGCATGAACCACAAAATTTACCTTGACTGATGTAGGTAAGAGACAATAATTTTTTTAAATAATGACTTTTTAAAATAAATATTAATGACAAATTAAGAAAAGGAGAACAATGTGGCCACAACTCTAGCTAATCTATTATTAACAAATAAATTATTAATGATAAATTAACAAATTAATCTCGACTGAGATGAGATTTGCTTTATTGTCCTTCACTTTGAAACTATAAAATCAATTAGAAAATACGAATCATGTACCAAGTTTAAAGAGAATTTCAATTTCCCCACTCTTCGCTACGGTTGACTATCGAGAGAATGTTTGGAGTGTTAAAGAGCATTTGGAAGATATTGAAGGACATAATGCCTCAAATTAATTAGAAAATGACGAATTGATATAATTATATTGTAGTGCACACTACACAATTTTAGTTGAATGTATATTCCTGCTGAAACCAACGAATATTGTAACAATCTCCAAGTTAGGCTGTATGATAAGCCAAACAAATAAGCAACAAATTAATGAACATAAGAATGTAATAGCTTATATGATTTCATTAGTAAACAACTACTAAAAAATTTCTATATATAGCTCTTCGCCGTAGTTAAATGCATTTACTTGATTGCAAACGGTTGTTAGATTTTTTTTTGAAATATGAAAAATGTTATTGTGCAATAATGCTTGCAATCATGTTCAACTCATTCGTTGCATTTGGGGGGGGGCGATGCAAACTAGTATTACAAAAATAAAATATCATTGCACAAACCATGAAATCAATCTGAAGGTAAAAATAAATTTTGAGTCTAAAATAAATAAGACAAGAAATATAGACAAATTTAATTTGTATTAATTTCAGAAGGTATAAGTACAATCTTTGTATATTTATTACAAAATGATCAAATAAATAATTTATCTGATTTGATCTTCAATTTATACTTGAAAGAGGGTTAATTTACTTGAATTTCGATTAAGTTGATTGATTTAACTTCCTTTGAATGAGTTTCAATGAATTTGACATCGAGAGAGGCCTAAGAGGCGTGACCTAAATCAAGATAAGTTTTATTTGATCTTCGAACGTAGACAACATGTGCTTTGATTATGCTTGTTGTTTTCCTCTAGAGAAATTAATCATTTGAGTCTTCAGAATGCCATCAGAGTAAATGAACTTTCGCCCCCCTAAGTAGGAGGAGGTAGTGCTCTATTTATAGGGAAGGAATCCCCCTCCCCATATTAGGATTTGCAATTTATTTGCCTTCTTGGACCGTTGATTGAGCCTTGGGCTTGGTAATCGTTTGGATTATGACTTGAGAGTCAATTTGGCCCAACTTGTTTAAATAAATAAATGAATTAAATGGGTTGACCTAAATAATCAATTTATATTTAATTTCTAGCGTGATATATATTATTAAATTTTTAATGCCTACACCAAAATGTTGTATAACGTTCTAAAACACTCCAACATACTCCAATTTGCTAATTGCTATCAAATCTACTTCAATATGGTCCAATTTACTTCAACCTGCTTTGATTCACTCTAAGCTGTTAACTACAAGTCAAATCCACTTCAACATGCTCTAATAAGTTTCAACTTGCTTGAAAATGTTTTTTGCTCTTCCAATATGCTCATAGCAAACAGACCTTCAATTCCTTGGTTTTGGTAAGTGTAAGAACTACTCCATCAAGCTCAATTGCAGATTTGAAATTAGGCAGTGGGGATGCGATGCACTATCTTAAATTCTTGTTAATCCTTGCATAGGTTAGCTAGCATTATTTTCACTAAGTTGACTTCCCTCTAAGCATAATTAATTGTGATTTTCCAATAGCTTTCCAGCATGACTATGATATCCCTTACCATCAATTGCAGCTGTCCAGTGAAATGGAAAGGGGAAAGGACTAGCCAGCAGTGCTGTACAAAGCCTTCACCTAGTCTACCTCAACTCAGTACGATTAATGTGAAATGCCATGCATTCAACAATGTTTCTTTAATCATGGTTAAATTATGTTAGTAACACAAAATTTCTGTGGATTTTTACCGTTACTCCAATGAGTTGTTTTCGGATTGTAATCTACATCAATACTAGCTCATCATTCGTTCGTAGAATATATATGATGGTGCCATTGGTAGCTTCTACGATATCCACTTTTGAGAAGAGGAAAATTCTACAATTTTTTTTTCTAATAAATGGTAAGTACAAGTAAACATTAAGCAACCCTTTTTATAAGGATTCTGTCTAAATAGTCTTCAATAGTAATAGAGGAAAAAGTCCTATAGAAAATTTGTCCCTAATAAGTAAACATTAAGCAACCCTTCTAATATGTTCATAACAAAAAGTCCTATAGGCAATTATATTGGGTCCATTTACCCCAATGCTTTTTAGGTACATGGTAGCTTTACATGCTCAGACCATAGAACTATCATAGTTTCATCTAACCTTGTGCAAGAAAGGCAAAAGGCATTCTCCTTCTGATTCTATAACTTCTGGTGCAAATGCCAACAACTTGATACTATAGTAGCCAACAATTGGAAGAACAATTTCGAAAGGAACCAACATGTTCAATTTTGCTAAGAAACTCAAAAATGTCAAGTATGAAATCAGAGGCTGATTGAAAAATCACTTTGGTAACTTCCATGAAAAACTGAAGAAAAATACACAAAAAGTAGATTACGAGGAAGACAAACTCCTTTCGGATCCGAATAGCTATAGACTTAATTCCTGGATGTTACGAGTTTTGAAACAAAGAGAAAAAATGATGCTATTTGACCAGAAATATTGGGACAAACTATGAAGGAAAGAATTGTTAGTAAATGGTGACAGAAATACTAAATTCTTTCAGCGTAGAGCAAACGCTAGAAGAAAAAAGAATATGGTACGTCATCAAACTTCGAGATGACAGTGGTATATGGATAGATGAACATAAGGCAATAGCTGAAAAATTTACATCAGATTACACCAAAAGGTTTAAGTCAGCTCATAGCAACCAAAGAACCCTACCCAATATCGGTATCACTAACCTGATTTCAGACCATGAGAACAGACAACTTATAAGACTCCCAAATTTGGAAGAAGTCAAAGAAGCCGTTTTTAACATTGACTCCAATAAAACACCGGGATCTGATGGTTTTGGGCCCCTTTTTTAAGAACTATTGGCGTATTATTAAAAAAGACTTGTTCAATTGCATCCTTGAATTCTTTACTAAAGGAAAAATTCTAAAAGAAATTAATCATACCTTCATAGCACTTATCCCGAAAGTTGACAATCCTGTGCAAACTAGTCAATTTAGGCCTATTAGCCTCCGCTCAACTACCTATAAGATCGTTGCCAAGATCCTGGTTAACTGATTGAGGCCACAACTTGATAAATTAATTTATCCCTTTCAAAGCGCCTTTATCGCATGACGTTCTATTCATGACAATATTTTACTATCGCACGAAATAATGCATAAATTCAAAACCCTTAAGAGTAAAGGGTCATGGGTAGCAATCAAACTTGATATGGAAAAGGCATAAGATAGAATGGAATGGGATTTTATTTTGAAATGTTTTCAAGAAATGGGTTTTCACCCAATATAGTATAACTGGATTCATGCATGTATCTCTTCAGTATCTTACTTGATCATTGTAAATGACGAACCTAATGGTTTGTTCACCCAGGCAAGGGGCATTAGACAAGGAGATCCCCTTTCCTCACATATTTTCATCATATGCATGGAAGCTCTAAGTCTCATGCTACTAAAAGAAATGAACAGGTAGAAAACAGGAATAGGGATTAAAATTTGTACAAGGTCTCTCACCATTCCTGGACTACTTTTCGTAGATGATTGCTTACTTTTTTGCAAAATCAACTATAATAGCTGTACGACTCTGAAAACAATCCTAGCTAAGTTCTGCTCTATTTTCGGGCAACTAGTTAACCACCACAAATCAGTACTTACGTTCTCACGCAACACATCTTCTGCACATAATCAAGTAGTAACAAGCATCTTCAACATTCCCCATAGCGACTCCCTAGTCAAGTACCTGGGTTGTCCTCTCTTTCAAAGTAGACCCACTAAATCCACCTTCCAAGAGATTATTCATAAATCCACCGCTACAATACAAGGCTAGAAAGCAAACTGCTTATCTAAAGCAGGAAGAGCAGTATTAATACAATCTCAACTAGAATTATTACCAGCATACACAATGCAATGTTTTCAATTGCCAATGACCACTAGCCACCACCTAGATAAACTCAGTAAAGAATTTTTTTGGAGTAAAACAAACATAGAAAATGGAATGCCACTCATAGCGTGGGATACAATCTACTTGCCAAAAAGAAAAGCTGAACTAGGATTGCGCAAAACAGAAGCTATCAATAAAGCATTCCAGTGTAAGCTGCCTTGGAAAATTCTTACCAATGATTATGACCTATGGGCTTCGAACCATGATAGCAAAATATCTCCACAATGTGGATTTCCTTAACTATAAGAGAAAAAGCAATGACTCTCCAGTATGGAAGAACCTTCTAAAATGCAAAAATTTAGTAAGTCAAGGTGTTATATGGAAACTACGAAACGGAGAAAGCATTTCCTTTTGGTATGATAATTGGATAGAAAATAAGAACTTAGTTGACATCCTAGGTGTGGATGAAGAAAACATTCCTAACCCACTAATTAAAGTCTGTGACTTTATCCAGGAAGACAAAGGTTGGGACATTCCCAAACTTGCCCAAACCCTCAATAATCACCCGATCATTATGAAAATACAAGGGATTGCTATTCCTATTCACGATATCAAGGATTCCTTTTGCTGGGGTCTAAACAGTTCAGGCAATTTTCTTACTAAATCCGCAACATGGATAGCACAAGATACACATCTAAATGACTCTGTTGAATGGCCATTTAAATGGATTTGGCACATAGACACCATGCCAAAAATTAAATTTTTTTGTGGAAGCTATGCCATAAAGCAATCCCTACCGGAGGGAACTTTTTAAAAAGGGGACTGAACATTGACCCAATTTGCCCAACTTGCTTAGGCGACATTGAATCAATTGAACATCTCTTCAACGAATGTCATATAATTAAGAATGTCTGGGAGCTAGCTGATAAACATCAATGGTTCCCAATCCAAGTTTCACCTATTGGATGCCATGAGATGGCTGATGCCCTCAAGAGGGTAAAGTCTTCACGATACCCAAAGCTGCTTCAATAATTCTCCTTTCTTATCTGGAGCATATGGAAAGATAGGAATGCAACAATTTTTGACAATAAAGTTTAAAACCCTTTAGGGTGCTTAATACGAGCAAAAAAGGCAAATGCTGAATAAAGAATCCAAACTTGCATATCGGAGGAACACTACAATAGGGGAACTTCTTCTCCCCTTTCCATCTCAATCCACCTTGTAAGATGGGACCCTCCACCTCCAGGATTAGTCAAAATCAACTTTGAGGGATCACTCATCAATTCGTCAGCATTCGATGGATATATATTACACGATTAGACTGGCAAACTACTCAAAGCAAGAGCAGCATATTATGGGAGTACTTCAATACTTGTAGCAGAAGCTAGAGCGCTTAGAGACGGAGTTAACGTAGCGATACAAACAGGCTTCAATAATATTTGCATCGAAGGCGACAATCTAATAGTTATCCAGGCACTAAAAGGAAATATCCTTGTCCCATGACGAATTTCCAATATTATTGAAGATGCTCGAACTTGGCTTCACCAAGGTACCTACTTCAATATAAATCATATCTATCGAGAGACAAACAAGGTAGCAAACTGGTTGTCTAAATTCGGACGTTCCATAACAGCCTCTCTCTTCAGATATATGTTTTTCCCATAATCTAAGTTCTATTTTAGCAGAGGATGCAGCTGGACGTACTCTTGTGAGAAGAGACGTCTAACAGTTTTATGTGTTTCTCGATTTACCATCTTGAACAAAAAATCGTGCCACTCTTAGGGGACTTTTTCTTCCGTGCTTATTTTCAAGTATCCAACTCCTTTCAATTTATTTTGATTTATTCTAATTCTTTTTAATTACTTTCATTGTAAACTACACAAAACTTATTTTTTTTCAAATTTCTTTAACCTTTTGTCAGCTCTGTTTTCTAACTAAATTAAATTGGGGTAAAGTATTTCCTTAAAAAATGAACAAACCATAGATCTTATCTAAAAATATTATGACGAGACACTTGCTTTGCTAACTATTCCTAAACCCCTAAAAAAAAGGGTTGTGAACAACTAATGAGCAAGCTGCAGGAACAACTGGACCCAATATAATTTCCCCAAAAATGTCCAACCTAGAAGATTGAACTTCCTTAAGCACCTTGCAAAATTTGTCCCTAATCTATTTCAATTTTCTAATTAAATAAAACTAACCTAAACTCCTTTTTTGTTTCCATATCTAAATGAATAAGTCCTCAATCGATCTCCATCAAAAAGTTACAATATATAAAGTAGTCTTAATTCTTGAATTTATAGATCCGAACCATTTTATAAAATAATTTATAGATCCGAACTATCTTATAAAATGATTTTTGTAATCTTTTAGAAATATACTCCTACTTCCATGATGCATCTTTTTAAAAAAATAAAACTCGTGTGGTCTAAATCACACAACATCACTAAATTTATAGTATTGGGTCTATTAACATAAGTGCTATCCAATGATCCCTCACAAGAATTTTTTTTTAATATCAACTGGTTGGATCAAATACAAAAAAAGCCCAACCTAGAAGATCCAACTTGCTCTTCCCCCCCCCTCCCCCCAAACACGGAGGAAGCAGTCTCCCGCTCTATTCCAACAATGGGGGCTGGTAGGGGTGGGTAACGGGTTGCTGCCCATTAGGTCAAACGGGTAATGTTCTTGTCATACTCATACCTCCATCGTTGATCGATGATTGGTTGTAGTAGTATTGCTGTTAAATGCAGTTGTCTAGTTCGTTGAATTCTTTGTCTTGCGTAATGTTCTTTGGAAGTCCCTTGCTTGCGCTTGATCGAATTAATAGGGGACGAAGTTGAGGGTTTTTGATGGTAAAATTGGTTAAAAAAAACAAAACAATTGGTTAAAATTCTTTGTCTGTTTTGAAGAAGCATGTTATGGATTTGGACCAATTGTAAGGTATGAAACTTGTCCCACATCGGTTGTATGGGCAGCTGATGAGGGGTTTAATAAGTTTATAGACCGAATGGGCTTTCTCACCTGATAGGTTAGTCTTTTGGGATGAGTTCTCCTGTTTGGTCTGTAACAATTGGTATAAAAGCCAACTCGGAGTGGTGGCCTGGAAGAGCCAGCCGTGACCAACGTGGCCATGACCAATGAGGACTCGGACTGGTGGCTTGGAAGAGCCAGAGCTAGCCGTGACCAACGTGGCCGTGACCAACGAGGACTCGGAGTGGTGGTCTGGGAAAGCCAGCCATGACCAACGAGGACGTTGGCCCTTAAGGGGGGTCGAATGTTATGGATTTGGACCAATTGCAAGGTATGGGACTTGTCCCACATCAGTTTTATGGGCAGCTGATGAGGAGTTTATAGACTGAATGGGCTCTTTCACTTGATAGGCTAGTTTTTTGGGATGAGTTCTCCTGTTTGATCTGTAACAAAGCCATAGCCACATATAGAGAGTTGTAAGCAGCACAATTCATGGGCTTCAATTGCTGCATGTCTTTTCCTTTTTTTGGTTGTCTTTTGGGTTGGGTGTTATTTTCTGACGTCCGCTGTGCATCTTTTGGAGATTTCAATTCCCCTGCTGATGCCCAAGTGACAGGGTTGGCACAAGTGAACATGACTGGCTCCATTTTACTGATTGGAAGGCCAATTTTGAGTTTGTGGTTTCAAGCATATGTAATACAGGGGAAGTATACTAAAATATGGTTTGCTTCTTGGTCTGAAGCCTTTAACATTAAGATTTCACAATAATCATGACTGCTTTTTGATCGAGCATATAGGTAATTCTTCCCCTATTGATAAATGGCAAACACGTACTTGCTCACATGACTCAGGTTTGCAGCATAGGTTGGATCAGCCTTTTTGTCTCGCCGATACATGGTCAAATCTGAGAAACATAATTCAGCTTCCTTATATTGCTCAAATCTTTCTCCGAGTTGTATATGAGTGCATTGCATTTATGTGTTGAGGAGGACCTAGTGCTCGGATGCTTATGATTATGAAGGTACAAGTTGCGAATATCTTAAACTAATATCTGTATTTTTTTCTCTCCAGAAAATATTTACAAAAACCGTGTAGGTATTCTACACAGTGTTTATCTCTGTGTTTGAATGGTCTGTTCGCCAACACTGGTTTAGTACAGTACAAAATTTACCTAAGAGATGCTTCATACATGAGATCTCTTGCACAACCGGCTGGCTTGCATGTCTATGGAACTGGAGCAAAAATTTGCACAAACTTGTTGAGACATCAAGCATCTTGATCTTTAGGAAATCTGGTGAAGAATTGTTACCTCTTTTCTGCAGGACACTCTTGCTCGGACCTGGGTTTCTGTTGATGGGTTCTTACATTCTTGAGCTGGTCAACAACTTCCTTGATGGTTGGCCTTTTGAGAGGGTTGTGGTTCACACACTTGCATGCCACTTCGAGCACCTGCAGCATCTCTTCTTCATATCCCTTCCCTCTCAAGACAGGATCGAAGATTTCTTCATGTTTTCCTTCACTCTTCAGTTGGTGCACCCATACAACTAGTTCTTTTGATGTCTTTGGTTTGCATACCTCCACTGGTCTCTTCCCTGTCAGTAATTCAAGCATTACAACACCAAAACTATACACATCACCCCTTAATGTGGCTACCCAAGCCTGCCCATACTCTGGTGGAATGTAACCTAGTGTGCCTACCAACTCAGTTGTGACATGAGTTCTGTAAGGCAGAAGGAGTCTAGATAATCCAAAATCTGCAACATATGCCTTGAAGTCCTCATCAAGGAGAATGTTGCTTGACTTTACATCTCGGTGCACAATTTGTGGCTGACAAATTTGGTGCATGTAAGCCAACCCGCTACCTGCTCCAAGAGCTATTTTCAGCCGCATTGGCCAATCAAGTAGGGATGGGCCATCAGGATTCTCATGCAACCAGTAGTCAAGGTTTCCATTTTCCATGTAGGAGTACATCAATAGCCGATATCCATCGTGGACGCAATATCCTAGCAGAGAAACCAGATTTTCGTGCTGGGCCATTGATAACGCTTCCACCTCTGCCTTGAACTCTCGTTCTATCAGGCACATATCTCCTGAAAGTTTTTTGATAGCAAGCTTGGTTCCATTATCTAAGGTTGCTTTGTATACCAAACCAAAACCTCCGCAACCAATGATGTTTTCCTGGTTGAAGTTATCTGTGGCTTTCAGTATGTCAACGATTGCTAGATCCTTGATTTCACTGGTACTGCTGGGGAAGATCATGACTAGACTTGCATCCTTGCCAACCTCATTTGAGCTAGAGGAAAAAGAGTTCAACTCTCTTGCAACCTTGTCAGCATCACTGCCAGGCAAGATTTTTCTCTTGGAGACTATCCAGTATGCTAAAATCACAACAATACCGGAAATGACCAAACATACACCAAGAGAAATTCCCAAAAACAGTCGTTTATTTAGGTCTTTGGTATGGGCAGACTGATGTGCTGTCCCTGTGCCTGATTGTCCTGAACAAGGATGCTGCAGAACTCGACCACACAGCCCTGGATTCCCAATATAACTAGATTCTGTAAAAGTATCAAACTGACCTCCTGTTGGTACTGGCCCCTTGAGGTTGTTATTGGAGACATTGAATTTTGACAAGAAATTGAGGCTCTGAAGTGATTGTGGAATTTCTCCCGTCAAATTATTCTTGGAAAGGTCTAGCATTTCTAGGTTTGTGAGATTCGAAAATTCTCTTGGTATGCTGCCTGAGAAGTGGTTCTCACTGAGATCCAGGACATGAAGATTCTGCAATTGGCTTATCTCAATTGGGATATTACCAGTGATGTGGTTGCCGTTGAGGTATATTGCTGGAGGTAGATTTGCTAGCTCGTTGTATTGCTGCCTGCTGGTATTGTTTGGAGCGACAAAGAGAGGGAGATCGAGATAACTCCGGTTCAACTTGTCAGCAACCTTCTCTGATATCAATGCTGGCAGCGTGTTGAGTTGCAGTGGAAATTCTCCTGTGAGAAGGTTACGTGACAAATCCAAGTAGAAGAAGTTTGGCAGAGAACCCAACCAACCCGGAATTGGTCCTGTGAGCTGATTATATGATAAGTCTAGTACCTCTAATGTCTTGACATCAGCCAGCCAATTCGGAACTTGACCACTGAAGTTGCACCCTCCTATAGCAAGCACTTGCAGGTTTTGGAATCCTTCTGGACCTGTGAAGTTCTTTTCACTCGGCAGAGCTTCATTGTGGAAGTTAATTGACATGGTCACGGTGGTAAGGCTTTTGCAACCTGCCAAAATCTTGATTGCACCTGAGACATTACTGAAGCTATTGTTCGATAGAGAAAGGAAAGAAAGAGACGGCAACTTCAATATACTGGGGGAAATTTGTCCAGTTAACTTGTTGGTGGCTACTCTGATTGCAGTCAGTGACTTGCATGAATATATGCTCTCTGGTAAATTTCCCGTGAAGTTATTGTTTCCAATGTCAAGCATTTGCAGACGGATAATTCTTGTGAAATCAAGGGCAGAGATGTTACCATTGAGGGAATTTACTCGTAAAATAAGCTTTACAAGTTTTGTACACTCGAGCAAGGATTGTGGTATTGAGCCTGTAAGCTTGTTTATATGGAGCAGCAGTTGCTCCAAGTTAGTGAGCTTGTCAATGTCAACAGGGATCATACCCGTAAATCTATTCGAGTACAACTCGATGATCCTGAGGTTGGTGAGGCTAGAAACGCCTTTTATGGTTCCTGATATATAATTTACAGGCACCGAAAGCTCAACCAGTGATTCCAAGCTGTAAAGGTCATCAGGAAGTAACCCAGAGAGAGAATTGAACCCCGCTCGGAATACTTCAAGCTTGGAGCATTTCCCCAGGCCAACAGGTATCTGACCGCTGAACTTGTTGTTAGAGAAATCAAGGTTTGTGAGCAGAGGGCAAGTGGTACACATGGATGTAGGAACCTTATCATTGAAGCCATTGTTGCTTGCATTGAAACTCGTCAAATTCGATCCAAGAATGAACCAAGTAGGCTCAATCGCCCCATCGAATAGATTGCTTGATATATCTACAACCTGTATGGATGGAGGGAAACTACCCTTTATAGGAAATGACGCCGAGAGGTTCCCATAGAGTTGGTTTGAGCTCAAATCAATGATCTCAATGCTCTTCAATGAACTAAAAAGCCCAAATGGAAGAAACCCAGAAAGAAGATTATGTGACAAATTGAGCTGAGAAAGTCCTGAAAGTTGCCCAAATGAAGAGGAGATGTTGCCCTTTAACCCTCTGTAGGGCAGCCACAAACTTATGACCCTGCCCTTATCATCACACTCAATCCCCTCCCATGAGGAGCAACAATCAGAGGTGGAGCTCCAATTCAGAGGTGCAGAGGAGGAGAGAGATTCAGAGAAGGTAAGCAGTGATTGTTGATCATGTTGATTGCAGGTTTGCTGATGAGACAAGGTGAAGAAGTACAATAAAAGGGTGAAGAGAAGATAGAAGCTGGTACTTTGAGGTAAACAAGGCTGGAGCTCAGCAAGCATGGCTTAAGAGAAAAATTTAAATTTTGTTTTTGGGTTTTTGTGTTGTGTAATTAATGTCGTTGTTGTTATTGTTTGTATCAAACTATTGGACAGTTATGTTTATTTTGCTGTGATTGATCAGGAAGAAAGGAAGAAGACATGATCAAGATGGGTGCCCAGTCCAATCATGTGGGCTTCCACTTCTCACGTTGGTAAGCACACCCTTCTTCAACCATTGGCCTTGATAGACTAGAGAGGGAATTTAAGATACAATAACGCTCAGTGTGGATCTCCCTTTTGCAGCATCTGATAGAATTAAAGAGAGAGGAAAAACAATAATACTCAGTGTGGATCCTGATCCCTCCTGTGCAATCTAAAGAGAGAGGAGAGATAATGAGGTAAAAAATTGATGATGATGTGGGTGCTTTTGGTTAGTTTTATGTGTAATGAGAGTCCTCCAAGAAAGGAGGCTCAGATTGTGAGCACCCAAAAGGCGTTTACTTTAGATTGGAGAGTGGACTTTGTTTGTAAAGATGTTTTTGGGGAGCATTTTAGTGGGAGAAAGTAGGTAGAATTTTAGAGAGAGAGAGAGAGAGGACTCTCATTATCATCATATTAAATTATGTAATAGGATTAGATGATAAGTAGTGGGCATCAATTTGCATTATTTGTTGTTATGTAAATTGATTCTTATCATAACCATCACTTTGGATTTTATAATCAATTTAGTAATGGGGGAGAGAGAGAGTGGTGATGTTAATAATATTCTTGTTGAAGTACTCTACCGTTCTTGTTTGTTTCCCATTTGGATCCCTCACCCTCTTTTTATCCCCACCTCCAATAGCATCCACACGTTTTTGGTAGCCTATGAGCAAAATTATAGCTGCAACTAGGTAACGGGTCAGTTCTGGTTGACTCATTTAATAAGTGGGTCAATTTTGTATCAGTCTTGTTAATATTTTAGATTTACTGAAAATTGAAAAATAACATATTTTCAAGCTAAACGGTGAAATCGTGTTGACTTCGCAGTAACTTCACGTTCGATTTGAAACGAATTATCGTGTGGGGTCAGACTTTTCCAACTCTAATTATAGCCACTATTGGCTCTTGTTTGCTTAGTGAAAGGCTCAAAATTAATAGAATGTATGCTCTAATTTGTGCCATCCCTAGTGACCTATCATATAACCCATCCTAATATTAAAATTCCTAACTGCTTTGATAATTAATTGGTTCTTAGAAAATTATTCATATTTCACAAAATTTTTAAAAAGCTTTTTCGACCTTTTTGGAATAATGATAGTTTTAAAAATTATTATCAAGGTTAATTTTTATGTGATATTAACAATTAATTAATAAGATATTCGAAATAAAGTTGGAGAATGATTTTAATTATTTACTACTCTTCTGATATGTTGTAAACCACTTTAAATAAAAACGTAGGTTATTTAATACTTATCTAGATGCCTGCCCAATTAGCAAGTTACCTAACTTACTATTTAAACATATTATAGATTGCTTTTTCTATTATTAGTTGTTCTGAGCTTTTTTAATAGTGCCTTTGTTTTTTCTTTTTCATGTCGTTACTACAAACTAAAGTTAGTTTAATCTATGTTCTAGTTAATTATTACCTGCAAGATAGTTGTATAAGATGCCTCAAATATAAAATAAAAGCGAAGATAAGAATAATTTTAGGTCATAATTTATCAAGAATGTTCTCTTTAATCGGTTAATGGCTATAAAGAACTATGAACATATTTATTTAATTACTAGATAGAATTTGATACTCTTCCCATCAGTTAAACATTCTCGTTAGCATATATACAATCACATCCGAATCCAATACCCCAAAATTCCGCCCTCAGGTGGGGTATGGGGGTTGATGTACAGCCTTACTTCTAAATTATAAAATTATAGAGAGACTGGTTCTAATTGATCATAGATTTAAAAACCGTTAACTATCTATTACTTCACAGAAACGGAGTAGAGAAGGTTTAAAGATGTTTTACTTTAGTCCATACAATCTAAGCTGAGAAAAATAGTCCAACCTTACTTTTGTTAACTATATAAATTTCAGACATGTTAGCATATATGCAACAACACATCTAAATAAGCCATCTAAGTAGGATTAGTTACCGTACACTTATAAAGGTAATAATTTAAATTCTACGTTGAATCTTTTGACTACTTCAAATAAAAGTCGATATTTACATGATTGTTCCCATCTTTTTACCTTATACAGTAAACCATAGCATACTTCACATAAAATTCTATATCCACATGATTATTCCAATCTTTTACCGAATAATATATTCCAATCTATTACATGTTTCTTTAGTGTTAGTCATTTTCTTGAGGACAGCGTCTTCCGTATGTGCGGCGCCAAGACAATTTACAAACAAGTTGGCATTCTTTCAAGATGTCCGTTCAATATGCCGTGAACATGGTCCACTTAGTCTGTGGCACGTAGCCTCATCCTTTTTATTCGTACCTCAATTTTTACTACTCTTAATTAGATTTGGCTTTGTTGTTTTTACTTGTTGACCATAACTTAAAACACTCATAAAATGATGCTTTAAGTTATTTTAACTCGGGAAAAATACTCTTAACCATTATATTTACCTTTAACATTAAACAATACGGCAGAATTTGGATGTCTATACATTCGATCCGAATCCAACCTATTGCTGTCCCGATGCATGCATTTAAGTCATTATGAATGGAAGTTAGCATGGAATATTATCTTTTATGAATCCTAGGAGTAGAGTTGTCATCATTACTAGATGTGAAATTGTGGGTATTGATACTTTTTTTTTTTGGAATGTGAGGAATCACGAGTGTTTTTTTTCTAAGAGTATGTCTTAATGTGAATTGGGAGCAGGAAATTAGGGCCGAAATTAGAATGTAAAAATGAACTTATAGATCATTATATGAGCAGTATAAATTCCATTCAAGATTGCACGCCAAAGAAAGCTTTGACATATGGGTTTCTATTGCTTGTCTCAAAACCTATTGATGATGAAAGAAAAAGAAAGGATCCACTACAAGAAAAATGCAAAATATAGACGGAATCAACGACGGAATATTGTTAATCAGCGACGGAATACGACTGTCGGATTTTCGCTCGTCGCTGAGTAGCCGGCGACGGATTCAGCGACAGAATTTTTTTGGCGGGAGAAGTGGCGGGGCAGGGGGTGGTGATAGAATTAAAATTCCGTCGCCACCCTGCCAAAAAAAAAATTTTCTTATCCGTCGTCATTCCGTCGCTGGATTTCTGTTTTTTTAAAATAAAATCGCTTGTTTTTGATCAACTCCGTACATACAAATAATTCTCTGCAAGAAATTTACAAGATTTTCGCACTCAATCAACATCCAACGACTTCGAATACGGCTTCATTCGAAGCGTTCTCAACAATTGCAAACCACACAAAGGTGAAATTTCACATCCACAACAACACACAAATTGAAAACCAAGGGTTTTCAATTCACAAACCACAAGTTCCAAACAAACTTTCTACATATCACAAACTACAAGTTCCAAACAAAGTCTGTATATATCACAAACCACAAATCCAAACAAAATAACCACAAGTTACCAGTAATTGAGAATAAAGTGATATATATGTTTGCAGAAGAGGGTGAAGTAAGCGCCAAATGGGAGGGAAGTTAAATAAGCAGTAGGGGGAGGGGAGTGAAATTAGCAGGAAGGGGAGGGGAAGCAAGCAGCAAGAGAAATGATGTACTTCGTGAAGAATCAAGTAGAAGAGCCACCAGCTGAAGGAAAACTGCAACCAACTCATCAATTACCAAGGTCTTCCTCTTCCTCTTCGCCTTTCTGTTCCTCTTCCTCTGCCTCACCATCTTCCTCATTATGTTGCGAGTGATGAGTAAATGGTGGCAGAGATCTCGAGCCAGACGCCTGTTGCATTTGAAAGAAAGCTTGGAGGCACTGATCAATGTTCATCATTTGTTGGCTCAGTTGTTGGTTGTTTTGTGTGAGCAATCTGTTGGATTCCTCCAGTTGCTTACATTTCTCCATAACCAACCGGTAGCTTTCAGCTTGTGAAGATAGCTCACCCCCAAGTTAGTTACTACACCCCTTAACTCATTGAGCTCTTGTTGCGATGGCGTAGAACCCGAACCTGCTGACAGACATTTAAGTAAATTACTATACTAGCTTTGTCATTAAGTAAATTAAATGTATAACCATAGTTGTTGGAACTTTAATATGAAAACAATACCGGATCTTTGAGTGGAACTGAAGTAACCGGATTCCTTCATGTTGACAGCCTTGTCACCAATGCCGTAAATCTGACCCTTCTTGTTCTTGAACGTCTTCACCCACAACTCATTTGGGTTGGGAAATGGCTAGTTTGGATCTTGAGAAGAGCCATCCTCGCTCCCTTGAGAATTGATAACATTTTAAAAATCGTGTTCAAAAGTTTCCTACAATACCGCAACATGCGCACGAAATCATGCATAGTACAATAATTTAAAATGAAGTATACGAGTTCATGTTAAACTACCAATGAAGATTGAGAATAGCTAATTGCTTACATATGTTTGTTGTGATTTCTTGTCAACCCAAGGGGCACCTTCTTTACCTTGGAGTTTGTGAGTGCGACTGAACAATTCGACAATGGTGGGCTCCGTCCCAAGTTGTTTCCTCTATGTACGTGCCAGAAAGAATGATGTCAAGCACAATACAAAATACAATATTAAACTTTAACGAATATATAGCAAACATTAATTCATTTACCAGACGCTGCCTATGCTCATGCATGGGGATCGAGTCACAGGTGCGGAGAGATGGGCCACCACTTTCTGGAGTCCCCAGTCGGTTCTTCTGGGCAATCTCACACAATTTCTTGTAATGTTCATTCGCCCAGTGCTGTTGGAGTCCCTTCCATTGAGCATCACCGAGCCAGACAGGCTTCTTGTTATGCTTCCTTGCTTTGCCAAAGAAGTCTCTCAAGCGTGCGTTGCCTCGGTTTTCAAAATTCCTTCTCATACGATCCTCATGTATCGGATCCCAAGTAAACCACTTCTGTAATTATGAAAACAAAGAACACATCAAATAATGCAATACTAATATAGCACGTTGACAGAAATTGTTAATACGAAGTCACTGTAGTTACCTTGAACTCTCCGAACCACAAATCTCATACTGGTTTGGGTACTTTGCTCCAAGTAGGCCAAGCTCCGTCAAACTTGTTTTGAAATATGAGCGAAATCCTACTAACAGCACCATCATTGGGGAGAAACCTAATTGAACATTACACATAAAATTCATTATTTGTTATGCAAAATTCATGTAATACTTCATAAGATATAACAAATGAAGACTTACCCGTTACCATCTAACTCAATCCAAGTCTTTGCTCGAGTGCTCACATGACTGGATTGTGCTTCACTTTCACCACTTCCAATGTTCTCTTGGGACTGGTTTGTGTTTGGGTGAGTGGGGTGCACGTTGTGAACAACATGGGGGTTTGGAGGAATGTTGTACGCAAATTGGCCGTACATCGTGCTTTGGTTAGGAATGTATGAGGTCTGTTGATGGAAAGCCCCAAATGGGGGAGACAGGGGTCCTGAAATACCTGGTATGTAAGCAGCCATTGTCACTCCTGGCTGAACTGGTGTATGAGGTACCTGGGGGAAGATGGATCAATGTCCATTGCGGCCGGATCAACGACAGAGCTCCGACGCCCTCATCCTCTACCTCGAGGGGAGGATTTTGCTCGACGAGAACTTGAATCCATACCTGAAATAGGTGACAACAACTCCAAGTGCAAATATATAATGATTGCACATGTAAATCGTTTGACATCATACATCATAATAGGTATGTAGGTGACACAAATTTTGCAAAACTCATTCATACAATATAAATTACGCAATTATATTTTTTTTTTTTGCTTACTTCAAAATTTTCACATGCACTAAAAAAAAATTTACAACTACGTGATAAATACACTTACATTCTCACGAACATCACAAAACTAATATGAGCTACAACTTCATACAAACGTCACATTTGAACAAAATAATAAACTAAAGCACCTCAATCCACCAACATATCAACTTTCAAGTTCACATCACTAAACCTAAACCCTAAATTGCATTGAGCAAAATCTCCAACCAAATTTCAACAACATTATCAATTAAAACATTTCATTCCACCAACATATGAAATTTCAACTTCAAACTACCAAACCTTAACCCTAAATTGCATTTAACAAATTCTTGTAACGAATTAGACCAATAACCTCACACAAATTGCACATTTCAATAACATTATCAATGAAACCATTTCATTTTACCAATATATCAAACTTTAACTTCAAACTACCAAACCTAAACCCTAAATCGCATTTACCTCAATCTTGAACCAAATTAAACCAATAATCTCACACAAACACCACATTTCAACATAAATATGAACTAACTATAAAATTCTAACAATGTAATACAAAAATTTGTAGAAATTTCAAGTTGTTTAGGTGAGAAAAATACCTCAGTTAACTTCAAAAAACCGGCGGTGGGGGGTGGGTGAGGGCGGCCGACGGCAAGGGGAGGTGACTGGCGGCGGCAGGAGGGGCAGACAACCGGCGGCGGTGGCTGGGCACGGCGGGGGGGGGGGGGGGGCTCTGGCGCTGCTTGCGGCGGGCTCTCGGTCGCTCTCTCTCTCTCTCTCCTCGACGCGGGCTGCAATGAAATGAAACTAGAAGTTGGTTTCATTTAAATGGGGTGGCGGCAGAAATTCTGTCACTATTCGTTGCCACCTCTTTTTAAAAAAAAATTATATATTTTTTTAAATTGGCGACGGAAATTCCGTCGCCAATTTTTTTTTAAAAAAATTATTTTTTAGGCGACGGAAATTCCGTCGCCAATTTTTTTTTAAAAAAATTATTTTTTAGGCGACGGAATATCCGTCGCCACTTTTTAAAAAAAAAATTAATTTTTTGGTGACGGAATTTCCGTCGCCTAACGCCAATTTTGGCGACGGATTTAAATTTCCGTCGCCATTTCTGTCGTCCAATCTGACTTTTTTGTGAAACTATTTATCCGTCGTCATTTCCGTCGCCAAATCTGTCGTTAATATTTTCCGTTGCCGAGTTCCGTCGTTAATATGAACTTTTTTAGTAGTGGAAAAATCAAAGCAGAAGGGAAAAAAAAATCAAGTTATTTGGGTTTCCTTCTTGATTTCATACGTATTCTAAATATTTAGGGTGGATTATTCTAGGTTCTATCGTCAATTTTTTTTCGTCGTATCGTCCGTAGATACGCTCTTGGTGCTGGGGATGATTAATTGGGTTGATCACAGTGTTATAAATATCACACTATACTGTACCATTTGGTATAGGCTGAAACGTACCATACCAGTCAAGAAGCGACAGAAGCTACTGTCTAGTATTGTACCGATCAATACTATTCTGTACCATCAAATACCAAAGAGCATGTGTATTTTTGGTCAAATACTGCCGAATACACTAACATTTCAAAATTTTCATACTTTGATTTTTTTTAATATTCGAAATGGTACGGACCCATTACATCGATACATAAATCCGATATGTCCTATTTCAGTTAAAAAACGGTACAATCACTGGTACAATATTTATAACTTTGGTTAATCATTTGATCAGTTCTATTCTAATATGCTTCAATTAAAAACTACTAGTGCTAATTTTGGGGGGAGGGAGGTGTGCGGAGAAAAATCTTGATAGAAATTTGACCCATGCATTCATTTCATGCAAACCCTAGCCCAGTTTTTGATATCCCTATCGCCTTTGACCAGGCATCCAGTCTGGATTAATTCCTGCGTCAAGTGCGAAAAAATTGACCCATTTAAAAATCCCAAATTTGGAAATTTTCAAATGAAAACCCAAATGGTGGCATTAAAAAAAGCTTCTTGTTTTTTTGGGGTTGCGTCGAAACATTTGAATTGACTGCTATTCTGCCCAGACTAACCAGTTCCTTCACAAAATTCAACGATGAGAACCCTACCCTGGACTCTTCTGTAATTTTCCTTCCACTTTCCTCTTGCCCGGTTTTTTTGGTTTTAGGAAATTCATTTGTTTTTGATCTTTGGGTGTCTGTTTATGAGGGTTGAGTTATTGTTGCCCATAAAGAGATGTAGTTAGGTCTGGCAAACATGTTGGTTTGGCTTGTGATCGCATTAAGTATGGGTCGGTTTGTATTCGGCTCAACTAGATTTGGTTCAGTTTCAAATCGGGTCACCCAATCAATTCAGGTCGACTTCGATTTACTTGATTTCGGGCCAAATGGTTTTGGGTCCACTTCGGGGTTTAGCTGTTTTGGTTGTTGGATCAAGTATAAATTTTGGTCAGTTTTGTTAAGCCTAGGTATAGCTCTCTTATTTTTTCTTTTACAGAATGAATATAAATCTTATTTAAAGAAAATAAGGGCCAAATCACTTAATAAATGGTGAAAATTTATTTGCAATATAGCTAAAGAATTACTTTTGGACTCATTTCCTGATTTGACCTCTTTCTTTGGTCTTGAATTCTCCACTTTATTGGAGCCGAGCTACTATTGGCCCAACAAAGGGTAGAGTTCTCCCATCACAGATTTTCTCTATTAACAGTACTCGAACTCGAAACATTTCTTAAGAGAAATAACTACCACAGAATTTGATCCAACCTGTATTGGTCTGATTTGACCCCTTTGAGTATAGTGATCATGGTGTTTTGGAACGTGGGTGAGCAGAAAGATGGCTCCCCCCCCCCCCCACACAATAAAAAAAGGGGGAAAAAAAAGAGGATGCCCATATGTAAGTTTAATATATGATTTTGTTTTTGTCCTCACGATATTTGAAGTGGAAATCAATTTATACGAGTGACATAAGTGCTTGTTTTTTATGCTGAATTTGACCCATATGAAGTGGGGTTATCAATTATCATGGGATTCAGAGACGTGGGTTGGCAAAAAGATGTATTATTAATAATTGCCCAAATGAAAAAAAAAGAAGATGCCTATTTAATTTGGTTGGTTGTTTAATATATTGATGATGATCTTGATGTCAGCAGTTGTTGGGTCTTCCTTAGTGATGATCATTTTCTACCGTGGGACGCTACTGAGAGTTATACCTGTTAGAAAGATGCTTTTGGTGGAAATACAAGAACTACTGTCTAAGAAGTATAGACACTCTCTACGACTTTATGCATCTGTGTCCGGCATGAATTGTACATCGACACTCTTGTAAACTCTTTGAACACTCTCGAACTCCTACCAAGCATATAGATAGCATAAAGAAACGCTTGTCATATCCTAAGTTTTTGAAGGATCATATGTCCCCACGTTGGTGTCGTATCATATCCATATCGAATATTGGCGCCTATGCTTCCTAGATAGTATTACGTGCGCAACCTTACTGTTAATCTCGAATATGACCTAACGAGTTCCAATGTAAATCTCACTTACAGAGGATTTGGGGGATCTAGAAGTGCACAACCTTACCTTTGCACACATAGGACTGATTCCACAAGACTCACAAGTTTTTTCCCCTTAAAATCTTCGAGATACGACAAGTGGGAATAGAATGCTATTGATTTGTGACTTGCTTCAATAATCTCAATCATGAACTTTCATGTCGTTGATTACATGCGTGCTCATTTCAATAATTCTTCATCAGAATACAAAAAGTGGTTGGTTGCTTAGGTTGGTCTTTCTATTCAAGTGGGTTTAATTTATCATTTATAATTGAGGAAAAAGTTGGCATGATTTCAAGCCACTACAAAAAGGCAACTTTGCTTTTTAAATTAGTGATCAAGATTTCAGCAACTTGATCTTCTGCGTTTTTCTTTTTGAATTTTCTTTTTACCAGAATATGACTTTGTTAGTAGTGGCTGGGGAGCTCAGTTCTACTTCCTAAGCCCAAACCCCAACTCAGGGGAACTGTAGATGTTACATAGCATAAGTCTTTGTCAGAAAGACTGAAAAAGATCGGGATAACTGTAGAGCATATAAGAAAGAGAGATCATTGATTGATTCTTTGCTTGGAGCCTAGAAACTGATATGCTGTCTAAATGAAATGGATGATGACATAAGAAGTCACCAGCTTCTCGTTGACAGTTCTGATCTAGCGTCATTGTGGTTGATAGAGTATAAAATCATTTCCGGGTCTTCAACTTAATATCAGAGCCTTTCCGAGTGAGAGGTCTTAGGGTCAAATATCAGTGAGCCCATGTTGATTTATTGTACAAGGTAAGAGAAGCCTTTGTAGCATCGACGCTTCAGGCTCAAAAGGCATTCCGGTGAAAAGGTGTTTTAGAGCAAAAAACTATTCCTAAGCCTTAGTTCAAACCTTTTGGGTTTAGATGGTTCTTGAACAATGGTGGTTGTTTTGAAGAGAGTTTTATTGTGGTTAGGTAGAGTACAGTACTATCTGCACGCCTTTAAGATAAGGGAAGTAGTTTGATGAGTAATTTGATGGCCTTAATATGGATATGCATAGGCCAAGGAATATTTCAACTTATTAGCTTTTATCTTCTGTGATCATGTACTTGCACTTGATTCTAGCTGCACTTGATTCTGTTTCTACTTTAAGTTGTTTCAGTTTTGTCTCAAGCTTTTTATACCTCCATTTCCCGACTCAATTTCGTTCCAAGCTCTCTGTTTGTACCCAAAGTCAGACTCCCTAAATATTTGCCTCACTCCGAAAATTCATGCTTGAAATAGAATCAAGTGTTCGGGCAAGACTTCGAGCACATCTCTGCTTCATGGCTTTTCTTGCCAGTGACATTGGAAGATTTGAACTCAAGACCCTTGCTCGGGAATGTGTGTTCAATACTAGTATGTTATCATCGTAATGGGATCGTGTTACTTATGGTTTGTTTGTATCTTTTACCGTTATTGCTTCTGCCCATTGTGCCTCTTTGGCTCTTTCATGGCTTTCGGTGATTGTTTTTATATGCTTGTGAGAACTGCATTTAATTGAATGCGATTTGCCTACTGACTTACATTGGTTTAGTTTAGCGTTAGCATGAGCTCCATGGAAACAAATTACCATTGATGGCACAAAAAACTTGATAACTAAGTTTACATGCAGGGCGACTCCTCTGATGTTCCATTGTTTCGCTGCTAAATTTACTGATGGAATCGGTGCAACACCTTGCCCTTGTGCTGTGCACTTCCACACGAAATCATGAGCTGATTTATCGAAGAGGTGCAGAAAACTTCACTTGAATTTTTGAATTGTCTGAGAAAATGTCTTCCTATGGTTGGCATCTGAGATTGTTTCCGGGGAATGTCTCGGGGAGTTGGACGTCTTCTGTTCAAATTTTACGAGATAGTTTGACTTTCCAGGAATCCTGCATGATAATTTAGGCTGCTGGTGTAGATTGCTAATGGAGAATTATTTTTGAGCCAAATCTAGCAATGTTTCACAATTGAAGTTTCTTTAGCAAGGCCGAGGATGAAAAGGTTGTTGAAAAGCTTAAACTATGCTGGTGAGGGAGCTGTCATCTAGAAAACGAAGATAGAGACTCCATTAGAAGGTCTTTTTCCCCACTAAACTTTGTTATTCCTTTCAAATTGCTATCAGTGGCTTGTAGTGTGTAATAGACAGGCATCACTCTTTTGGAAAAAATAAAAAAGTGTTCCGTAGATAAGCTTTTTAGAATCCATGACATGTTAACGTCGTTGTCTAGGGAGCTGAACCATAAATTGCAGCTTAGAGCATTTCCAGCCAGAGTTTCAGTTTTTGAAACTCTAATATGTCAAGTCAGTAAAAATTTTACAATTTTAAAACTTGCATTCCACCATTTCTCTAGCCTATGAAACTCCATTTTTAATCATCCAATAAAAATATTTGTCATGGACCCATGTTGTAACACATAATCTATTTTTTTAATTATTTAAAAATTATTTACTTACTCAGAAATAAAAAAAAAACAAAAAATATATTAAAATAATACAAAAGTTGCAACGCGGGGAGACATGCACATACGTTCTTCCCCGCGTGTGACTTTTATCTTTTCCTCTCATTTTGCGACACATGTCATTGTGGGGCCCGCGTTCCTATTTTCTCCCCCACGTTGCTAATGCCCTTACAATGAGTGAGGATCCTGCCTCAACATGTCTAAGGAGATCTAAATGTAGGCAACTATATCCCTGCAAACTAATTGATTCCCAAAGGCAAGGGGGGAGGGAGGGATAACATCTATAACAAATTAAAACCTTTTGTAAAAGAAGGGAACAATATTTCTAAAAAAAAAAACAATTAAAAAGTACTGCTCATAAGTAAAAGATAGTGATACAGGATCGCTGAAGCACTGTGGAAGTTGGAAACTTTCATGCAGTCTAGGTTATGATAATACACACAGAGACGTAAGACTATGCAATAAACATATTCTTGGACAATTTAAGCTTATGGTTGAATTAGTTCCTTGACATTATGACTACCAACCTGAAGTTCTAGTGTAACTAGTGTTTATGTGGCCAAAACCTTCAATCTCTCATGAGCCAGACGCATGGTTTCTTGGCTTGATAATTGATATGTAGTACAGTTATTCTGCAACGCAAAATACAACTACGGGAGGTAGTCAAGATTAGAGTTGGAAAATAGGTCTGGTTGGATCGACCCATATAATAAATGGGTCAATTTCGTGTCGGCCTTAAAAATAACTTAGACTTGCTCAAAATTAAAAATCACAAGTTTTCGCACTAAACGGTCAAATTGTATCGATTTCGGATTGGGTTCGTGTTTCTCTCAGTAACTTCGGGTTGGATTCATGTCGGGTCAGATTTTTTCAACTCCAATAGGGATGTGGTCATCCTGCACAACAGGCTTTAGATCTACTCTGAGTGTCTGAGTATGAGAACATCAATGCTGAAATAAATCTTGTAATTGAGTTAAACTTGTAATCAGTATTGTTGGATATGAAATGATGGCCCAAAAGTTTCTTTTTTTTTTAAAATTTTTTGATTGGGTGCTATGTGATGACCATTTGCTTGGGCCATGAAGGTTCAGCCCATATGATGATTATTTAACTTGTTTAATAGGTGCTTTGCTGCCCGGCAATCTCAGCTTCAGGAATCAGCATTTGTTATTCGACTGACCGGACAGGTCCACGGAAGTGCCATGGCTTAATGTGAGACATTATTGCTGAGTTTGCCAATGTTCAGGGGCATTTATCTCCGTCAAATTTATGTACCATTATCAATCCTTTAATGAGATTTTATTTGATAAATTATGGCTCAATCCGACCTTGGTCTCCTTCTCCTTATTGGTTGTGAAAGTTACATTCCGGATCTTATAAATTGGGCATTGGTTTAGGCATTTGGCGTCGACAATTTTTTGTGGTATTTTTTGGCTTTTGGGACTGCCTCCCGTTACTACCCATTTCTAGCCATTTGTTATGAGGCATTTGTGAGCCGTCTTTGCCTCTTCTATTCAACTATTTTGTTTAGATTGAGGGAGTGTTTTATGAGAAATTATAATCTCCTTTTGATCTCGTTGGGATCACTATTATTGAGATTGTTATTGTGCTCACTCCTTGTATAGTGGATTTCTGTTGTCTTGGTACCTATGATTTTCTCCTGTCTTGAGCATTAGGATTCCATTCCAATGCAATCGTGCGCATGGCACAAAGTCTTACTGTTGGTTTTGCATTGATGAGGGCCCTTAAAGCCCTGAAAATTGGTGTCTTGAGGTTGAATCATACATCATAGCAAATGATAGCCTTCTGCATGCACATGATGTGATGATCAACACACTTTTTTGTCTGCTTGCATGGTAATGGTCACTGTTAGGGCCATAATCCCCCTACAAAATCAAGCACTTAATGGAGGAGGTGATAGTTTTGTAGAGCCCTCTTTTGCACTTAGCCTCACGGTTCATACTTAATAATGTCTGCTTGCTAGGTTTGCAGTTAGCTTTTGCTTGGTTAACCGATAGGCTCAACCAACTGGACTTTGTAATCTTGGATCATCATGGTTGAAAGAAGATTTCATACATCATTAATCGACCCAAAGATCTCTAAATCATGTCCTCACCATGACACATTCGCTTGTCGCGGCTACCCCTAAATGATGGTTAGGTTGAACATTCTCTTGCGAACTCAAATCCACAGAGGCAATCAGATTACACTATTCTATCTTATGTAATTGTAAATATGTTGGATTTTCGACCTCATTTCGGCTGTGATCGACATCCATCCCTTTAGTGCCTAGAAATGTTACAATTTCTGCCCATTTTATGTTTGTGAAACAGGACAATGATGGACTATCAATGTAGTTGGCTCCATAAAAACTTAGGAGCGAGGGTTGAGTTTTGTGGCCTTTGTTTATTTTACTTGTTTCATGAAGTTTCAAAATCAGGGCTGAGTGAACAAACAGTCAACATATATGCAGAAATGGAGGCTTCAAACAAGCTCAGCTTAGTTTCAGTAGCGTTATGTGAAATTCAGTGCCAGAACATGCCAAGAATACACTTTGTCAAAATTTTCCCCTATTGTTTGGTCGGGTTTCCTTGAGATAGGGATCCAGTTCAGATGGCCTACACTTATCTATTTAGGAAAAAAAAAACCTCGATTGAAAAAGGAAAACCAACCGAAAAGTTTTGATTTCCCACTAATCTGGTTGTACACATAGTTAGGAAAATGGATGAGATCTTGGGCTTATGGTTAAAGCTAAGTTCTGGACAATGAACATAATCTCATGAAAAAAATAAAATGAAATGTAAAGCTGTTGGAAAATGCATATTTAAGAACTTGAATAGAATGTCTCCAAATATATGGCTCAGGTATCAATCAAAATTTTCAATTTTTTGGTTGTTAGTGTCTTGTAACACATTGGAATCAACCTCTCTACGGGCAGGGATATCGGTAGAGGTCATATAAGGTTGCGTACATCTGAATCTTTTCAGACCCCGCATTTAAAAACTTTTAATTTAAAAACTTTACCAACTGACCATTTTTGGTGAGTAGAAACTTGATCTTGTACAGCTTTTTTTTTTTTTTTGAAAAAAAAAAAGAATTTAGAAAGGTGCTAGCTAACAAGCCATAATTAAAAAGAGGTTAATGATAGCATTAGATGGAGTGAATCAACAAGTGTTTTCCACAATCCACGGAACATCAGTCAATTGTCTCGCAAGGCCTCCCCAAAATTAAGACTTTGGAGTAAGGCAATCAATTAATTTCTGCAGTGTTAAAGTCATGAGTAATAGTCATTAGTTCATCACCGACTATTGTGATTTTTTGTTTTTTGCTTTTTTGGGGGGGGGGGGGGATTAAAGATAGCTCTTCTAGGGACTTCCACCCTAGTGTGAAGAATCCATGCAATATATGGAAGAACTCATAAGTTTTTTAATTTGTAATTATTTGTAGCTTTATAGTAAGAATATCACAATAATATTGTCCAAGTTAAGAGAAGGTACTTCTAGTATAAAATAATTATCAATACTCACTTGGACTTTACTATGCTGAAAATTGAAAAAATCTAGTAAGTTTTCATACAATACAATGATAATATGTGTTAAGAAATTTTTATACCTTTTTTTCTTGTTTACTATTATCTAAATAAATTATACAAAGGAAAAATGCTTATAGGTTAGTAAACAACAACAACAACAATAACAATAACACCTCCCAGTGTGGGTCCCGCTTTCGTGGGGTCTGGGGAGATCCAGATGTAGGTAACCTTACCTCAACCGGCATAACTGCTCGTTGAGAAGTTGATTCCAAAAGACCCACAAAATAAGATTTTGTGAAAACATTTCATAGGAGAAGGATTGTGTGGAAATACTTTATAAAAGAACGATTTTGTGAATACATTTTAAGGAGCAAAACTAAGGGTAAGCATCACGGAGTTGAACTAAGGAGTACTAAATCAGGGAAAATAACTATGTAAACATTAGTACCACAGAGCAGAGGAAGGTACCATACCTTAGCCAACAAACGTAGGCAAACAATGTTTCTTTCCAGATGCAAGTACTGCCTGCATACCAACACAATATCTGAAAAACAACAGCCAAACCCTGATAACGCAAACGAAAGATAGCTACGAAGTCACCTCTATGTGATCTAAGATCTTAATTCTATCCCGCCATAATCTCCTATCCTGAGCCATGTCCTCCGTCAGCTCGACAACTTTCAAGTCCTCTCTAATCACTTCCTTAGTCCACACTCCTTTTCACATGACCGAACCATCTGAGTCTTGTTTCTCTTATCTTATCTTCGACAGGAGCTACTTTAACTAAGTCTCTAATTACTCCATTACTAATTTTATCCATTCTCATATAACCACAAATCCATCTAATCATCCTCATCTCTGCTACCATTAACTTTTCGACCTGCGTCTTTTTTAGAGGCCAACACTCCGCACCATACAAAATAGTAGGTCTAACTACCATACGGTAGACTTTGCCTTTTAGTCCTACAGGCATTCTCTTATCACATAGCACACTTGAAGCATTCTTCCATTTAATCCAACCCGCTTTTATGCGCTGGTTAATATCTTCATTAATATCCCCTTTCTGCTGAATGATTGAGCCTATGTATTTAAACTTCTCAACCTTTGGTATCGACGTCCCCTCCATGGTGACTTCTCCCATCCCATCTTCCCTACCGCTAAAACAACAATGTAGGTATTCCGTTTCCGATCTACTTACTCTAAAACTTCTAGACTCTAGTGTATGTTTCCATCGCTCCAGCTTGTCGTTTACTCTCTCTCTCTGGTTACATCAATAAGAACAATGTCATCTGCAAACAATATACACCATGGTAACACATCTTGAATCCCTTTTGTAAGTTCATCCATAACTAGAGTGAAAAGAAACGGACTTAGAGCGGAACCCTGATGCAGGTCCATACCAACGGAGAATTCATTGGTCACCCCTCCTAGCGTCCTAACATTCGTCCTACCTCCCATGTACATATCCTTAATAAGTCGAATATGCAAAGGGGACACTCTTTTCTTTTCCAAGCATTCCCACAACACTTCACGCGAGACTCTATCATATGCTTTTTCCAGATCAATGAACACCATATGAAGATCTACTTTTCTATCTCTGTACAATCCCATGAGTCTTCTAAGGAGGTAAATCGCATCTGTGGTTGATTTGCCCGACATAAAACCAAATTGGTTCTCAGATATCTGAATATCCTTCCGCAACCTAATCTCAATCACCATTTCCCACAACTTCATAGTGTGACTGAGCAACTTTATACCCCTATAATTATTACAATCTTGAATATCCTCTTTGTTCTTGTGCAATGAGATGATTGTACTAAACCTCCATTTTCTGGGCATCTTAGCAGTCCTCAGAATTACATTGAAAAGCTCTGCTAGCCACTTCAATCCCCCTTCATCCAAACACTTCCACACTTCCACCGGTATCTGATTTGGTCCCTCTACTTTTCCATTGGACATCTTCTTCAAGATCTCTTTAACCTCATCCTTACTGATAGGTTCACCCAAATGGGGGTCGAGTAGGTTCTCATTACTTTCTCTTTCCCCACTCCGGGAATCTACCATCACTCCGGGAATCTACCATCACTCCATCATTAAGGAGTGTCGAAAAGTACCTTTTCCATCTCACCTTGATTTCTGCATCCTCCGACAACACCTTACCATTTTCATCTTGGATGCACCTCACAATACCCAGATCCCTTATTTTTCTTTCCCTTGCCCTCGCCAGTTTAAAGACTTCCTTCTCACCTTCTTTGGTCCCCAGTTTTTGATAACCCAACATAAGTCATGCTTTTAGCTACAGCAACAGCTTTCTTGGCTGCCTTTTTTGCAGCCTTATATCTAAGTCTACTAGTCTCTTTCTCTTCATCCGTCTCACTGTTCATGAAAGTAGTGTATGCCTCTTTTTTCTCGTTGACTTTCTCCTTTACCAAAAGCAAGTGTAATACTTGCATGTAAAACTAAAGGCGACCCTAATGTGGCATGATATTGAAATTCTAACGAAATTTTATATAGGGTTTCTATTTAGCTCAAACGAGGCAATCTAATAACTTCGATAAAGCATGTAAAACAAGGAATTCTCAATTATTTATCTAAGAATTCGGACAAGTCTCCTCCTTCATCGTCTTCGCCCCAAGAGAGAAAATCGGCTCAAGCAAGGAGGCTTTGATTCATGGTCTAAATGGTATGTAACGCGTTCAATATGTACGTATACCTCTCTATACATGCTATGTTGTTCATTCTAACCGTTTTTGGTTGATTTTCATTTGTTTTTTTAGATGATGATATTAACTTGAAGAAGTGTGACTTGTTCAAGGGGAGATAGGTTAGGGACTCTGAGGGCCTGTAACGCCCCCAACCCTAGGGCTAGTAGTGTTAGCGTTTTTCTTTAAATCTTGGGAACGAAACAGAGAGAGTTTTCCCTGAAAACTGACCATTTTCCAGGCTTAAAGCCTTACGATAATTTCCCTGCACTGAAAAACAGCAATAAAGGGCTAACTAACTCAACGGCTATCCGCCGGAGTTCATAGCTCTACGGGCCACCTGCCCGGAGCACCATAACCAATGGAGTTAATTGCTAAAACAAATGAACAATGAAAGTACAACTCCGCGAACCACACGTCCGGAGTACTGGGGTTTACTTCCCAACTATAAACCGCCTTAGCTAAGACATGATTGGCAGCTTCGATGGTTAGCTCACGTGGCCATACAGAGCGACTCGAGATGCTATGCAAAACAAGCACACAAGGACTAAATTATTTACAACCCATTACATCATAATACACCTTGCAGTTCACATACAAGCATATCGCTAACTCCTAGGACAGCAATGACTCCATCTTGGCTTACTTGGACCGACCTTAACCTGCTATTTCAAAAACTTGGGAAGGGAACAAAAATAGATGAGAATGAGCAATTATCGCTCAGTGGATAATCCCCTCTCCTAAAATAGTACTTAAAATGCAATATGACATACGATAATAACTTATGAAGGTTGTTCGTAGTTCCTTCCTTTCGAAGGACTCACCTGTCGTACAATATATTCCATTCACAATGCAAGGGGGAAAGAATGCTCGTACCAACAGTTTAGACGTTAGCATAGCCATACTAAATAAACTTACCATAAGCAATTCATGTGTACTCATAATCTCAATAAAAGAATGGGGTTTAACACATTAACACCACTCGCGGGCATTTCCGTTATGAAAGGCGTAGATGTTACCCAACAATTGCTAAAACTGTATACAGAATACTCAATGCATCATTAAAGCTTACTCCATTTCATATAGTTTTGTCGTACCTAATCATTAAGATTTGTAGAAGTGGCTGTCAGGTGACTCGCTATATGAATTTAGCAATTAAACTAAAATAACCATCATGTCCAATGCGTCATGCGATGCAATTACTAAAATAATGCTCTCACCACACCATACAGTAACAGGTAATATGCAGGAATAAATCTCTTTTATTAAACATGGATTGAGAACCGCAAGGTGAAACACATAACTATGTCATATGATTAGTAAACTAATGATGTAGTAATATGGCCTTGGAACTTCCTATACTTGTTTATTAAAAATATAACATTTTATAAACCATCATGTGAACTGAGAGTCTCCTTTGACCCTATTTCTCTACCAGTTGACGGGGTTTTTCAACGTATGACTTTGATTCTACTGCCTGTTGGCAGAACTATAGGGTATATGAACTCTGAATCCTCTACCTATTGATAGAACTATAACTATGAAACATTGAACTTTGAATCGTCTGCCAATTGGCAGGGCTGTGAACATTGAATTTTGGAACCTCTGCCTATTGGCAGAACTATGAACTTTGAACTTTGACTCCTCTGCCTATTGGCAAAGCTATGAACATTGAACATTGAACTTTGAACCTTCTGCATACTGGCAGAACTATGAAACTTTGAACTTTGAATCCTCTGCCAAGCTATGAACATTGAACTTTGAATTCTCTGCCTGCTGGTAGAGCTATGAGCTATGAGCATTGAACTTTGAACTTTGAAATAGTGAGGTTGAAGTTACGTGTAAGTTTCAAGGGAGGGTATTGGGTTGGTGAAGTTAAAGCAATCCAATTGATGCGATGCAACCCATATTCATTACATAATTCCCTTTTAAAGAGGATCCCCTAGACCTATGACTGGTCACCCGACTCATACGGTTTGATCAATCCGATGATTTAGGATTACTTTGTTACCAATGACTTGTCAATCAAAACAGGCAACCGATAAACATTTAGAAACGCTTTGAAATCTTGCGAATAAGCATTTACGACTTTTAAGGATCTCTAAAACTTGAAATCAATGTCATCTCACGCATTCATCAATTCAGGGGAAAAAGGGTTCACATAGCACATATAATTACGTCATAAAATCATGGTACCAGCCGATTCTCAACATCATAGCGCAATCCACACGATTGCAATTAATTTCAAACATTTCTTGATATATAAACACACATATTTATATATAAGCATAAATTCGGAAGCAACATTAGCGATGATATTGATGCCCTTAACTGTTTTTCGTATAGAGGCTTAACTAGCCTTATTGATTGATTCTTAATTCACAATTGGCACCCATAACTATATCATTTCGATGCAATCACTATAATCAACAGATACATATAATCGATAAACTTATATAATCGATAAACTATATATAATCGATAAAGTTCACATAATCGATAAACTACATATAATCGATAAACTATATATAATCGAATAAACCTCATATAATCGATAAATTTCATATAATCGATAAACAATATATAATCGAATAAACCTCCTATAGTCGATAAACTTTATATAAACAATAAACTTCATATAATTGATAAACCACATATAATCGATAAACTTTATTTAATCAATAAACTTCATATAATTGATAAACGACGTATAATCGATAAGCTTTCGTTCAGTACGATCAATATATTTATATTTTTAGGCATTGTTCAGTTTACGTTACAATCTCCTCGAATTACTGATAATTAACTCAAATTCAACTTGAACGAACTATATTCAGTAAACTTTCATCGAATTTAACAATAATCAGTAGGAAGAGGAAACCCACATCGAATCCAAGCTAAATGACCCGTTTAAGGGTTTGATTTGGGTTGGCTCGGTGCGGGCTCGGTTCAACGCATTTTGCTCCCCATCCGCTAGCCCCGTCCTCTTGCCGAACCGCCATCGCCAGCGAGCCTGGGAGGAGCCGCCGGGACTCGCGGCAACCTCCCCTTCTTGTCGTCTGCCTCTCTGGCTCCGTTTTGGAGGTCGGTTGGGCGGGCGTTGGCCGGTCGGCGGCGCCCCCCCACGTCCCCTTCTTTTCTCTCTCTCTACCGGTGTGTGCGTGTGTGGCGGGGCAGGGGGTCGAGGAGCCCCCCTTCTTCGCGATCTGCTGCTAAAAAAAACGAAGGGGCTTCGTCCCCTTTTTCAATTTTTTTAATTTTTAATCAACCACTGATAAAAACACCAACTCGTTGTACTGTTGATCCAATTCCCGACCTCCATTCTTAAACCGTAACCATTGATATAATCATCGGCAGGTTTATTCGCCGTTTGATTATGTTAAGGTTAGATTCAATAAATTGCAGGATCATTCCTAAGGTTCGACATTCTAATCGTATTCGAGAATTTGCTCAATGTGGTGCCCAATAATAGTCCTTAATACCAATAAAACTAATAACAATGAAAATAATAATATTCTTTTCAATAAAATCAGCACTCAGGCAGGCTACATCGATGTTATTTCAATTTATCGAAAATCACCAAATACGATTTTATAACGATATAAAATAGCGTCATGGCTTAATGACGGGAATAAAAATCCCGGGTGTTACTGGGCCCTCGCTACACCAATGCATGTTGTCCCACAATTCCATCATCAAACGATTGTTTCCTGCATGGGAGGGAGGATAGAGAGTTCTTGTATTGGAGATGGAAGCTTGATGAATGTGATTTATTAAGATTCGAACCTAAAATCTTTTTTCAAATAGTTTATGGAAAGGGGCTAGCATTTATAAGAGAGTCTATAGCACGGAACCAAATGGAGTTCCACTTGTGTCCATTGTCAGTTTGTCACAAGAAGAGGCTCCAATTGATGTGTACAAGGATGCCAAAGATCGGTCTCGAACATGGTTCTTCCCTAGGAGCAATTTCACCCTCATGGTGTTATGGACTAGATTTTTGGTTAAAGGTGTCCAAAAGGAAGCTGATGTTTTCGATTTGCACCTCGATCAAGTCGATGATCAATGGGCTCTAAACGTGAGCCATGGCCTTGATGTGGATTTTTCCATTGTTTCGGATTCTCAATGGTTCTTCAAGAAAAATTACTTGTATGAAGGAGGTAGATTGCTTGGATGCATCTACTACAATGAAACCAATGTGACTGGATATGGTGTGGGATTTTCTATATCAAAGGTGCTGGGTTTCGTGGCCCAAAATCAAAGAAACAGCACGGTGAGACCGTGCCAGGCGACACGGGCGTGTCAAGCCGAAGAAGCGACGAGGAAAGGCAGGCAGGGAGTTGGCATGGGTAGGTCGTGCCAAGTGACACGGTCGTGCCACCCAGAACGGCCGTGCGGCTTTCCTAGTTAGGGTGCAGGCTTCTTGGCGGCTAGGGTTCTCCTATAGGAGTTAAACCCTAGACTTATAGACTCTATATAAAGAGACCTTGCCTAAGATCTATGCTTGTACCATAACCAAGTAAACACAAAACACATTGAGACGTAGAGAGAGTTTTCAGAGAGATTACAAGAGAAATTGTAATCCTGCTATTGGATCGAATCACTTGTTGTGATTGCGATCGCTTTGTACTCTCCCTGCTCATATAGTAGATTGATTATGCTTATCGCCGTCCGTGGTTTTTCCCGCATTGGGTTTCCACGTAAATCTTGTGTGTTTTTACTTTGTTCTTAGTATTGTTCTTTAAATTTCTGAATATCTATTTCATCTGATTGTTTTCGCAACTAAAATCGCTCAATTTTTCCTAACAAGTGGTATAATAGCCTTGGTTTAGGATGTCTTCAATTATAAAGGTTGATTATCAGAAGTTTGATGGGGATATTAGTTTTAATTTATGGAAGGTGCAGATGAGAGCAGTTTTCATCCAGCATGGGTTATGAAAGGTTATGCAAGAACCTCACAAGAAACTCGAGAAGATGACTGATGAACAATGGGCAATAGACCAAAAGAAGAGACGTGGATCGTTGACAGAAGAGGAATGGGAGGAACTGGAGTTAAAGGCAGTTTCAGCCATTCAATTGTGCCTAGCGCCACATATCTTGTGAGAGGTACTCGATAAGGCAACTGCGGTGGATCTGTGGATTCGGTTGGAGGAACTCTACATGACGAAAAGTTTAGCCAACAAGATCCGTTTGAAGGAAATGTTGTACACCTTTCGTATGGCTGAAGGTACCTCTGCTAAAAAACATTTGAATGAGTTTAACTCTACTCTTGTTGATTTGAAAAGTCTAGATGTAAAGATTGAGGATGGGGATAAAGCTATTCTGCTTGTTGTGTCTTTACCCCCCTCATATAAACACTTTAAGGAGATTATGCTATATAGTAATTATGATACTATATCGTTTGAGGATGTCAAGTCTAATTTGTTATCTAAGGAAAAATTTGTTCATGATATCCATGCTGATCCGGCTGAGGGATTAGTTGTTAGGGGTAGAACAACTGAGAAAAAGGGGAATGATAATAAGAAAAAGAATCGTTCTAAGTCTAGGAATCCTCATTCCAATAAGACCTGCAATTACTGTGGTAAATTGGGTCATATTCAGGCTAACTGCTGGAAGCTGAAGAATAAGAAAGGGAAAGAGGAAAAGGAGAAAATTGCTACAGTTGATTGTGTAGTAGGGTCAGAGTCTGATGGTGATGTATTACTTGCTACCATGTCTTTGGCCACCACATTTGAGAAGGGGTTAGGTGATGATTGAGTTTTAGATTCTGGTTCTACTTATCACATGTGTCCTGGTAGGGACTGGTTTATCACTTATGTGCCTGTTGATACTGGGGTTGCACTTATGGGCAACGATGCTGAGTACAAGGTTGTAGGAATAGGTACTGTGCAGGTTAAAACCTATGATGGTATAGTTAGAACCTTGCCTAAGGTTAATCACATACCTGATATGACTCGTTGTTTGATCTCTTTGGATACTCTTGAGACTAATGGTTGCAGGATTACTACGGAGAATGGTGTCCTAAAGGTGATAAAGGGGGCCATGGTAGTAATGAATGGACTGCGGTAGGGAAGTCTCTACATCCTACAAGGAACTACAGTTACAGGAGTAGCTCCAGTTGGTACAGCATCAGCAGATGTTAATGATACAAGGTTATGGCACATGAGATTGGGCCATATGAGTGGAAAATGGATGACCATTCTAAGTAAGAAAGGTTGTCTGGGTAGCACTGGTACGGGTAAGCTTGATTTTTGTGATTACTGTATATTTGGGAAATAAGAGATGGTGAGTTTCTCTAAAGCAAAGCACCGTACTCAGGAGATCATTGATTACATTCATTCTGATCTGTGGGGTCCTTTAAGAGTCCCTTCTAATGGAGGTAAGCGCTACATGTTAACTTTTGTTGATGATTTCTCGCGCAAGGTTTGGGTTACTTCTTGAGACAGAAAAATGAGACATTCTCCATGTTCAAGAAGTTCTAGGCTCTGGTTGAGAACCAAACTGGGAGAAAGATAACAATGGTCTTGAGTTTGTTGAGTCAGAGTTTGATGAGTTCTGCGCGGTGAATGGCATAGCTAGGCACAAGGCTTTCGTTGGAAAACCACAGCAGAATGGAGTTGCAGAACGAATCAATAGGACTCTACTGGAGAAAGTTCACTATATGCTTTCCAATGCAGGGCTTTGGGATCGCAAGACTTTCCTGGCTGAGGCGATTTCTATAACCTGCTATTTGGTGAATCGTTCACCACACACCTCCATTGATTTTTAGATTCTAGAAGAAGTATGGTCAGGTAATTCTATTAATTATTTTATTTTGAAATTATTTGGATGTCCTGTGTATGCCCATGTGAATAATGGAAAGTTAGCCCCTAGGGCTGTCAAATGCATGTTTCTTGGAGTCTAAAGGATACTGCATGTGGTGTCCTAAGTCTAAGAAAGTCATTCAGAGCAGGCATGTAACTTTCAATGAGACTGTTATGTTATCTTCTGGAAAGGATTCTATTGTTCCTTCTATTGGTGCATGTGATCAGGAGGATACCAGTAAAAGTATGGAGATAGAAGTGGAGACCGTTGCAGCTCAAGGTGGAGCTACTAATCGACCTAACAGGGAGGCTCAAGTTACTGAACCTGGTACTACCAGTTCTGATCAGCCACAAGTGGAGGTTGATCGCTCTATAGCTCGTGATCGTCCTCAGAGGGAGATCAGGAGGCCTGCTCGCTACAATGATGATGAAGGACTGATAGCATATGCACTTTCAGTTGTAGTGGAGGTGCTTGAAGGTGTGGAACCTTCAACCTATTCTAAAACAATCTCCTGCCCAAGTTCACCTAATTGAATCCTAACTATGCAAAAGGAAATGGAGAGTCTACAGAAGGATCGGACTTGGGAACTGTGTGAGCTACCTAAAGGCCGGAGAGCCTTAACTGCCAAATGGATCTATAAGAGAAAGGAGGGCACTCCTGGAGTTGAAGATGCAAGTTGGAAAGCACGCCTAGTTGTTCGTGGTTGTAACCAGAAGGAAGGTATTGATTACAATGAGATATTTTCACCTGTTGTTAGACATACTTCCATTAGAATGCTTTTTGCATTTGTTGCCTTGTTTGACTTGGAGCTGGAGCAGCTTGATGTGAAGACTGCATTACTTCATGGGGAGTTGGAGGAGGAGATCTACATAAAGCAACTTGAAGGTAACAACTGGTTTGTAGATTGAAGAATTCCCTGTATGGACTTAAGCAGGATCTAGTGGTACAAAAGGTTTGATACATTTATGATTGCACAAGGATACACACATAGCCAATATGATAATTGTGTGTATTTTAGACAATATTCTGATGGTTCCTTTACTTACTTGTTGTTATATGTTAATGATATGTTGATTGCCTCCAAGGATAAGTCCTTGATCAGCAAGTTGAAATCTCAACTCAGTGATGAGTTTGAGATAAAGGGTTTGGGTGTAGCAAAGAAGATTCTAGGCATAGAGATTCAGAGAGATCGAAAGGCTGGTAAGCTGTACTTGTCTTAGGGATACTATCTTGGGAAAGTACTAGGCAGATTTAATAATGGGTAACTGTAAGACGGTTTCTACACCCTTTGCTGCACATTTCAGATTGTCTGCTGAGTGTTGTCCACAATTTGAGGGGGACATTGATAGGATGTCTAATGTCCCTTATTCTAGTGTTGTTGGTAGTTTGATGTATGCTATGGTATGCACTAGACCAGACTTATCACATGTTGTAAGTGTGGTAAGTAGGTATATGCATAATCTTGGAAAGGACAATTGGGAAGCTGTGAAGTGGATCCTTTGCTATGTGAAGGGTACTGTTAATAAGGGGTTGGTATTTGATAGAAACAAAGCTGCTACATGTGATGTTACAGGCTTTGTTGATTCCGACTATGCTGGTGATTTTGATAGGAAAAGATCCATATCTAGGTATATCTTCACTATGAAGGGTACTGTTAATAAGGGGTTGGTATTTGATAGAAACAAAGCTGCTACATGTGATGTTACAGGCTTTGTTGATTCTGACTATACTGGTGATCTTGATAGGAGAAGATCCATATCTGGGTATATCTTCACTATGTGTGCAAGTGCTATCTCTTGGAAAGCATCGCTTCAGTCTATTGCAGCTTTACCTACTACAGAGGCTGTGTATGTTGCTGTTATTGAAGGAGTAAATGAAGCTACTTGGTTGAGGGACCTTGTTACTGAGCTTGGAGTTCCACAAGCTACCACTGTGGTGTTTTCTGATAGTCAGAGTGCAATCTACGACTAAGAATGATGCCTACCATTCAAAGACCAAGCACATCAGTGTCAAGTATCACTGTGTCAGAGATACAGTTGCTGCAGGGGAAATAGTTGCGAGGAAGGTTCACACTTCGGAGAATCATGCAGATATGTTGACCAAGCCTCTCGATCCCTATAGCTAAGTTCGAGCATTGCTTGGACTTAGTTGGCATTCACAGTATTTGAGCGACCTTCGGGGCATTACCCCTTGGGGGGGCATCACCCTTCGGGGTGCGGTGGCGGTGTTAGAGAATTTGTGATTGGAGATTTCGGTCCAAGGTGGAGATTGTTGGGTTTCGTGGCCTAAAATCAACGAAACGGCATGGTGGGACCGTGCCAGGCGACACGGGCGTGTCAAGCCGAAGAAGCGACGACAAAAGGCAGGCATGGAGTTGGCACGGGTAGGCCATGCCAAATGGCACGACCGTGCGGCGTTCCCAGTTCGGGCGCGGGCTTCTTGGCGGCTAGGGTTTGCGTCTTGGCATGCAGTCTTCTTGGTGGCTAGGGTTCTCTTGTAGGAGTTAAACCCTGGAGTTCTAGACTCTATATAAAGAGACCTTGCATAGGATCTATGGTTGTACCATAACCAAATAAACACAAAACACATTGAGAGGTAGAGAGAGTTTTGAGAGATATTACAAGAGAGATTGTAATCCTGCTATTGGATCGAATCACTTGTTGTGATTGCGATCGCTTTGTACTCTCCCTGCTCATATAGTGGATTGATTGTGCTCGTCACTGTCCGTGGTTTTTCCCGCATTGAGTTTCCACGAAAATCTTGTGTGTTATTACTTTGTTCTTGTTATCGTTCTTTAAATTTCTGAATATTTGTTTCATCCTATCGCTTCCACAACTAAAGTCGCTCAATTTTCCCTAACAGAAGGCCTTCCAAACTGCATTAAGGTACCATTACTAACCTTAATTAAGAATGTTCTTATAAACCTTGCTTAAAATATTTATGCACATCCAAAATTTATGATGCTATAAATTAAGTAACTTAAGTTTTCATATTCGAAAATGAACATATTTGATTTGCTTCTTCAATTATTTGTGGTAAAAACCATGAAACTTGCCATGACATTTTGGTTAGTTTTGAGGCACAATATTCGATACTTCAAGAAACTTTCAATTATTAATAACACTTCCAAACCATTTTATCCCTTTGTGATCTGAGAATGTTTTGAGAGCTCAAATTGTTGATGTACATGTTATTATGTTAGGAAAAATTAATGATAATAACAAATTGAGCGTAGTAATATGCATAAGCGATAAAGGATGTGAAAATTCGAGAATGTTAAGCAAGAACAACAAGACAATGGTGGATACAGGCTTTTTACGTGGAAATTCAAATCGAGAGAAAACCATGGGCGACAAGATGGCAAAAAATCCACTATAATATGAGTTAGTACAAATTGATCTCAAATGTGAGTCAAAACAGACAATATGAAGAGATATAAAGATCTTAAATCGGCAACAACAAAAGAAAAAAAATCTCAAACTTTCACTTAACTCTAAATAAAAGTGGAATAGAAGAGGTAATATTTGACTTAAAAACACCTCACAAATGACAATAAAAGGGATGTGCCTAATTAAAAGCACTCTCGAATGCCACAAATGCCACACCACAAAGATGCCCATAAAATTTCTTTATGGAGATGTCCAATTCATAGAGTTTACAAACTTGGTTGAAACTCCCATAATAAAGGAGGAGAAGTAAAAGCCAAGAGTTAAGCCAAAAATCATCCAAATAAAGCCTTATAAAAAAATGATTATGGAGATGATCCAGATGATGGAGACAATGCCTTTAGTAATGCACTGCCATAAATTCTAACAATGATGCCTAAAGTACATAGCAACCAACAAGAAAAAACGTTAAAAAAATTGGTGCACGAATGCATCTTTGATAAATATAATGCTAGATTCTAATAAAAATGCACTTTGATGGAGCATATATAGGTACATAAATGGTTGCAAAGAGTGCAAAGCCATGGTGACCTTAGTGAGGACAATCTCCCCATCCCATTTTGAGAATGGGACATGGAAAACAGGAGGCAACTGTGAAAGATCAATCAAAGCCTTACACCAAACAAGAGGCAACCAATTTGCTAAAGGTAGGAGGCAAAACCAATGTTGAGTGAAAAGTGAGGAACATTCAAATGAAAGAAATTAAGAGAGCAAGAAACAAAGCTATGGATACTACCAATGTTATGTTGATGAGGCCTGATGGGCACCCTGGGTCTCATTGAATGTGTCCATTGGTGCATGCTGGGACCCAATGATACTTGGAACGATCTTCTATTGGAGCTATTGAAAAGGATTGTATTGAATACTGATCAGCGTAAGAGTTATACATAATAGACGACCGTGTAGTCAAATAGTGGTGGCTAAATGGATTAATAGGTTATATTGTTCAACTTGACTAAATTCAGATAGATGATAAGCAAATCAACAAGAAAAAGAGAAATTTAATAACGTTTCCTGCATCTTTAATGAAGTTTGAGTATGATTCTACATTGATGTATAGATTTGAGTATTCTCCTAGTGGATCTTTGCTATGGTAGTTTAAGAATTACATCTGTAAAATTTTGGAGGTTGTAGATCACATTGTTACAGGCATATAGCGGAAGAAAATTGCAAGATCATGTAAATTTCATAGAGATTTAGCTGCTTCTTATGTCGTCTAGCTAGCTTGCTGCGCTGCCCAACTTTGCCATAAATATCGTACGGTAATAAATATTTAGATTTATTACATTGTAACCAAGTTCATACATTCTCTCGTGTTTAACTTATACCACCAATATGGATATCATACTTCTAGGATCGGAGCACATACATCTAATAGCCACATTAATAAATATAATAAAAAATTAACACATGACAAATACACACGTAAAAATTATATACATGTGTAAAGAATTGAACCTTTTGTGTTTGATTTTAGGGCTGAGAATTTTGTGCCCCTTTTTCTGCTTGTATTACACGGCCATAAGGCCTTGAATTTATACACACCACACGCCTAGCTCTTGTTTGCATGCCAAGCGAAGTCAAATTCAACTAATACAAGGAAACTTACCAATAACATACCTAAACCAAATATACTTGCATATCAATTTGTTTCCTAATATAATTTGTTTTCTCATACTCTCCCTCAAGTCGGAGCATGCAGGTCAGTCATGCCTAACTTGCTTTTCAAATACTGAAATTGCCGCTTTCTAAGCGCTTTTGTGAAGATATCTGGGGGGTCTTTTGTTCCAACATGTGATAGTGTAAGGATTCCATCTACCACCCTTTTCCGGACAAAGAGACAATCCATCTCAATGTGTTTTGTACGCTCATGAAAGATTGGATTTTTGGCTATATGTAATGCAGCTTGGCTGTCACAAAACAACTTTATGGGTTGTTGTAGGAAAACTCCTAAAGAGGCCAAGAAACTACGCAACCAAACCAATTCACTAGTAGCAACTACCAGATCTGTATTCAGCTTCAGCTGAGGACCTAGAAACAGTAGCTTGTTTCTTGGTTTTCCAAGAGATAGGTGACGTGCCAAGCTGCACAAAGTATCCTGTTTACTCCTAGAAAGTGGGCATGCCCCCAATCTGAATCACAAAACCCCGAGAGACTCATTTCAGAACCTGCTTTGAATAGTATTCCAAATCCAGCAGTTCCTTTCAAATAATGTAGCACACACCGAGCAACTTCCATGTGCTCTTCTCGAGGAGCCTACATAAACTGTGATAAGATATGCACTGCATAGACAAGGTCAGGCCGTGTAATTGTAAGATAAATTAAATGACCAATTAATCTTCGCTACTGTGCTGCATCCTTCAATAAATGCCCATATGCTAAAGCAAGCTTATGATTTTCCTCAATGGGAAAATATGTAGGCTTCGCCCCTGAAAGACCACACTCTTATAGTATCTCAAGTGCGTATTTACGCTGGCACAAGAACATGCCCTATGGGCCCTAGGCTACCTCAATACCTAGAAAATATTTTAAAGGACCTAAGTCTTTAATGCTAAAGCATGTATGTAGGTAATTTTTGAATTCCTTACATACCGGAGTATTGTTTCCTTCCAATACAATATCATCTGGGTATCCCAACAAGGCCATGAAAATATCTCCCTTACGATAAACAAACAAGGAATAATTTGCATAAGATCGAACAAATCCATACTGACAGGTTTAGAAGACAGCTTTGCGAACCATTGTCTGGGGGCTTGGCGAAGTCCATAAAGTGATTTCAGTAATTTACAAACCTTGTTAGCGTAGCTGGATGCAAAACCGAGCGGCAGACTCATATACACTTCTTCATCGAGATCACCATTGTTTCGCGATAAATTGTCGTATTTTACGTGCCTTTTTCACCCACTTTTAGCTCGTATAATAATTTAATCTTTAGAATCTTTACTTGTTTTATTTATGTTTTGTAGGAAATAAGTTCAAATGGAGCAAATATCACGAAAAAGAGCGAAGACAGACAAAAACAGCGAAAGCAGGCAAGAAAAGAACAACCGGGGGGGAACCACCGCTCCAGAAAAGTGGCTTGGTGGGGCCGTGCCATGTGGCACGGTCATGCCCCCCAGGTCGCTGTTTAGTTGCGCGAGTCTATTTAATACCCCTTCGGGCGTTTTGTTTGGGGGTCGCTCCGGCTTCTCTTTGGCGATTTTTAGGCTAGGTTTTAGCTTAGTTTATCAAATAAAACCTCAATAAGAGGATTAGATTAGGATTAAGGATTGTAATCTTGGATTGAACCTTTGGATTTCAAGTTCCTTCTATCAATCAAGTCTAAGTTTTCTTCCCTTTTCTCTCCTTAGTTCATATGTTATTCTTGTTTACGTTTTGCTAGTTTAATTCTTATATTTGTTTTGTTTAGTTTAAATGTTTGGTTTTCATTGTTAATTCATTTTTATTTAGTCGTTTAGATTTGATTTATTTCATTCTCTTTCTTCTCTTGTTCAAGTTCATTTTTTGTTTGCTAGTTTAGGTTTTCATGTGTTTGTGATGTTTAGTTGTTAGTTTGTGTTGGATTGGATTGTGGCTAGCCCTTGATGGCTGATTAACCTTGTTTAGGCCCCAACCCTACCTTGTTTATGCCTAGATTTTAGAGTTTTCTTTCACGCCCGCCAAGTGTTCGATGAAATGCCTGAAAGAGCTTTTATCCGTGTTTTGGGACAATTGACTTATGCCGAGAGGTGACGTCGATTGTCTAGTGTGAGTAGAAAGAATAGTTGGGATTGGGACATAAAAATAGTCTCGTCGCTAGCTAGGTCAAAAGTTGTCAATCTTGTAGTTTAATTGAACTAATCCCATGAAAATAGGAGGTTAGAATAATTAGACTAGCGCATGACTCTTGAGAGAGGGCATGGGTGGCCTCAACGGTGCAACCGATCAACTCTGAATGCTAGCATTGCTAGGGAAGGTTTGGGCTTGACTTGATTACTTTGTTTATCTTAGGTCTAATCATAGTCCTTTTGTTTTCGCTTTAGTAGTTTAGTTCTATTTTCTATCCTCTTCGATTTTGCCTAGTTCGAGACGCTTTAGTTAGTTCTGGTAGTTGGAAACACAACTCCCTGTGAAGATACCCCAAGTACTCAACAATACAACTTGTACTTGGGGTGTATAAATATTAAAAAAAATTTCCTAACAAGTTTTTGGGGCCGTTGCCGGGGAGTTGGCGTTTTTCAATATCGGGGTTTATTTGAGCATTCAAGGTTAGGCCTTTTTAAAAAAAAAGTCCAAAAAAAATTTAAAAATAAAAAAATCGAAAAAAACGAAATGACTATTTTCCATTTACCTCAATTTGAGCATGAACCTTTTTGACAATATTTGTCTCGATTGAATGATTATCGCGCTCAATATGTGCTTTTTGAGAATGAAAAATGGGAAATATGCGATGTTGTGCTTGAGGGGATAACACATGAGACCCACACCATCCTTGAGTCCACGTGTTACAGTGGTATGTGCTTGTTAGGCATTGGTGATATGTAGGACTTATTTGAGTCCTTGGCTTGGTATCAATGGCACCATGAGATTGCTAGTAAGTCTTTTGAATGCCCTTCCCCCATTTCCTATGATTTGCACGCATATTCTCCTCTTGTGTGCTCTTATTGTTCATCTTTTGACCACAATGTGAATTCTTGTCTTTATTATGATGTTTCCGATGAATGTTATGCTAAACTTGATGCCATGATAGGGACAATGAATGAGCACCATGAGCGTTTTGTTAGTAGGATGAGAGAGTGTGGTTTATTGCATGAGACCGACCCTAGTCTACCTTGTCCTAGACTTGAGGCTCGTCTCTATGATGCTTGTGAGTCTTCCCTTTCCCTAGAGTCCAATGTTGTTGATGATGTACCTTTGACCGACCTAGGAGAAGTGTTTGACCCTCCCTTGACCCAATTGACATTTGTTGCTCCATCCTTTTCTAGCACACCTATGGACACTAGCGTTAGTGACTCGATCTTACTTGCTTCTCCCTTTCCTTTAGCTCACTGCACAGGGTTAGAGATGGGCGAGACTTCTCGGGGCGATGCTAGTTCTATAGAGGATGTTTTACTTTCTTGGTCAGGATGACTTACATTGGTTGAGCCATATCTTGAGGAGGCTCCTTTCGAGGAGTTGCGTGATGATAGTTTAGTGGTTTGTGCCGCTCCTAGCATTGAGCATATCGACCCAATTTGCACCAAGCTACTTGACTTGACCCCCATTTCATCCCCTTACTTCCCACCACGCCCTCTCACTTGCATGCATTCCATGAGTCCCTAGGTGACATTCGAGGGTACAATCCCTCCTTGGAACCTTATTGTGCATACCTAGAGGACATGCCTAGGAAAATTGAGTGGACCACTGTCTTTGATTATTATTTCGATTTTTCTATGGCATTTGATAAGTTTAAGAGGGCATTAATTCTATTTGCTACATCTTTACTAGTGTTCTCTTAATTACATCACTTTGAGATGCATGCAAAGGCACATGATAAGCTCTTACGAGCTTTGACGGCGTCCGAATTGAAGTTGCAAGTCTTGAGAGACTTGGATGAGCGGATAATGCTCCTCCAGCCTCCTAGAGCACCATCTTAGCGAGGCCTAGTTTAGATGCGCACAACAACTAAACCTAGTATGATCGTTCTAACCCTTCTCCTTTCTCCTCTTTTCTTTTCTTTCTCTTTTTTTTGTTTAGTTGTGGATATTATGTTGTGATTAGTTGTGGATATGGTGTTCTGGTTTTGTTGGTGATCAACTTTGAGGGGAAATTTGAGATGTTGTTGAGCCATTGATGGCTATGGTCACCGTTTTTGTGTTTTTGTGGATATTTGTGTATTGTCATTGGTGGTGGTGTTGGATTGGTGTATAGTTGTTTTTGGTGGTTTTAATTTTGTATATATGTGTGGTTTTGTTGTTGATTGGGTGATTGTGTTTTTGGGTGAGTAAGTTCACTTGTGTATATATGTCTTCGTTGAGTCTTTTTGTCAGTTTTGTTTGGTTTTGTGTGTCTTGTGTGTGTGATATTGTTTTTGTGTGTTTTTGTGGTGGCAGTGACTCCTTGGCTCCCAATGAAGACATTGTGAAATCTAGGTGTGGGGGAGGAGATGCTATGTTTCAATCTTTTGAAAAAGGAAAGCGGAGGAAATTTTTCAAAAAAATAAAAAAGATTTTATATTTCAGACTTGAATCTAGGGAGTCTTGTTACTCTTGTACTATTTTGGCTGACTTTGATCTATTGTACCTTAGCTATTAGCTTGTACATAAGTAAGTTGTTCATGATAGATCTTTGTCCTAAGTATGTCATTCTTGATTCCAATTCTAACCCCAACAGTCCACTATAGTTGTGTAATCCAGTCCTTGTATACACTTCATCATTATCTTATGATCTTAGTCTTCCATGATTGATTCTCCCACCTATTTTTGACACGGTTGGTTTAATATTTGTCTGCATTCCAAAAAAAAAAATAAAAAAAAAGGAGAAAAAGAAAAACATAAAACAAGGAATGACAAGTATTCCTTTGAGGCATGGGCTACTAGGTGTTACCCTTTGAGGTAATACTGCTATTGGGTGTTATCTTTTGAGGCAATACTGCTACTGGGAAAGCTTGCTTCATGTGTTAACGAGCAAATAATGTAGCATGTGTCAGTCAGGTGGGAACGAGTTTGATTTTGGTAAGCTTGAGTCCTAAGATGATGATACACTTACACACCGAGCACAAGGATGGATTCCAAGTTTTGATGTACAGTGGGGTGAAAAGTTGATGCTTTGATGTCATGTATGTGGATAGAGAGTCTTGATATGTATACTCTGTTTATATACAGGCTAATATCTTTGTTGCATTGGTGATTTGGTTGGTTAGAATGTTTACAGTTTTTCCCCTTGTATAGATATTTATGCCTTGTTTGTATATCTATTTTGTTTTCTTTGTTTTCCTCTCTCCTTTTCCACTCAGTTTTCTTTTTCAAACCCTCACGAGATCTTACTTGTCGACTTGAGGAAACTAAGGGGTTTAAAGGGCTTGTCGCATACGCTAAATGTAATCGTGATTCCTACGATAGTGAGTTAGGTTCTTAGGTTAGTTTTTATTTTGTTTTGCTCGAGGACGAGCAAAAGATAGGTGTGGGGGTATTTGTTAGGTGATAAATTGTCGTATTTTACGTGTCTTTTTCACCCACTTTTAGCTCTTATAATAGCTTAATCTTTAGGATTTTTGCTTGTTTTATTGACGTTTTGAAGGAAATAAGTTCAAACGGAGCAAGTATCACGAAAAAGAGCAAAGACAGACAAAATAGCGAATGCGGGCAAGACAGGAATGACCGGGGGGCGAACCACCGCGCCAGAAAAGGGGCACGATGGGGCCGTGCCATGGGGCACGCTCATGCCCCCCGGGCCGCCAATCGGTTGTGCGAGTCTATTTACTTTCGACGTTTTGTTCAAGGGTCGTTCCTACTTCTCTCTGGTGATTTTTAGGCTAGGTTTTAGCTTAGTTTATCAAATAAAACCTCAATAGGAGGATTAGATTAGGATTGAGGATTGTAATCTTGGATTTCACCTTTGGATTTCAAGTTCCTTCTATCAATCAAATCTAAGTTTTCTTCCCTCTTCTCTCCTTAGTTCATATGTTGTTCTTGTGTACGTTTTGCTAGTTTAATTCTTGTATTTGTTTTGTTTAGTTTAAATGTTTAGTTTTCATTGTTAATTCATGTTTATTTAGTCGTTTAGATTTGATTTATTTCATTCTCTTTCTTCTCTTGTTCAAGTTCATGTTCTTGTTTGCTAGTTTAGGTTTTCATGTGTTTGTGATGTTTAATTGTTAGTTTGTGTTGGATTGGATTGTGGTTAGCCCTTGATGGCTGATTAGCCCTTGATGGCTGATTAGCCATGTTTAGGCCCCAAACCTACCTTGTTTATGCCTAGAATTTAGAGTTTTCTTTCACGCCCGCCAAGTGTTCAATGAAATGCTTGAAAGAGCTTTCATCCGTGTTTTGGGACAATTGACTTATGTTGAGAGGTGAGGTTGATTATTTAGTGTGAGCAGAAAGAATAGTTGGGATTGGGACATGAAAATAGTCTCGTCGCTAGCTAGGTCAAGAGTTGTCAATCTTGTAGTTTAATTGAGCTAATCCCATAAAAATAGGAGGTTAGAACAATTAGACTAGCGCATGACCCTTGAGAGAGGGCTTGGGTGGCCTCAACGATGCAACTGATCGACTTTGAATGCTAGCATAGCTAGGGAAGGTTTAGGCTTGACTTGATTACTTGGTTTATCTTAGGTCTAATCATAGTCCTTTTGTTTTCGCTTTAGTAGTTTAGTTCTATTTTCTGTCCCCTTCGATTTTGCCTAACTCGAAATGCTTTAGTTAGTTCTAGTAGTTGGAAACACAACTCCCTACGGACGACACTTCAAGTACTCAATGATACACCTTGCACTTGGGGTTTATAAATATTAAAACTTTTTCCCTAACAACCATGCAAGAAGGCGTTGTTGACATCCATCTGATGCAATTTCTAACCTTTGGCAATAGCCATTGCCAGGAAGCAACGCACACTGGTCATTTTCGCTACTGGCACAAATGTTTCGTTATAGTCGAACCCGTCAAACTTGATGGTCTCTACGTATGACCAAATGCTCCTTGTAGTGCTGAACTGAATCATTTGGACTTCACACATTACACCCACTTGCAGCTAATGGGCTTTTTACTTGGTGGAAGATCTACCACTTCCCATGTCTGATTGTCTCTTTGATTTCTTCTGCCATCACTTGTCGCCACTGAGTTTCTTTTATAGCTTCTGAGTAAAACCTGGGTTCAACTACTTTCATAATTGCAGCTAAATATTTTTGGTGAGAAATAGTGAAATTAGCATTTGTGACATAATTAGTTATAGGGTAGCTCGTACTTGAGGATCCTTTTTGTAGTGGCTGAGCTAATGAGAGGGGTTCTTCAATTCGGGCACCGTAGGATACAAAGTCATCCAAATGGGCTGGTGGTTTTTTGGGCTTGTTGGCATGTCTTTCACAAGTTGGTCCAGTGTTGGCCCAACTTCTCCCTGATCTACTGCTGGGTGGTCCAAAACTTGGGCCTGATGGTCTAATCCTGTAGTGCCTATTGGACCCAAGTTTCCTTGCTCTTCCTGGCCCAGTGTTTGCGTTAGTTGCTGCCTCTCTCAGGCTGGTATGTCTGGGAGCGATTCTGGTCCAATGTTTGAGCTCCCCCTTGCATGGGACTAGGCTGTTTTTCTAATTTCACGGCCTAATGTGCCAACATCCTCATCCTCGTTAAACATCAGGTCAGTCCCTGTATTACCATGATGTTTAGTCGTGATTTCTGCAGTTTCTTCTCTGTTGAATGGAAACACATCCTTATACAATACAACGTCCTTGCTAACAAATATTTCATGGGTTTCTAAATCATAGATCTTCCATCCTTTTTGCCCAAAAGGATAGCCTACAAAGATGCCCTTCCTACTACATGATGCAAACTTGTCTTTAGGTTTGGGGCAATTTTTGGCAAAATACAAACATCTAAATACTCGAAGGTGATCATTGTACGGTTATTGGTGATAGAGAATTTCATGTGGAATTTTTCCTTGCAATACTCTATTTGGTGTTCTATTTACTAAATTGGCCACAGTCAAAACACCTTCACCCCAAAAATTTAAAGGCAACCTGGCTTGAAACCGTAACACCCTAGCTACATTAAGAATGTGTCTATGCTTGCGCTCCACCCTACCATTTTGTTCGGGGGTTTCCACGCAACTAGTTTGATGAACAATCCCATTGTTGGGGTAGAACTCTTTTATGGGTCCAGATTTAAATTCGAGCCCATTGTCACTCATTATCTTTACACCTTTTTCGAATTGATTTTAAGCCTTAGCTACAAAACCCTTTAGGAACTTAGCTACCTCGCTCTTTTCTTTCATTAGGTATACCCTAGTGGTCCTACTAGTATCATCCACAATGGTAAGAAAATAGGTTGCACCACAAGAGGCTTGTACTTTATATGGCCCCCAAATATCACAATGAATAAGCTCAAATAAGTCACTAGCCTTATTGTCACTTATAGCAAATTGACTACTAGTTTTTTTGGCCCTAAAACATACATCGCAAACATCTTTATTACCTCCACAAATTCCTAATTTTTTAAAGAATCCCGACATAACTTCATGAGAAGGGTACCCAAAATGATGATGCCACAAGTGTCTTGTACCTACGGCATTCACTTAGCTCTTCATCTTTGGTGCTCTCGAATAGTAGTACACCCCATCTCTTTGCTCACCCACTCCAATTGGAGTCCTTGAAGTGCGGTCCTATAACACACAAGAGTCATCAAAGAATGTTACAGCACATTTCAGATCTCTACATAATTTAGTGACAGATAAAAGGTTACAATTGAGTTCGGGAACATATAAAACATCTTCGAAAGGCTCTTCCTTTTCTAACATCACTGTTCCCTTCTTTGCGGCCAAAGTATGTGTGCCGTTGGGAAGAGATATGGGAATGGGTCGAATGTCTTTTACGTCATCAATTTGTTTCAAATTATAAGTCATGTGACATGAGGCTCCACCATCAATTAACAACGACACATTACTTGGTAATTTTTCATAACCACCCTTTGGAACATCAATGAGGCTCAAAAGCCTCTGTACTTGTTCCGTGGATAAACCCAGAATTGTGACTTGTGAAGCGACTACTGCATTAGATTGTGTTGCTGCTGCATTAGCTGTTTCGCAACCCCGTTTGCCAGCTGCTCTACCTCCACGTGCTCCTCTTCCGGCTCAACCATGACCCAGACTCCCCCAACTGGGTGGATGACCAATAATCTCATAGCAAGCCGCCTCTTCATGCCCATAATGACTATAGTGTTTGCAAGTGTTTCTCTTGCCTCCACCTGACTTATCTCTCACGACAAAGGCCATGGAATTTTCGGGATGGTTGTCTCTTCCCAACATAAGTTTCTTGTGATTTTCCTCTTGTTGTATTATGTTAAATATTTTATCTAACAATGGCAACGGGTCTTAGGACTTGACTTCGTACGTTAGCATAGGTCTCGTCGTCAAGTCCCATAAGAAATTGGTGAGCTTGTTCTTCTTCTATCATCTTCATCACTTTAGCGCTGACACAACACTCAAACTTTCCTCATGTGCATTGTGAAATTTTCACATAATTACCCAACTCAGTCCACATACCTATCAATCTGGAGTAAAAATTGACAACTTCATGACCTCCTTGTTTAGTCACGGCAATGTCCGTCTTAAGTTGGTGAATTTTAGGTGTATTAGGTATAGCATACCCTTTACACAAGTTTTCCCACATCACCACGGCTGACTCTATGGATGCTACACTTATGTGTAATTTTGGATCTATCACATTTATAATCCAAGAGCATATCATAGAGTTTACCATCTCCCATGCGTTGTGTTCGGTTGAGTCTTCTCTTTCCTTCAATTCAGGTTTTTTCAAGGTTCCATCGATGAACCCTAATTTATTTTTTTGAGCTTAAAGTTGTTCTTACGCTTGTTGCCATAAGTCATAATTTCTTCCATTGAAGACAGTGGATGTGATCACCACCCCAGGCCCTTTCGAGGGATGAAGATAATAGAGCGAGTGAGGATCGATCATCTTCTTGCTCATGGCTCTGATACCATAAAGAATTGAACCTTTTGTGTTTGATTTTAGGGCTGAGAATTTTGTGCCCCTTTTTTTGCTTGTATTACACGACCATAAGGCCTTGAATTTATACACACCGCATGCCTACCTCTTGCTTGCATGCCAAGCCAAGTCAAATCCAACTAATACAAGGAAACTTACCAATAACATACTAAACCGAATCTACTTGCATATCGATTTGTTTTCTAATAATGTGGACATTAAGAGCATGCATTCTTAGAAGCATATAAAAAATCGGCTTACATGTACCTCTGTGTGTTTTCAAATATTTTCACTAAAAGGTCATTGCATCATGGATCCTCGAGACGCCACAGCACTCTTCCAAAATCACTTTGAAGGAAGAAGGGGTTTTTTTTTATTTTCCTTTTTTTAAAAGAAAATTTCAGAGGAAAAAAGAATGGAAGATGCTTCTACTTTATTTGTTAAAAGTGTGCAGGTACATGCATGGTCCTTGATGCTGTTCACTTTGGGGTCTTTTTCAATTAAAATTAAACAAATTCAACTTTGATACTATACTCACAAAACATATATATAACAATATTACATTTCTTTTAGAATATGGATTAAAGTTATAAATATCGCATCAGTCATCATATCATTTTTTAATTGGAACATGACATATCAAATTTATGTACCGTTGTATCAAGCTGGTACTGTTTTGAACTTCAAAAAATTTAAAAAAAATCAAAGTATGGAAATTTAAAATTTTAGCTTACTGAGTAGTATTTGATTGAAAATAACGTCCGATATTTGACAGTACAGAGCAATATCGATCGGTATTGATCGATACAATACCGGACAGTAGCTTGTACCATTTCTTGACTAGTGCAATGATATTAGACTGTACGGTATAGTATTTATAACACTGGTATGGAGACCGGCAAAAATACGAAGTGATTTTGGAAATAAAAAAAAGTTGTATCTTCAAAACTACTTCACAAAATAGTTACAGAACTTTGTGTTATAATTTGTGAACAAAATCGAAGCATCGTGAGCATAAGCAAAAAAGGGAAATGCACCCAAGAAACACCCCTCTCCTAATTTGTTGTTATGTAATCAAGCAAATTAAAAACACCAATATCTTGAATGATAAGGTGCAGGTCAATATACCAATGACCACACCTCTTTTTGAGCATGGGAATGGCAATTAATCGACGTGTCACTTTCGATGACAACTAGCCTAGGCTGTTTAGAAAGTGATGGAACTAGAAGCTTATGTATACCAGTTGTCTCATAAAATATATGTCATGTATACTTAAAGCCAATTTTAAATATTTGTAAAGTGTTTGATTCAATGATTTGCCCTTCAAATAAATTGATCGATTTTCATCCTATAATATATATGATCTAGGTTAAATTATGACTGATATTGTAGTAGGTACGTTTAATATGCACCAATGTTTCTTTTTAACGTACATTGTTATGAAAAGCGACAGTCAAAATATAATATTTTAAGATTTTCATATTGTTGGTGTCTTGGTGATAAGGAATTAACGTGTAATGTCTGTCACTTCACTTAAATATATGACGTCAAGAACTATGAATTTTGGACATCTAGATGCTGATTAACATTCGAAATCGGAATTCAAACCTCTAAGAATTTCATTTGAATAACGTACCTCTTTTCTTGTCTCCTTATTGACATGCAAAATGAACATTAATTGTGAGTAACATACGCAATGACGACTCTTATTAATTTATTTTTAATTATCTAATGATTAGAAAAGGGTACCAACATGACTAACACAAGTACGTTGGTCTAAGAAGTGGTTTGACACTTGTTTCTCACAAATAAGATTTCGAATTCGATTTATGCGAATCAAGAAAATCTGTAATGGAAGAGTTGTATTGCTTATTAGGCCAACAGTAACCTGATTCCAATGAAATGAAGGATCCAACACACCAAAAAAAGGAGGTGTCAACACATGTGGATTCAACTACATGGTTTGAAACTTGTTACCCTTAAATACGATCTCAGGTACGAGTCTTGTAAACTACAGTAAATAGAGGCTAGAAGATCTTTTTTTTTTTTTTTAAGGTATAAAGAAGGGTGGATCATAAAATTGGGCAGTTGCCTTTGAGGCCGAGGCTGAGGCTAAGGTTAAGGCTAAGGCTGAGGAGAAGAAAATGGAGATAAGATTACGTCTAGACGGCCCCCAATTAAAGTGTCTACAAGAAGCCAAGGGAAGTATCCCTAAATTAGGCTCTTGGCCATGTGAATATTGAACCCTCCCAAACTGTCTTTTTCCTTTCATTTTGCACTCCATACGTTTCTCACTATTTACTACCCAACTAATACATAAGAAAATGCTGACTCTTATTACTCTGGAGAGAGAGAGAGAGAGAGAGAGAGAGAGAGAGAGAGAGAGTCTTTGCAGAAATGGAGTTTGCATGCATTAATGGCTTCTCCATCATCTTCGTGAACTTCTCTTCAAACCATGCAAGAGGTGAGTACCAACTTAGATAGGCTAGTTGATACATATACTAAAGCTATGTCAGTGCCAATCACAAGTCTCTGGGAGTTACGTTGTTATCAGAAATCTTGGTTTGAATCTTGTCTACATTAATCTCTGTACCTCTCTCTGCACAATTTTTTTTAAAAAAAAAAACCTGAAACCTTTATGGTTAATTTGATTTGTATAAATGTTTTTATGCTAGGTTGAAATAAGGCATTCTCACAATTAATTTTTTTTTTACGAAATGCATATTATTCTATTTAAATAACATAATTTTAGCTTTTCTATTAAGTAAATGTCAACATTTTAGTAAACTTTTATCAACTTCTTGTAAGTGAATATTATGGTTAAAATTAAGGCGCGAGATACATTAATTCCCAAATTTCATTCCCCTGTATTTTACATAATTATATATGTATCGTACTATTCTTTGTGGCTCACTTGATGTAAAAAGCGATAAATTCTGTATCAATTGAGTTTGATAAAATCTTGGTGTCAAATATCGTATTTCCTAAACCAAGTTGTCTGGATAGATCAGAACCACATAGCCATGCATGAAGGATATATAGTGATCCTAATATTATCCACACATATATATATTTTCAAAATTCTAATTTAGTCAAAACTTTTTACAGGTTGTAATGCAAGGATGTCTATATAAAGTTCTCTAAGAACTTCCAAAAGCCTTTCTTTTTCTTTTTTTTGTTTCTAATTAATCACATCCTCCCTCACCCCCCCCCCCCTCCCAAAAAAAATTGAAAAAAAGAGAAAAGAAAATGAAAGAGATCCAAGAAGATGCCAAAATGATAAATGGCCTAGCTACATCGGTGATATGCTTGATAGTTATCACCACCCTTTTAAGCATCTTAGCCTTCTATTCTCCTTTCCCTAATTCATTCAACTTCTCATGGAGGGAGGAAATCAATCTAAACGAGCAGGCATCAATTCATCCCCAAAATGTAGGTAATATTCAATAATGTTATGTCTTAGATGTACTTGGGATCTTGGCTATATTGCTATTTAATTAATTTCTTTTCTTTTTTTCTTACCCTTTTTGTTGCTTGATTTTCAGGTGATGATCACGACGTGGAGAAATGTGACTTGTTTACAGGAAAATGGGTACGAGACCCTAGGGGCCCTCGTTACACCAATGCAAGTTGTCCAACAATCCCCACAGTGAAGGATTGTTTTCTGCATGGGAGGAACGACAGGGACTTTCTATACTGGAGATGGAAGCCAGATGGATGCAATCTGCCAAGATTCGAATCCAAAGCCTTTTTTCAAATAGTTCATGGGAAGAAACTGGCATTCATAGGAGACTCATTGGCACGTAACCAAATGGAGTCCCTTTTGTGTCTCTTGTCTCAAGAGGAGGCTCCAATAGATGTCTACAAGGATCCGAAAGACCGGTTTCGAACATGGTTCTTCCCTAGGAACAACTTCACCCTTATGGTGCTATGGACTAAGTTCTTGGTGAAGGCTGTGGAGAAGGAACCCCGTGTGGTTTTTAATTTGCACCTAGATCAAGTGGATGAACTATGGGCTCAAAATGTGAGCCAGGGGCATGTCGATTTTGCCATAATTTCGGATTCTCAATGGTATTTCAAAAGGAATTATTTGTATGAAGGGGGGAAATTGCTTGGATGTATTTATTGCAATGAAACCAATGTTACTGAATTTGGTGTGGAATTTGCCATTGGAAAAGCCATTCAGACTGCACTCAGGTAATCTCATTCTCAACTTTTTTTTATAACTTAATAGGAAGTAATTTTATATCTTAAAATTTTCACAGTTATTTCAAAAGGTACAATGTAATCTGATTTGCCTAATTCATGCATGGTCAAAAATTGGTTGAAGTTTGTTCAAGAAAGTAGGAAAATTTATCATCTTGAGGGTGTAAAGCTAGTTAATTATTGAGTACATTAACCAATTTTTTGGTAAAAAAATTGGATTGTAGCATTATTTCCATTTTATTTGTATTCAGATTCTATAAAATATTTTTACAAAATTCTTTTTGTGGGTCTTTTAGAATTAGCCTCTCTATAAGCAGGAATGTCTATAGAGGCAAGGTTGCCTACATCTGGATCTCCCTAAATACTGCAAACGCAAGACCCATACTAGGAGGTGGTGGTGTTGTTACATTCTGATCACTTGAACTCAAACTTTTGGGCTAAGGCAATACTGTATCATATTTGTTGTTTTTAAATGTAGGTACATAAATGATTGCAAAGAATGCAAGGGAATGGTAACCATAGTGAGAACAATCTCTCCATCCCACTTTGAGAATGGAACATGGAAGACAGGAGGCATATGTGAAAGAACACAGCCTTACACAAGAGAACAAGCAGGGAAATTGCTTCAACAAGGAGGAAGCAAAAATGAGGAAGAATGGAAGGTGAGGAACCACCAAATGGAAGAAGTAGGGAGAGCAAGAGAAGAAGTTGGTAAGGGGAGGGACCCGAGGTTTGAAGCCATAGACATAACCAGCCTTATGCTTACGAGGCCTGATGGGCACCCTGGGTCCTATTGGAGGGACAAGAAGAAGAAAGGGTACAATGATTGTGTGCATTGGTGCATGCCTGGCCCCATTGATGCTTGGAATGATCTTCTTTTGGCTCTTCTTAGTAGGGTTGTGGATAGGGGCATGTTGCGGTCTTCAAGATATCGAGTTGTAAGACACAAAGAAAAAGGCTGATCGAGTTGTATTGTGAAAGTGATTTAGCTAAATGAGATCTATGGTAGATTTAAACCGACAATTCATTCATCTGCCTCATTTGAGAATTAGCAATTTGTAGATAATGGTGGTTAGGCTCGAGGTATCACATGTATGGAATTTCATATTCAAAACAATGATGGTCAAATGGGTTCTTTTGGCTTGACCAAGATGACCCTAGTTTCGGCTAAATTTGGTTAAGAATATTGTGGGTGCATAGATCAAATGGTTCACACAAAATTATATTTGCTTGTGGATGATTTTTTTTTCGTTATATTTGAGTTTATCCATCAAAGCATTTTTTTGTAATTTTTACTGTTTTTTTGTAATTTTTAGAAAGAAGTTGAAAACCTCTTCGGTGCTAGAATTAAAATGCTCCAAAGTGGTAGGGGTCATGAATTTGAAAATAAGAAACTTGCTGTTCATTTTTCGCAAAACGGAATTTATTTTCGAAAATTTTACCCTGATACTTAGATTCAAAATGGGGTAGCGTAATGCACGCATAGTCATCTCAATGAGATGGCTCGTGCCTTACTTATTGAAGCTAATCTGCTTGGAAATTTTTGGATGGAAATTATGTACACTGCTATTTTTCCCAATTAATTCATTGCCTACACGTATTATTCGTAATAAATCTACTTTTTAAAAAAATACGTCATGAGCTCTCGAATTATAATTTTTTTCAAAACTTTTGGATGTGCTATTTTTCCAATCAATCCATGCCCATAATGTCTAATTGTCGTACCATATAGACCTGGGCCGAAAGTAGAATTTGAAAGCCCAAAAACGTTTTTCCCTTCACACAAGCATTGTGGATCGTGAACCTTTTTCTGTTACTCAGGCATGGAAAGACCGAGATGTCATGGCAGGGGTATTTAATACCTTGCGTGCTAATGACACTTGAGACTTGGTACCATCTCAGCCGAAACAAGATTTAGTGGATCGTAAATGGGTTTATAGAATAAAATTTAATTCAAACGGTTCTGTAGAGAGACCGAAGGGATGGTTGGTTGCCTTTAGCAATCATCGACAGGAATGACTTGACTACCAGGAGACATTAAATCCAGTTGTCAAACCCTGCTATTTGTCTTGTTTTATTAATTGCCCTACCTTTTGATTGGTCTATTGGACAACTGAACATTAAGAATGTTTTTCTTCACGACATTCTTTTCGAAGAGGTTTATATGAAACAACCTCTTGGGATTGTTTATCTTGATTATTCACATCATGTTCGCAAACTCAAAAGGGCTATTTATGGACTCAAGCAGGTGCCTAGAGCCTGGTTCCATAAATTTAGTTGCTTGCTCCCATATCATGGTTGTGTTTGTACATAGGTTGATACATCATACATCCATGTTTGTTTAGTACCATGGAACTATCATTTTGATTTTACTTATTTATGTTCATGGCATCATTTCAATAGTAGTTCCTCCGCAGGCCTTCATAATTTCATTTCTTTATTATCTCATTAGTTTGTTATAACAGACTTGGGTGACTTGCATTGTTTCTTAGGTGTTCAGATGGTCTGTACATCCAAGGGCATATTTGTGACCCAACAAAACTATGTCCAAGATCTCATTAGTAACTTTCATGTATTCTTCACGTACTTCTTCGACTCTAATAGATGGAGAGTCACTTACATGTCCCTCTAAGTAAAGAAGTATGGTGGGTGCATTGGAGAGTTGGGAAAGCTAACCCGACACGATTACCGACCCGAACTCGACATGAAGTTAAGTGGATTTAGGTATGTAGTTTGAACCCGTTTAGTTAAATGGATTGACACGGTAAATCCATTTAATTAATTGGGTTAGGTTCGGGTTGAGAATCTTAATACGAATAAAAATAGCTATTTGACCTATTTAATAAAACGGATTAAATAGGTCAACCCGTTTACTGTATTTACCATTTACCATTTATCGTTTACATTTTGCGTGGGAATTAGGCTTTGGACAATTAGCCTTTGTGGTCTCTTTTATGGACTTATTGGTTGTTGACTTACTGGTTCTATTATTAAGAATTTCAAAAGAATTGAACTTTATTTGTTGTTGTTTAAGACTTAAGTTGGACATGGTTTGTAACTTAAGTAGTTGATTCTTATGTGGACTTTATAGCTTGTAAAGTTATATTGTTGCTGATTGTTTTGCTGGAATAGGCTTTGGATATACTGGATCCTATAAATTAACTGTTATTTTGGTGTACTTTTGAATGCAGCTATGACTTAAAAGGCTGGAAAATATGTAATTTGTTTGGTAAATTATTTTTGGGATTAAATTTGTGTTGCAATTAAATAGGTTGGTAGGTAAAATGCTAACCCGAACCTAACGCGTTTTATCCATTTAGGAAAATGGGTTAGGTTTAGGTCAACCCATTTAAATGTTAAGCGGTTTGGGTTGAACTTTTTCAACCCGTTTATTAAACAAGTCGAGTTCAAGGTCGGAAGTTTTCAACCAATTTAAGTTCAACGCAAATACGGACCCGATCCGACACGACACATTACCTAGCTCTAGTGCCTTGCAGTATTTGAGTATGAGGAGACCTCACATTGCATATGCTATTTATGTTGTTTCTTAATATATGCATACTACTCGTACTACTTATCTGCGTGTTGTTAAGCATATTTTCAGGTATCTATTAGGAACCTTAAATTATGGACTTTAGCTAAGACCTATTATTTCTCCATCTAACATTGTGGCATACTCTGATGCTGGTTGGGTTGGATATAAGAACTCTTCCTTATGCTATTAACTCGGGCACTCTAAGGAACAACACATCTTTTCAAGTCTTCAATTGAAGCTGAGTAAAGGACTATCGCTTGTACTATTGCTGAAATTATGTCGATTCGCAAGGTTTTTGATTGCCTTCTTACTCATTTCTCTTCCCCCACCAAGGTGTATTGTGACAATATCAGTGCTTACTATTTGACTTTGAGTCTGGTTCAACATGATTATAGCAAGCATGTATATTGCAGTCGATTATCATTGTTCATTAATGAGTAGCCCACGGCGACTTAGTTGTTTGATATATTGTAACTGAACTTTTATCTAGCAGGTATATTCACTAAGGATTGTTTACTAAGCTATTTGAATATTTTTTAGAACCAATATATATGTTCATAATATCTCCGTACAGATTGAAGGAGGCCAATAGATATACTTTAGGATTCTAACTGTAAATGGATTTTATCTAGTATTCCTTGTGCATCTCGTCTGATATCTTGTAACTGCTATTTAATAAAATAACAGAGCTCCTAATTGGGTCAGAGCCTCACCATTACATTCACAATTATCTTGCACGCTTTTGACCAAGGCTCATCCCGCCATTATGCCTTACACCTGCATGATCTCAAAGCTCTTCAAAGACACAACTACTCTACCTGTCAGTGCCAACGTAACCACCCTGGATTCTGCCTTATCTAGGTTGATCAAACCACAACAATTCCGTCATATTCGATGGTTAAATCTTACAGCAATCGTCCTCTTGCTCAACTTTGCTTAATTCCACCGCGCTTTTCATAGAAATATACTTCTTAATTGATTGTACTTCCTGTTTTGAACTAAGTATCTCTGTTATCAGATTCAGAAGTCATCTCATCAACAATGCTTGCAAGCACCTTCGCATGATCGATTGTCTGTGCCATGACCATGTCATTCCCATCTTCCTCCGCTAGATCCACCAACATGGAAAATGCATACATTCTTAACTTTTCCATTACATCCAGTATCCTAGCTAGTTACTCCTTGAGTTTATTATTGCATGAGGTCATTGTATTTAATTATCGTAAAATTTCAATTTTAAGTACATGTAACCAAAAAGACAAATAGATATGGATATAAAGCGATCGATATTTAGACAGATACAACTAATTTATGCAGTATTATCGTTGTTTGTTCTCTACCTTTAGTTTCCCTAATTTCCTTGGTTAAATTTAGAATTACGACAACTAATCAAAACCTTTATAAATCCAAAAATAAAAACAAAAAAAACCCACTCGGGCCAATCTACAAAACTCTCTTGTGTTTGTTTCCCCCTCTCTCTAACAATAAACCAAGTAGCTTAGACAGAAACAATAAAAGAGAGAAGGGGAAAAAAAAGCGCAAGGGATCCACCCAGGGAACAAAGCATGGGGGCCACAAAATTGGTACTCATTCTACCCCTATTACAATTGATCTCGGCGGTGGTTGTAGCGGCGGGCGAAGCATCCACCGAAGCGGTGGAGGAATTCTGCGCCTCCGAGGCGTCCGCCACCCCAGACGACCACGTGGCGGCCTGCATCAAACACCACCTAACCCTCGCCGACGTCAACAAGGCCGGCAGAAACCCTCACGATTTCATCCTGGACGGCCTAAAAAAAGCCCGATCCGAACTCCTCTCCGCCGTGGATTTCACAGAGAAGGAGATCGCACCGAGAACGAACCACGAGAAGAGGCCCTTGGTGTTCAACCTGGCGGTCGAAGGATGCCGCGGCGCCTTCCGAATGTCCTTGGGCCACCTCGATCGGGCCGTCGATTTCTTCACCAAGCCCGACGCGCTCAACAACCGCGGCCCGATCCCGAACCTCCTTCAAGGGCTAGCGGATGTGATGGCGCTCACCGGAGGATGCATCGATGCGATGGCGGAGACGAATGATTCGAAGCTGGAGAAGGTGATTGATGAGAAATTGGTTATGGTGGAGGAGATGACGAGTTCTATGGATGCCATTATCACCACTTTGACGCAAAGCCAAGAACGACTTTTGTTAGCCCGCTAAAAATGTTGGGTTTGATTTGATTAATTAATTGCTTAATCCCTTTACTTATGATTGTTAATTATCAATTGTAAGTGTTTTTTATCACAATCAAAAAGAAATTGCAAGGAGATTTAATATTAATGTAGCAGTACTAATTAGCGTTGGTAAAAATTCGGACCCAAATCGAATTCGAGTCAGATAAATTGGACAATGTGAAAATTCGGACAAGAAATTGGTGTTTAATACTCATTTTTTCGGGTCGAATAATTCGAACAAGATTGAATTTGGATCAAAATCTGGTTCGGACAATCGAAATATTCAAAATGTTGTGTCCAAATTTAAAAGTTGGATGAAAAATTCATGACTGTACCGATTCTTTTTCAAATGGGACAAATTCAGGTATTCGGGTCGAACAATTTTTTGCTGACAATGTGTCGAGATTGTCTTCTTAAAAAAAAAATAACCAAAAGCACACTTGCTTGAGGAAATTGGTAAATAAATACATAAAACTAATAAAAGTTAAACAACTCTACTTGCTGCTATAAAGATAAATTGAATCTTATGATTCATTGATTTTTAAGTGAGTAGGTTAAAAAAGTTATCTTGATGATATGGATTTCATTTTATCGAACCCCTGTATGTAGCCTGTAACAGTATTTTATATGTTATTGTTTTACAAAACTACTATTTTACTTCAGATATGATCGAGCATTTAATACAAGAGTTAGGCCCTGTTCTTTTCATTGGTAAATAGGAATTTACCAACTTTAATCCACTTCACAAATTAACTTTAATTAAAAAATATTAACTTTTTAACTCACTTTAATCCACTATTTTAACTAACTTCTACTTATCATATAAAAAATATACGAACTTCAATCCACTTCAATTTACTTCAACTCACTTTAACCAACTTAACTCATTTCTCAACCTCTATTTCCTAACAAAAAGAACATGTCCTAAATATGAAAGCATAAACATACAATTTTTTAAATTTGTTTTTCTTTTTTTCCCAATTTTTTAATGTCCATGCTTCTCCCATTGTCTATTTGTTTAATTTTTTTTCCACATTGTATAATTTATATTCTAGGGTACTTGGCTAGTAGTAATATTTTTCAATTGTTTTCATTTCTCAACGTAACCCTTTCTGTTCCTCGCTTTATTACAACGAAATTTTTTCCCCTCTCCCCAAGTCTAAATAGTGTACGATTTTTTTTAAAAAAAATCTTGTATCCTTTCTTTCACAGGAATCATGTTACTGTTGATCTAATAAAAAATAGAACTCTCCCATCACAAATTTTTTTTATTCATAAGATTCGAATCCGAAATCTTACTTAATACATTGGCTGACACATAAGGTCAATATGATACATGTCCATTCACAATGACCAAATTGCTGAAAAGTATAACAAGAATCCAATGTTCAAAATGCTATTCTTGTTATTGGACGTATATAATTCGCAACATGAAATATACTATCCTCATTTAAACCCCCTTATTGTACAATTATGCACTGATAGTATTTTTCTACTATAGCCTTATTCATGCTATACGCAACTTTCTTCACGTACATATCTTGTCATGGAGGGAATAACATAACACAAAATTAAATCCATAAATACATATGCATAGGCAAAACAAGCATAGCATTACATCCTCCCTGTTTCTCCATCCCTTTCCTCTTTACCTTGAAATATAGCAGTGGTGAGAAGCTCCATCAACGTATAAATGGGTTATTGGTCACCCAAAAATTAAGCAAACGGGCATTGATGCAGCCAAATATATGAGTCATCTTATGTCAAAAAAGAACCCAATGAAGTTTGCCAATTGGGTTAAAAACTAGAGGACATAAGAAAGGGGAAGCATTAGATGGATAAAGGTATAAGAGGAACTGAAAAAGGGCAAAGGTAGTTGGATGCGACAGGAAAATATATAGCTATATATTATAGCTACCTAGCTAGTATCATATGGGTTGGGACTCGCAACATATAATAACTTCAGATGTATTGTTGAAGATCAAGGTATTTGTGTGAAGTAGAAGAAGATCAGAGCTGGTTTCAATCATCGCCTTGAATGTACCAGCAAAGAAGCATGGTGGCACATCGTCTAAGGATGTAAATTCTAGCACGTTGCTCCTTAACCAGGGAAGTGCACTTTCTTATGAAGCCATTCCCCTTCCTCTTAGAAGGAAGGCAACGAATGCCCTTGAATTGCTGGGCAATTTGAGCCATGGTTGACCTAATGAAGAAGAAGGGGAATTTTATTTTATCAGTACATAGATCAGTACTCACTCTTTGTATCACGAGTTCAAACGAGACTTGCAAAAAAGAAAGGCGTAATAAGATGGACTCTGCAAAGGCGTATATATATGGGGTTGATTTTAAGGAGATATCGAAACTCGAGGGGGAGAGGAGGTGAACATGGGCAATAATATTATCAAAAAAGGTGGGATTTGTAAGAAAGATAGCAATGGCGTAGTTTTTAAGAAGGATGTGAATAAAGATGTGTATTTTATAGTGAATCGTAGTGCAAGAGTAAGATCAAGCAATGTTAAGTTGCCCATTTTAAAAGGGATTAGTGTATGGGGGAATTAAGAAGATAGGAAAAACAAGTTGGCAAAGAGAGCCCAAGAAAAGGAGGGATGTTTAAACAAGACAAGGCAAAGATCATAGTTTTTAGGTAAAGGGCTTGTTTGGTTCGATACTTTTAGCGTCATTGGCACAAAAAACCATGCTTTTCTGCCCAGCTCCCAACACCATGCTTACAGCACTGCATGCTATCTAGTAGCTAGAGCCCCCTTTTTTTAGAAAAGGGGAAAAAAAATTATTTTTTGAACTAAACTAGACTTGTTTTCCTCTTAAGTGGACCGGACTTAACTCATACTTATGTATATGCATATTGACTTTCAAATTTATTTTTGTTGAATTGAATCGAACTAAATTTATCCTAAAAAAATAAGATAAGGAAAATAGGACATTAGTAGAAGGAATACAATTATTAATTACTTATGTTATAAGCAAGAGTTCTGGTTGTAATAATTAATAATTTGATTTGAAGGAAACCCATCTAATATAGAGAGGTTCTCAATAGCTCGCTAGTCAATTATAACTTCAAACATCTCTATATTTGTCGAATATTAAATTAATTAATTAATTAGATACTCATACATACATATTTATTGTTAAATAACTATCTATTCTTTTCAACTTGTCCTAAATGGTATCATTAGTATTAAATATTGATCATCACTCATCAATATCAACACTGATAAGCACTAATAAGTACTAATCAGTACTTATTAATATTGATCAATAATAAATTACTTATGATAAATTAAAAAAAACATACCCTAATTTTATTCATGTCATAAGATCTTTGATAGGAAAACAAAAGATCATGAACTAAAAAGTAGAATAAAAAACTCAACAAGTATTTGGTAGCTGCAATGTGATCACTCATCAGCCTCTGTCTCTCTCTCTCTGGCTTGACTAGGCAGCACATGGAAATGCATGGTGGATAGGAAGATAAATTAAACTAGGATCATATATATTATTATTCCAAGACTAGTTAGTAACTCATCCAAAAGTATAATTTAATTCCCATAACATTGCCAAATATATGGGGGAATCAATAATTAAATGCAAAATAATAAGTGTCTTACTACAAGACAATTTATAAGTGTCTTGTTTTGATTTAAAAATCATATTATTGTGTTTGTAAATTGAAAAAAGCATATTACAACTTAAAAATTATATAAAATCATCTTTTTGTCCATAATCTATCACATGTCTAAAATACGCATATTATGGATACTCACGAATAGGGCTAATGCAATTAGGGTGTCGTTTAATACTTTATCGGCGTAACCAACGAATATTTAAGGTTAGCAATTCACAATTAAGTGTAATCATTGAAAAATTTGGCATTTTAAATCATAAAACATGTTAATTCATAATGAGGCAACAGTGTTTTGCAGCAAGACATATATCACTACCCTAATTAAATACAGTTAATTCTTATTGCTATCCTAAAATTGAAATTAAATATTAAACTACATAAATGATTTTCAATGATACATTATCAATATTTCACTGTTAGTTTTTGAGTATGTGCATCTAACCTTTCATGTGTAAAGAAATACATAATAATTAATTTTTAACACAAAGAAAATATAAATTAAAAATTTTGATACAAATTTTTAAATAACTTACTCATTCAATTAGTTTATAGCTATGTACTAACTTTTATCAATTTGATCATACAACAATATATAGCCATTGGTCCGATACTATCTCGTGAATAGCTAGCTCACTGGATAGCAAATATACCGGTCATTGTACAATTGTATATAAGTAATATTTTTGTAACAAATCAAATAAATGTGGTGGAAATCTTTATATAATAAATGCTAGAATCGGTGGAGTGCTCACAATTCAGGAAATAGGAAACTCTTAATTTCTGTGCACTCCCACCTAAATTGCACCTCTTAAATATTTTGAATTTTAACCTCCTTGAAATCTACCCACACCAACCCATGTCTGCAACTACCCATCTCCTAAACCTATGTTGAAAAAATTAAAAAAAAAAAAACCCTCCCAAATCCCATGTTTATAGGATACCACAAGCAGTGTAATTCCTCGACTTCCCCCCTCCTGCACAAATGCAGCAAATCATCCCCTAAATTGTAGGTCACGTATTTGAGTGGGATCCACTACCTCTGATTTTTAATAAAACAACCAGGATTAATTACCCTGCATTTCCAAAACCAAAAATCCCAAATTAAATTTACAGTCCTGATTATACATCAACCAAATTAAATTTACAGTCCTGATTATACATCAATTCCTTCTGGGGAGTCCACCTCTGAACATTTACAAACTAAATCTGAGATACACCATTAACTTCACACCTTATCCCCTGACATCACCAACCCTTAGAGGTCCGTACACTGCAATACTTGAAGGTACGTGTCACCTAAAACTCTAGGTTTTAATGCCAGTACGGTAAATGTGTTATAAACTGCAAAATTATTGTGGTTCAAGAATCACTAATTGTCATAATCGTTTCCGTGCATAATTGAAATCCACCTTATTATCACGCAGGCATTGACTTCAATATGTCGAAGTTTATAAATTACAAAATTGTTATGGTTCAAGAGTAAACAATTCAAGCTATCGGGACTAAGAGTTGGTACTGATCTATAGCAGATCTAAACGCATACTTATTACTTAAAAGTTTCGAACACCCATTTTGAGGTACCAACTTCTTGCCACCTACCTTTTTAAAGAAGACATTTCCTACCATTACATTAATGAATTATAGTTTTTGATTGTAAACATGCATGTTTTAGTCATGTTTAGTAGCAATTTATGTGTCAGTCAGAAACATTTCTGATAACTTCACTAGGACATGCTTCTTACTTAAACTAACTAGGAGACATAAACCTATATTTTCTTTTTGCTTCTGCGTAACTATGTTTTTTCAGGTTGGAATCTAATGAATTTAATACAAGGAAATCAATAACAGAATTTTCTTCTTCTTTAAAAGCATACAAAGCTTAGAATTAAATTTATATCATTTAAAAGTTATAACAATATAAGCTCATAACCAAATTTACATCATTTGCAACTTAAAATTACATTAAGATTTGTAAAGGTTTCAAATATAATGACCCAAATTTAATCTATTCAACACATGGGAGAAAATGCACGAGTAACTAAAATTGCCAAGTTATGACATACCCCTATGTTTTCTTTAGGTTTCTGCTTAAGTATGCTTTTAAGGTTGGATTCTGATGTACTTAACGCAATTATGTTCTGATGTACAAAGCTCAAATTTTAATTTAAATCATTTACAATTTTTTTCACATTTCAGATAAAGTTACCCAAATCTATTCCATATGACACATGAGACATAAGATGACAAAATGATGACTCTGTTTAGATCATAAGATTACGCACAAGACAAATATAGCACATGAGACATAAGATGTATCATATAAAGATTGTATATAATGCCAAGTTATGACATGTACCTATGTTTTC
>JACYFF010031954.1:97621276-97650281 GCA_017589665.1 Selenicereus undatus
TGTATACACACACCCACATATACATATGAACTTTGATTTCTTTGCCTGCTGACAGAACTGTGAATTTTGGTTCCTCTATCTGTTGACGAAGTTCTATAACATGTGAAATTTGACATAAAGGTGGTTCTATTCCTTTAGTCATACACTTTTAGGATAAATAATCACTATTACACACATAGTTGCAATATGTTTCAGTCTCTTCCTGCTCGCTACTCAAACGTCAGGGCGATTGCCTGTATGACTATGCCAATCAAAAGCTCGTGCCATTTCATTATGCCTAACATATGATAACAAAGCATGACCGTTATGCTCATTATAAAAGAAAAATGTTATTCACATAATAAGATACACCCAAGAATCGAACCTTAAGAGTTCATAAACTGAACATATGAGCTTTGAACGCATCACTAGGAGTAGGTTTAGTCAAAGGAACACAATCATCTCATTAGTGTAAGTATACCTAATAGCATTGTCGTTTGTCTCAATGGTAACAAGCAATATACTATGACTCCATAGTTGGCAGTAATATGTAATTTTGCTTCTTAATACACTATGATATGGCCCCCAGTCAGGGTGAAAGTATATATGATGAGGTTGGCCTACAGTCATCTGGGTCAATACTCCAATCGACATTCGAGTATCCCCTCAACCTTAGGTCCTTTCTGTGATAGCAAAAGACCACGTTGGTAGTCACAAGTGCATGGCTCCCTTTTGACAGCTTGTCAGTGAGCAAGTTCTGAGCTACTTTGGTAACGATTTACCAAACTAACCACAATGCAAATGTCAATCCATGTACATAACATGACACATATTGAGCATCCTACAACACTAGTATAGAAAACATTGGTCGTTTTCATCATCTCTTTTAGGGCATTAATCAAAACTTAAGATCTTACCTTTTTTAACTAGATTGTCTATGGGCTTGGAATTAAGTATCTGAAAAAGCTCTAAGACCTTTTTTAATATATGCTTCCTACCACATACACATGAGCTTCTTGGGCTGATTTCTGACTATTTCTACACTCAAGACATACCTATCTTCACGTATGTCTTTCAAAAGGCTGAGGACGATCACTTTTTAATAGCTGTGATTATCTCAAAGTTGTTCCCAACTAAAAATATGTCATCAACATATAGGATAAGAAACTTAATCCCCCTGGTTGTTCTTTTGACATGTACACAATAATCATCTGAAACCATGGATATGCCAAATGAAGTAATAGCTTAATGGAATCTAAAGTATTAAAATCTGGAAGATTGCTTAAGACCATATATAGACCTTTTAAGACGACACACCTTATCCTCTTGACCCTTTGATACAAAACCAATGAGTTGGTGCATATAGATATCTTTCTCAAAGTTACCATTGAGAAAAATAGTCTTTACATCCATTTGAACACCTCGAGGTCTAAGTGGACAACCAACTCTAAGAGTTGGTGAATAGAGGCTAAACTCACCACAGAAGAAGAAATCGCTTTGTGCTCTGTACTCTCAATTCAGGTAAAGTCTTTCGCCACTAGACGGGCATTGAACTTGTCAATCGATCCATTATCTTCCCGACTTTATCCAAAAATCCACTTGTTTTAATAGACTTGTGTCAAAGTGGAAGATCAATAGGTTCTCAAACCTTATTTCTTGCCATGGAGTCCATTTCATCCCTCATGGCACTCATCTACTCTTTGATGAATTTACTACCCCTTGGAAAGAGGTAGGCTACTCTACTTCCAAGGGAGTGCAAGGGAATATGTCCTCTTCGATTGGAAGTATCGTCAACGAATTCTTATGAGTTCACTCCTTCGAATTAAGGGACCTTCATTATTTGTATGTATCGTTGACGAATCCCTCCCCTATCTCTAAGGGATATGGGACTCTTTTGCATGTGGAGAATCACTCCCATTATCCCTTTGAGGTAAAGGATCCTGAATATATGGACTAACAGCATGTTTAAGACTTAGGGACTTAGGACGAACCTCATTCTCAGTTAATTCTCCTAAGGAATTGGAAGTTGAGGACGAATCGAATTCTCCTGAACAGACAAACCTTCACCATTTCTATTGAATAGGGGAGGTGTACCATCCTCGGTGACTTAACTAAAACCATCCTTGGTGACTTAACTAACAAATAGGAAAAATCCTAATAAATTCTTACACTTGGATGTGTACGTGTTGAAAAATCAAAACAGATTGGATCCTACAAGGTTCAATACTTTTACCATATTTCTAAGAGCACATACTTCTAGTGCCCAGTAAATATATATTAGAAAATTAATATAATAAATACACGTATAAAAAATATATACACGTGAGCGATGAAAGTATGTGCTCTTAAGAGCACATAATAAATTGCCTTACAGGTTTGAAATAAATTGACCACTAGCAACACCAAATCTCAGCTTGCCTATCATTTCATTTTTACAATTTACTACCCCAAGGGGTTGTACATTTATACCAAGTCAAAGCATGGAAATCAGTCCTGCTACGACCAAAAATCACTCACTACAGCTACTGAATCAAATTACACCAGCCATTTCATTGGCAAATAAGCTGACTGCAAATTAGTGGTGAAAACTTTAAGAATACTAGAATAGGGTTTAGTAATGCTTGATTACATAATCCTTTGGGATTAAAGTGTAGATGTCACATATCAAGCTCCTTTTATAGATTGAAAAGCGAATGACATATCAGAGTAGTTGTTAATTGTTAAATTAAAATCCTAGTTGAAATTTAAAAAGACAAATGGTATCATATGGAAAAAAGTAGGCCTAGTTATTGAAGGCCCGGCAATGAGTTTTATTATATGGGTTCTATGGTAAAGAATTTTGATCAATTAAAGTGGTTAAATTGTTCAGACCTGTAACCCGATTTTCAATTTCTTTTTGAATGAATAAGGTTGCAGAACGCTCATACTCTGTTATAGTAACTGTAAATATCCAAAGTCGGTATATTATACAAGTAATTTTAGTTGGTGGGTTTTACTTGTAGAAAAATGAATCAAATAACCAAATTTCTTAATGTGTTTCATTCTGGTATCCTTCTAGGAAGATACCTAATTTTTGCTTCCCAACCCGCCAACGCACTTCAACATAGTGTTCCCTATTATGCTCTCATAAATAGATGAATAGTAAGATGACCTATAAGTTCATAATAAAAGAAAGAAGAATATAAGAATAAAATTACATGAATACAAATTTTATTGACTTCAAGTTTGACTAGGACAATCCCTGAAAATAATTAAAAAATCAATACAAACAACAGAATCTTTCCAAAAAGATTCACTCTTGTACCTGGGAGCAGACCCATGAAGATAGGGCACTGCCCCTCTTGGAGGACAATAGTACCCTCAATTTAGGACAACCAATTGCTAATGAAAAAGGGTTTAAGGGCACTTGGACTGGCCCTTGTTGTTCTTCATGTCCCTATAGCAAGGGCACTCACCCTTGTCAGCCAAAGGCCCATTTGGAACACACTTGCACTTTTCACAGCACATCATGCACAGCTTCTTGCATAGGTTCCTTGGATTCCTTGAGCACCTATCCATGCATTTTGGAGCACAGAAATCTGGCACTGCCACATTTGCCAAACCAAGGATTCAAGTTAGAGGGGAAGAATATGTTTGAGTAGAGATCAACATTGGTTTAATATTATAATGGCTAATAAGTTTAATTTATTCCACAAGTTAATCTCATTTGATTAGTAGTTGGTTGGAAAAGATAACCAAAGTTCACACTTAAAATTGATTAGTTATAAACGAGCCAGATGATGTTACAAGGCAAGATTAAAAATGCACATATACAACTGTAAAAGTAGCTTATTGTGTTTAAATCATTTTCCTTACTAAGAAATGAGCTTTCTCATAACTTATGTTTTAGAAAACCTTTTCTTGTGGGTCTCTTAGAATCAGTCTATCTACGGGTAAGGATGCCGGTAGAGGTAAGGTTGCGTATATATGTATCTCTCCAAACCTCGTGAAAGTAGGACTTACACTGGGAGGTGGTGGTGGTGGTGTTGTATCAAAAAGAAAATAAAAAGGAAAAAAAAAACGAGGGGACAACAAAAGGGGAAAAGGTTCTTTTTTAAAAAATATTTAAATTGTCTCGGTCAATTATGAATCTATAGATGAATTATCTTGTCAACTAACATTGGAAATTGGAAATAGAAAAAAGGAAAAAGTGCACTAACAGGATCGAACAATAACATAGCTTAAAGAAAGTCAAATCTATGTATACAACCATAGTCCGATACAATCAAAATCAACATAATAAAATCGATCGAGTCGAGAAAGACACCGGTTCTAAGAAATAGATATACCTCCAGGAGGAGATTGAAGAGAGGGTGAAGAAGCATCAGCAATTTCAAGGAATGCAGAGCATACCACCAAGAACATCAGAGCTACAATTGTCACAGAAACCTTCATTTTTTTTCCCCCTTTTTATTTTTATTTTTTTTTGAGGGAGAGAAAATGTAATGTGATTAGCAGAAGTTGTCTAATTAATGAGTAATTTTATAGTTGTTCATCTTCTATGGCATTGGGAGCGAGTGATTGTCCGAAATTCTGAAATGCCCAAAATTAGAGACCCAAATATAAACCCTAAATTGATTAATCGCCAACTCGAACAAATTGATTGCTCGAAAACCCTAAAATTAAGGAATGGACGAAAGAAACGAGCAAAACTGAACAAGTTTGGCAGTGAATTGCGATTTTCACTGCGAGTCATTGACAATTTACGTTTTAAAATTTTAGAAAAATCGAATTTTGAGTTAAGCACCGCAATGAATGGATGCAAGAAGGTTCAGGCATTATTCGCCTAGGCTGCCCCATAAAATTTTAAAAAATTCTTCAAAATTTTAAAGTAGAATTCCATAAAAATTTATTTATAATATAATTTTAAAAAAAAAACTCAAAAATCAAACAGCATCCTACAAAATATATAAATCGATCCACCCCCCCAAAAAAAGCCAAAAGTTTAAACAAGAATTTTTAATACCATACTTGATGTTTGATTCAATTTTTTTAATTGTACTCACATCCTTGAAGAATCACTATAAATTCCAGATATGCATTTGAGTAAATATGCCCCCCCCCCCCCCTTTTAATATAAATCCTTACCTTTGGAATCAAAATTTTTCACCCCATCGGTTGAACCAAGCAAACAATGTTATAAATAAAAAATATTCCCGTGTAGCTTGGTTTAATTCCTGATCCCATTCCATTCGAACTTTTTAAACCCAACGGCCTCTAAATCCCTCGCTTGTGATTAGTTTGGCCCATTCGTAACCACTGGAATGAGTTCCAGTATGGCCCTCTCAAGTTCCACACCCGAGTTTTTTTTATTATTACAGCCAACTTATTTCATGCAATGACACTCATAGAAGAATGTGATAGTATTCCTCCAAGCATCCCACTTCTTTCTTTATTTTATTATTTCTTTTGCTTCAAAATCAATTTTTTCTTTTTTTGGGGGGGGGGGGGGACTCAAAAAAATATACATGTATTATAAAGTGGTTTTATAATAAATAATTTATATATTCAAGTTGGAGTTTCATGGGTTGGAGAAGTTAAAGAATGCGAATTTCAAAAAATAAAACTTTTGCTAATGTGGTAGGGAGAAGGTTCAAAATTTGAAATGTAGGTTGGGAATACCCTTAGAAGCATTGCTTAGATGGTACTTAAGAGGAGTTAATCCTCCGACCTGAAATGTTTCAATGCAGCTCAGGGATCTTCTTTTTTTATAATTATTTTTTGAAGACAGGTAAGCTTTCCATTTGAAGGGAGGAGGGGGTAAGCAAATCCTTACAAGTAGTAGGATTCGAACCCCTAACCGCCCACGTGTAAGGTAAGTACTCCACCATTCATGCATGTGTTTCCTCAATCGAGGATCTTCTCAGAGATGCTGAAACAGTTTCAAAATTTCTTTACTGACTTCGAGATTTGAACATATACATCTGTGATTCTCTTGAGTGCATCAGTAACAATGAAGCAGGAGAGACAATGTAACGCATATGTATTCAATGGAAGCTACACATCAATACACATGGATCACCCAGAATAACTAAGAAATGATTCCCTCATGGGAATGCTTCTGGGTGCTGAAAATTGCATTGGGCAACAAAGACCAGGAGGAATTTTGAGTATGCATACCAAGAATCAGGCCTCCAGATTGAATATCGGATGACCGATGACAATTAACTTCTTGTGACTTCAGGTTAGACATTGGTGGCCCCAGCCAACTCCTTTTGCATTCTGGCAACAAGCAAGTCATAATCCTGCATATATTTGCAAAGGGAGGGTTAGTAAAACCAACGTAGTTGCAATTTACTAGCTTAGCCAGTTGATACATTCAACAAAAAAAAATCCAAAAAAAAAACAAAAAAATACACAAGGGATGAAACTCCGAAAATAAGGACTGATTGTGTTGAATCGATCAATCGGATTACAGACTTAGCAAGTAAATCGCTGTATTTGACAAAGTTTCCAGTAAATCTTACCTGTACAATAGCCTGGGCACAGAGTTTTCCAGAAAGAACAGCACCTTCCATTGAAGCCAGATATTTTTGCTTCGTGTAATCTCCAGCTAAATAGAAACCTTCTATCGGTGATCTTTGCAGTGGGCGACAAGATTCACAGTTAGGGACAGTCTTATAAACAGACCTACACAAGAATCATTGGATTAGCGATAGCTAAGGACAGCAAAATGTAGCATCACAGCACAACAAAGAAATAAAAATATGACTTTTTCAAGTTACTTGAAAAGAAATTCAGACCAGGATGCCAAGTGGGGAATGGAATTCAAGATTGTATCTTTACCAGGCGTGATCACTGATCAGGCCGTTATATACTTTTTATGACATTTACCATTTTTAATCAATTAAGATACCTGATATTTGTTATTTAGCTTTTAGCTAAATGCCCATGTTCATCTCAATATCTCAAAGACCCAACACATGTGCAAACATTCAGCACTTCACTTTACAACATCAAAAAGCAACTTTAAAAAAGAAAAAGGGGAAGGCAGACACCTTAGTTACAGCTTTTTGGACAACAATCCCATTCTAAGCCACCAACAAAAACACCAACCAAAAGCCCAACACTGATCCTGCTAAATAGGGATCCGAATAGGTTGGTCAAGATGCAAACAGCCTTAACCTAGTAACTAGGTCTGAAAAACATAATTAATGCTCAACCCATTCTGGATTACCATTTCTTCAGGACTAGCTTTCGCCTATCTCAATAGAGAATCTCAGGCAAGCGGCAATGACTTGCCAAACTTCACATTCTTGCATATGCACACCATGTTTGATTCAACACATTTTGCTAGCCATTTTGACATTGGTTATCCCCATGGATAGTCACATTGGATCATTATATACGAGTTCTTGTCAACTCCTACCACAAATCAATGGCACTGACAATTTTCTTTCAAAATTCTCTGAGTCTCTCACCTTGGGGTTTTGACAACATGATATTTAATGATCTTGGCCTTGCTCTGATCAGCTGCAATTTCATCAGGGAAAAGCTTGGCAAGTTCTTTCATAGTAGCCTCAATAATTTCAGTGTCACTGCAGGAAATCCATTCCTCTGCCGGTGCAAAAACCAATTCAAGCATGGATCGATTGGGATCATAATATTCCTGCATAAATGAAAAGAATTGGATATTGATTTATTTACATGGATTGAATATGACATGGAATGAGGATAGAAACCAATTATAGGCTAGATAAGTTGTAGTCCTAAGACTTAATTATTCCTAAACTACTTAAAATCAAAGACTATCAAAAGAATTGGACATTGATCAATTTACTTGCAAAAAACAATTTGTGAGTGCCTCTTTGCAATTCAATTGCAGCTTGTATGGGTAAGATTGCATAGATTGGACTTCTGGATATGGTTTGTATTAAGTTCCTGTAGAGTTTGTGAGTTCAATAAAACCTAATTTGAAATTGAGAGACAGTGGCCAAAAACTGCACGCCAAAAGGAGCTTTTTTAGGGGGTGAGGCGGGGTTTTTTTTTGGGGGGGGGGGATTGATAGTGCAAGGTTCACCTTGCATGTCACTGACATATCAGCATACACACTCAAAAGAGGACTCCTGCACAACGGATGACAAAAATCAGAAAAGGAGAAAACATCAAAACAGCATGCCATGCAGCAAAGCACAGAGTCAAGTAAAGGAAAAGTCATCGAACTGTAGTTTTTTTTCAACCAAAAGCAAAAGCTATTATTTGCAAGGGAGAAGGCAAATAAGTCTATCTTGAGAGCAAAAATAAAGAAAACCAGGACGCGATATTAAATAGAGGAGCACCTGCTGAAAAGTAAATGGTCATACGTATTCTTCAATTTTCTGTCAAACCTGCAGTCAGCAACGATCTGTCAGTTCAATGAGTAAGAGCAAGCGTCTATTACCGAAACCGCCGAACAAATTTTCAGAGTCTAGCTGTAAGCATTGACAAAAAATGACACAAGGAATATAAAAAGGGTTCGCTATAAGCATTAGCAAAACTTCAATGAAATCGAACATAGCATCAACTGTAAACCAACCATATGTGAACATTTATAACAGGAACGCCAACAAGTTTCTCCAGTTTTTTGAAGTATGCAATCTCTTTCCAGTCATCAGGTAGAAGCAGCTTCAAGATGTCAACTGACAAGGACGAGAACATCACAGGTCAACTATTATAATGTTGATATTGAGGTCCACCGGGAGCCAGAAATCCCCCTAAAGGAAAAAGGTCTTTTTACAGAAATTCCATATAATCCACTATTACTTTTTGTGATGCTTTCTTCAATCCAATTGACTAAAGATGCCATCTAGAGAAGGAAGAAAAGTGAACCTGGAGTTGCAAAGACGTAAGCATCCCCGGTTACTACTTGTCCATTTGTTAGGAAGAAACTCTTCACAGTTCCATCCTCATTCAACTGGATCTTTTGCACACGAGAATTTAATCGGACTTCACCACCTAGTGACTGAATATGCTCAACAATAGGCATGCACAGCCTCTCTGGAGGATTCCCATCCAGAAAAGCCATCTTGGAGCCATGCTTTTCCTATTGTTTTACATAAATTTGGCATGAGCTTGTTGTAAGTAATATGGAGTTATGGACACTTTACACCATATATTTCTCCAAAAGCCCTAACAAATAAAGTTCAAAGGCGTGCAGGTATACCTGCAGAAACCGGTTCAGAGCAATCAAAATGCACTGCATTGAAAGTTCATCAGGGTTTATGAAGTTTAGGGCCTTGGACATGGCAATAAATACTTCATCAGTCACACGATCAGGTATGCCCTGCAAAATTTGCAAAAGGATTTTGAACTTTTTAAGTCCCTCCAAAGGCAAAGCTGAAAGCGAGATATACAGTTATGGCTAGATTCAGGACAAAGTTGGCAAATAAAGCATCTGAATGCTTGCTCATACTTGCTTCCTCATCCACTCCTGGACGCTCAAACCATCCTGTGCCTCAACATAAGCCTGTCCACCAACCATAGCAGGCAAAAGGCCAATAGCAAATTTCACTTTCTCTGGCCAGGTCAGCATTTCATTGTTCCTTAAGATTGCCCATATGCCTGCCAAATTTACAGTACTATGCACATTAGAATAAAATTAAGCCTCACTTATCCAGGAATACGGCAATATGTAGCAGATACTAGAGCTAAAACTTCCATGTGGACATGTAGAAGGGGAGTTTCATATCTCCCTAGATAATATTTCTATAAAAAGAAAGTTTTTTTTTTTAATTTTCTAGGTTGCTAAAAAATAGAAATGCCTGCAGCACATGTTTTTCAATAGAGCACACGAAAATTTCTAATTAAAACCAAACAAGAATGTCAGCTTTGGTATTTAATAGATATCAGATACCATATTCCTACAAGCTTTACCCAAGATCGGGCACTATTGTTCATCGATACCCACCATTCAATGGTGCAGGTAGGACTTCAGGAAAATCAAAGCGGCTGAATTCACCAGGCTTGTTTGGTATTGCAAAAATCATCGAGTGCTCCTTCCACTGCAAGCGATCATTAATACCAAGTTCTCCAAATAAATTCTGCATATTTGGGTAAGCCCCAACTTCAAGAAAAAATAAATAGTTCAGCAAACTATGTTGACTCTTACACAACATCAAATATCTGTAAAGAATGGGGCAGACACAGCATGAATATCAAAAAGAAAGCGAACATGTTTCAGAACTTCCATGCAAGCGAAAATGACGTTGATGGTAGCATCAATAAGGTATCACAAGGGTAAAACAAACAGGAAACCAAATATTTACTCAATGTACTTACAGAATATATGAAGCCCTGTTTCATACCAGTCTCCATCTTCGTCTTTCCATGCTGCTACCTGTGATAACAAGAAACTACATAATTTCGATAAAGTGAGCAATGCACAACCATTATTTTACTTTGGACAATAGATCTTGAATTAGATATATAGAATATAAGTGAACTTGTTAGTTGTGGCATGATGGCATCAAGGAATGAAGAAGAAATAAACTAGAGCAAACTGAACATTTTTGACAATCCCTAGCCACCATCTGTACAACTTACCTTAACAGAAAATTCCCAGTATGTCACATATTGCTTATCCTTTCTCAGGCAAAAAAACAGTTGATGCAACAAGTCTTCCGCATAAAATCACGCCAACTAAAGAATGAATGAAAAGGCTGGTATACTCTGTCTACCTAACATGAATATTCCTTTTTTCCCGGAGGGAGGGTGTTCAGGAATGGATTTATCTCTTCAAGTTATAGAACATTAAGAATACTACACACCTTCCCACCCAGAACATCCCTTGCTTCCAGCAATATGGGCTTGTAACCTGCGTCTGCCAAATACTTAGCAGTGGATAGACCAGCCAAACCTGAGGAAAGATGACACATAAGAACCTGAAACAGGAAATCAAAATCTGAAGACTTCTTGTTAGTTCATTTCAGCAACATTATATATTTATATGCTTGATCACTCTCCATCCCAGTTTCACCTATTATCCTTCGGCCTCTCTGTATGGAAGTGATGACTGATGAGGCTTTCAAATAAGGTGCCAAAGAGGTGCAAGGAAAACATTAACCAATTCTGACCTAAAATGTTCAACAACAACCTAACTACAGCATACAACCCCCATGCACATGAGTCAACAAAAGACTCATCACATTAATTGCCCTCCTTCCTGCTATGTCAAGCAAGTTTTCTTTTCAGGAGCTTCAGTAACACCAAAACGGTGGGTGGCACCTACTAGTCCCTTCTAGTAAGCTGTCTCAAACAAGCAGCGAATTAAGATTGTTGTTGTCCTCGCTACTCTCATTCTTATCCCTAAAGGTAATGTAACAGTAAATCTAGCAAAAGCTTGAGCATCAACCAGTTCAATCTATCTGAGGAGCTGAGAGATAGCTATCCCAGGGTCCAAGTCAACAAAAATCTAAGCACCGGGAAAACCCCACACAATTACTGGCATCTTTTCCCAAAAGATCAAACTTAGACTTAGGCATCACGAACTGCAAATACATATGAGTAATAACCCATCACAGAAATTCATTTTTCCACTACACTACTAAGAAGCCGCATTCAGGAGCACCAGTTTACAATAACTGAACATCAACAAAATCTCAATCAAGACCATCACTTATGTGTTTACGACCATCACTGCTTGCACAGGAAACTGAGCACACCATATTCTTCAACTCATTAACTCCATGAATCTTTAAATTATCCCGCCCAGCTCTTCCTATCAGCTATTAGCCAGTCTATATACAACACACTATAAATTGGTCCAGATCAACAAGTTCTAAGCCTATACATGCCAGACCTTAAAAATCCAACACACAAATGAAACAAGACCCAATTTGCATAGAATCAAGCCAGGGGCAAGAAACTAATCAACAAATCAGAGAATCTCACCTGCCCCGGCGACAACAACCTCCAACGGCTTTTGAGGGCGGGGTGAATTCCGAAAAGTTGAAGACAGGTAAGCAGCTTCTATAAAGTTAACCGTATTCTCAAGCTCTGGCCTTGGATAATCCGCACAAACCACCTACGACCATAGAAATCACACATAAATTCTCTCATTAGCACAATTTCTGCTATACCCAGAAAAGGATAAACGATCACCCATAAAAAATTCTCAGAAAATTCCAAAGAACAACCTTTAATGCGCAGTACCCAAGTCTCTGCCTTTTGACAAACACTTGGCGTGCATTGAGATTTCCGGAAGAATGACCTGTTAATTCACTACCCAGAAAAGATCTCGAACTGGGCATGCTTGAATTGCCCAGTAAAACATTCCTGGATGTGAATTGAGCAACACAAGCATATCCCAGATGACTCATTGTCTCTCCCAAACCCAATATGTTCAATCAAAAGGGCTCATAATTTTGGTGAAAGGTGGTGGGTAAATGGAAGTGGTGGTGGGTACTTTGCGGCTTTATTATCGTGCACAAGTGAGCACAACCCACCTGTCTGCGTGAAGAGCAAAGTGAGCTCGGAAATGGGGATTGGTGTACGTTTCGGACTGTCCACACAAATTTCGGTTAGCACCTTTGCGGCGGCTAAATATAAAATATTAGTCGTCAAACTTAAGTCAATTATTTTCTTAACTTTTTATTATTTTTGTTTTTTGGTCGAGATAAATAGAGTAAGTTAACTACATTCCACAGTAAGGAGGAGAGTTACACCCGAATTCGAAAAATTCGCCCCAAGCCCGCTTCATTTATAACGGATATGGGTACGAAAACTTAAAAAAAAATGGATATAGGGCGGATATAGGTATTGCGTTTGAACATGGGTATGGGTATGGGTTCTTAAAACCCGTACTCGATTGTGTACCCAATTTGTTAGTAAAAGGCGATCAAAATATGGTAAAATCAAAAAATAGATGTTTGCCATGAAACTCTAAGTGTATAGTGTTTATTTATGTAGAAATGAAAAATTAAATTTTTTTACATTCTTAACTTTCATAAGTTTAGACATGAATTTTAGTAGTGTCGCTTGAAATTGCTAATCAAATATACAGTGTATACAAATATGGGTTGAATATGGGTGACACTTTGCGCACTTTATATATACCCGAATAAAACCTGTAAACCCAAAAAACCCGATGGGTATGGGTATGAGTACGACTATCCAAAACCCGATGGGTATGGGTATGAGTATGGGTATGATTTTTGAAAATTGGTATGAGTACGGGTACATCTCAACCCGCCCCGAACCCACCCCATGCTCATCCCTATTCCACAACCAACAGGAATGCAGGATTGCTATCCACGGTGATTTTTCACCAAATAAAGAATACTGCTGTAGCAAATTCTTTTTTAGAAAGTCATATTTAATCTCATTTTTTATTACCGTTTTGAAAATATCACCTTATCAAACGTTGGAATTATTTGAAAAATTAGACAAAAATATTTTCTTTCAAATTTTATAAGTCTTTTCAAATCGATCTCATATCGTACTTTCAAATGAGTAAGATTAAATGTATCTAAATTTCTTTTAAACTCTACTCAGATGAAATTGATACTAGATGTTATATTATTGCTGGTGGTGGTGGCAGCAACGCCTTTGTGGCGGAAGAATTATTATTAATTGTTGTTATTGTTCACAAGATTACTATAAAAAATGCAGTTGAAAAGTTGCTATAATGCACTTTATTGCACTCTTTTTTAAAGACAAAGTGATGAAGGTAACTTGATAAAATGAAATTCCTTGACAAATGTGTTTAGAAAGAAATATAAAAATTTTAATTTAGGACGAGGAATATGATATGTCTAAAAAGTCAATTTTACTCCGTATCTTTAAGATCAAGATATTAATCTAAATTTTAAGGAGTTTTTTGATTCATATGAGACATAAAGTACAATCTAATTACGATACAACAAAAGAGGGGTGAATCGAACCTGAAATCTTATCTACTCATAGCCTCAATTTTAACCCCTAGACTAAAATCTCATTGGCATTTGCGACGAAAACAACTACTACCTTTGCAAATTGAGACAAAGACATCTAAGAATTAAGCTCACATCCATCTACTACCCCCTTGATGAAAAGTTACTTCATAATTGATACAAGTAAATTGTACAGAAATCGCCCTCCCACGTACCAGGACATTACAATTGAGATTCAAGGTCGACATAGAAAGGCAATTCCAATGAAAACAGTGTCCACTTAGGATTTTGGGAGATTCATATACATGTAGCCTACTGCCTACCGACAACATGCAAATGAGACCGAGACAAGTAAACATTACATCAGATTCTACCCAAGAGATGACATACGAACATGACCAGCATGTTGTCTTCCTAGTCTCACGGAGTTGACATAATCCCTGGGGCTATGAGCAGAAATACCAGGCATTAACAGTCCCATGCACCGAACAAATATCGAGCACCAGTTCTCTTTGTAGTCTGATCCATGTACATAACGCATTTTCAGAGCCCTGACTAACTCCCACACAGCATTCAGATGCTCTGGAATAAGATATCTCAGCCCAAAGTAGTTTCTGTTTGGCTCCTCTTCCACTGTCTTCAGAAATTCATGAACACAGACCAAAACAATCATATAATATATGCTAAGATCAAAGAAGCTTTAATTTTTAAGGCCCTGTTTTAATTTGCACAGTTTTTAGATATTGCCACATCTTATTCATCCATATTTTCATACTTTGTGATATTAATGTTTCTAGATTTACAAAAGAAAATGAAATGAAATGTGAGATTCATATGAGGAGACATGGCCTTAAGTAGATCGAATGGCGGTATTTTCAAAGAAGTCTATGAAAAGTTGCTTAGTAAGTTCGGTTTGGCAGGCTACTTGGTCAGTTTAATATGAATGCAACAACCACAACATTCTAAAGCAGATCCTATCAAAGTAGGGCTGGCAGAGATTCAGATGAAATTAGCCTTACTATTGAGAAGTAGTGTGTAAATACGGATAAGTCAAGACTAAATCCATACGCATCTAAAATCATGGATGAATCTAGATTTGTGGGAACTTAAATTGACGAGAACAGGGCTACGACACAAAAATGGTGAGGGAATGGAAATTGACAATGATACCTGCTCCATGTAGAAGCTATTGTAGTAGAGGCAAGCACCGAAATGCTTGTACAAGAACGCCTTATCATCATAAGGCAACCTGGGCACAAGATCATTGCAGTAGACAACCCTAAAATACCTTGGCTCAGGCTCATTGAGCTGTTCCTCCATGAACTTGCCTAGTTTCTCATCCCCAACTCTTGGTTGGCCAAATGTGTACACACCCAACAACCTTTCCATCACCTCTACCTCCTCATTTAACACCAACACAACCAGAAGCAATATTGCGAGGGCCCCACCTAGACTATGCCCGGTAACAACAAACTTTGCATTCCGGTTTTCAGCCAGTAATTCTTTCAACTTGGTTTTGACAGCATCATAAGCTGTCATCTTGGAATTGTCAGATGAAGAAACTTCGATACCGTTCACTTCGAGATTGTACTGAAATGAGGCGGTGTCAGTCCGATTGCCTAAGCCTAAGGCTTCTAAGAACCCGACATGAACTTTTCCTAGATTTGGGATTTGATACCAAGAGTAATCGAAATCTGTGCTCCAATCACAAGCGTCAAAGAGCTCGGTACCTCTGAAGCTGATCAGTATCAGATTAGCATCTGTAGGCTTTTCGCAGAGGATAAACACTTGGGTAGACATCTCTTTCTGATAATCTGCGAAGAAAACTAAGTACACTCATCAATCAATTGGTTAATTCACTAAAGCTTAAGTGTGTGTTCTTACCATTCCAACCATTGTAGAACCCGACAAAGTGCATCTGCTTCAGTGCAAAAACCCACAAACAGAAACACATTTACTGACTAGTTTCTGAATTTCCTTTCCAGTAAATGAGTGAGAAGGAGAGAATGCTTGCCTTCCAACGGTTAACAACCACCTCTTCGACAACATTGGCATTTTCATAAGCTAGTTTTGAAGCCATGATACAGAGGTCCACAAGAGACTTTTTCCCCATGCTCGGTTTGCCTCCAAAGTTGTCAGTCTTATATAACTTAACGCGTTCATCTAAGTATCCAATTGAGCTTCTGAACGTCGCTGAGCCTCTCTGTGGGATCACCACCTTTCCTGCTTTGCACCACAGAAAACCTCACTTTCATATCTTCATCAATGCAATCTGTGACCTCAATCTAAAAATTGTGACCGACTCATGGCGGAGCTAGGACTTTAACCATGAGGGATCGGGTCATGCTAGTTTAAATTCGTCTAAGTTACATGGTTGATATTCCAACACTTTTTATATCTGTGGATCAACCCATGTAGCTTAGGAAGTGATTTAAATACTGCGACTTGCATTACAAGCACTATTAAAGTCTTTTTCAACAGAATTATTTGAATTTGTTCCAAACAAAAACCACGTAGAAGTGCACCTATCATCTGAATTCCAAGTTTTTATATAAAGATATTCAATGGCTCCATCTCTAATTTAAATTATCTAATTTTTTAAACTACAAGTAAAAAAAAATGCAGCCCGGTGCACAAGCATTCCGCGTTCACGCAGGGTCCGGGGAATCCCACCCCAAAAGGCGAATTGTATGTAGCCTATTCTGACGTTGTCAATGGCTAATTTCAAATAAATTAGGTTTTAAAAAAAATGATTTTGGACGTAAATAATCCAAACTTTGGGGGATTTGGACGCTAGTAATCTGACCTTTGAAAATTGCTTCCAACGATCCAAATTTTAAATGTTCTCAGAGTATATCTTTAAGGTGATTTGAAATTCAAAACGAATGTATACAACTTGCTTTCATACATTTTTTTTAGAAGGAACATCAATTAGAATTACCTGAAAAATACAATATTAAATGACGTGTGTAGTACTAATTAAAAATTCATACCAAAGGTTGGATCGTCATGATCTATATTTTTAATGTTCATACTATTGGCTTCCAAACTTCCCAAGATTTGGATTAGTCATATCCAAGAACCCAAAAAAAAAGACAACCATCTCGGCGAATTATAAGTATTATCCAACTTAAATGGCTCGAATCAAAGACAAACCCCAAAGCTCCACTTTTGTCATTTGTGATATCAACAAATCAATTATAGAGCATTGCATAGGCTAAAAGTTATCATGTGATCGTAGAATAATTGATTTGCATTTCACAATTCAAATAGATTGTGACTTGTAAATTGAGATGTCACCAAGATAGTAAGTTGAGAAGTCCCCAAGATTGTAAGTTGAAAGTACCTTCTGAATTTAGAAGGCAGTGTACCACATTAGGCAAGGGCTCTTGAAGAACAAGACATACATGAGGTGACATACGACTAGTGACTAGATAGTCTAGATTCCTCCCATACTAGTGACAAGATTGATGGTAGAATAGTTAACCTTAATTATCCTATAAGTGGCGAGTGTCAATTAGATTAACCAGTAAAGTTTTTGAAAATTGTTATCAAATAACTGAGTTTGAATTCCGGCCATATCACTATATGTGCCGTAGGGTTTGTTCTTTTTGTGGGTAAATTAAGATGGATAAAAGAATAAAGTGGATTAAAGTGGATTAAGGTGGGTTGAAATAGGCTGAAGTAGGTTAAATTTTTTTTATATGATAAATTAAATTTGATTAAAATAGTGAAAGGAATTGAAATAGGTTGAAGTATATTGAAATAGATTGAAGTATGTTGAAGTGAATTGATATTGATATTTTAAAATTAACCCACAAAAAAAACAGCCATGGTTCTCACCAATTCACCAGACAACCATTTTGAAAATTCAAGTAGAAAGGGACCCACAAATATAAGAGGAATGTGGAGAAAATACCTTGTAGAAGATTGAAGAGGAGACCAAGGAAACTGCCATTAAGAGAGAGAAGATTAAGGAAGAATTCCACAAGGAAGCCAGTCCACTCCATGGGCTTATGAAACAAACCAAGAAGCTTCCTCACTACCACTGATACCACTATCACCCACCTCTTGTCTCTATCAACTTCATCATCTTGATCATCATGATCTTGATCATCATCTGATGATGATGATGATCTCTCTATGAACTTGGACCCACTTTCCTCATCACCCTTTCTCCAAAACCTCCATAAGTCCCCGATACCTGCTCTTTCTGGCCGCACGATCAAGTAGCTCCACTCATCCCCACCATTCATCTTCTCTCTTTCTTTGAACTTTTTTTGGGTGTCTAATTACTTTTGAGCGACAAAGATACCATAAAGGAATAGAGGGTAGCATATATATATATATAGACAGGGCTTTTTGAGGGGGTGGTGAGAGTCACGTGATGCCTCGTGCACCTTGCTTCTCTTATTTGTCTATCTTTCTAAAATAAATAAGCAATTTTTCATTGATAAAAATTATGACCAGCCCTTTTCTGAGTTATCAAATGTAATTAAATGTTGTTGGCACGTGTAGAAATTTACAGTTTTCTTTTCATCAAAAAAAAAAATAATAACAGTTTTTTTAAATCAAAAAAGAAACTTACAGTTATTTTCAAGCTAACATGGGTGCAAGTTCAACACGTTAACTAGGTTGAAAAATAGAGTACTTAAAGTACAAGCCTCATGAAGCACAGACAAAATTATAAGGAGCCAAAATTCACGGCTAATACCAAAAATTAAAAAGTCTACATTGATTGAATAATACTGGACAATGGTGATATTGATGAAATTAAACTGCACAAAGTTGAGGTTGTAAACATGATTACATAAAGTATTTCTAACGCCCTGTTCTTTTTGTTGATCAATTCTAAAATATTAACTTCAACCTACTTCAACCCACTTCAACTTACTTTCACTATTTTCACCAAGTTTAATTTATCTCATAAAAAAATTCTATCTATTTCAACTCACTTCAACCTATTTCGACTCACCTCAACCTATTTCATCACTTTACCAGCCCCAATTTACCTTCGAAAAGAACAGGCCCTAAATATACAATAATATGAATGTCAACAAATGTATACATTAGCATTAAAGAGTATGAAAGTAGGTGTTGTCCCATATTGATAAATTGAAAGAATATGAAAGTCGGTGTTATCCCACATTGATAAAATTAAAGGGTTTGAGCATGTATATAAGCTTGTGAGTTACTCCACCTGTTGGCAATTGGTTTTAGGTTAGAAACCTCCTTTAAACTCATATGCAAGAATCTTTGTTTGTGACCCAATTGATATAAAAATATTTAACAAGGGGCATCTATCTTTGTCTATAGAAGGTTATGTGTATATATATAGCTAAGAAAATTAGCTATTTATGAATAAGAACAATGGTTATAGTACTTATATATATGAAATTAGGGATGACAATTACATCCGATCGAGTTCGAGGCACATTCGATCTGATCCGATGTAAAACAATCCGGTTCGAATTTTAAAAAAATTAGAGTCCGAGTCCGACAAAAATAATCTGATCCGACTATTTTATAAAATAATTAAAATTCAATCTAAAACTTTACAAATCTAAAGTCTATACTTCAAGTTCAACCTCCAAGCCCAACCCCCAATTTTTGATTTGAAATTTTTTTATTATACAAATCTAAAGTCTATCCTCTATACTGAATTGTAAGTCATCAACTTCCATTAGACATTTAGGCCATTTTCTTTTCATTGGGAAATTGCAGGTATGGGATGGGTGGGAGTGGGAAATGGGAGGAAGGAGTGGGTGGAAGTAGGTAGGAGTAGTATTTTTTTTAAGAGTGGGAAAGGGGGCAAGGAGCGGGAAGAAGTTAAATGAAATAGGAGAGTTGATATAAGTTATGTATTTTATTTTTTGAATGTAATCTTATTTATGATAGTAATTACCAACGATAAAAAAAGTTTAGATTGAAAAAAAATATTTTTGTATGTTGACTCAGGTACGAAATATTGTTTGGTGGCCATTGCTACCCCAATAAAAATTTATAATTTTCATTATTCGTAAAACAAATTACGGATTTATTTTTTTTATATATTAACCAAATACGAACAACGAAAAAAATACACATATATTCAGGCCTTGTTTTTTTCGTTGGTAAATCCAAATTTACCAACTTCAACCCACATCGACCCACTTTACGAATTTTAATAAAAAAATACTAACTTCAACCAATTTCAGCTCATTTCAACCAACTTCAGCTCACTTCAACCAATTTCAACCAACTTCTCACCATTCTAACCAACTTTTACCTATCATACAAAAAAAAACTCATTTCAACCAATTTCAATCCACTTTAACCTACTTCAAGCAGTTTCAACCCACTTGAACAAAAAAATGTCTACTTCAACCTACTTCAGTCCACTTCAACAAAAAATACCTACTTCAACCTACTTTAACCCACTTCTACCAATCTCAATCAATTTCACCCATTTACCAACCCATATTTTCTAATGAAAAGAACATACCCTCAGTGCACGGAAAACAATCATATGCAATTTATGTGAAGAACTTCCAATATTTTGTTACTAATGCACACAGAGAAAAAATCTGTTTCAAAATACATGTACAATACATCAGCACTTCCTGTCACGAATTACAAACAGTGCCAAAAAAATTTACACATTCCTTCATTATGGTGGAAAAAACATCTGCAAATTTGGCCTCAAATTACGATGAACAAAAAGTAAATTTGTTATACATATAGCAACAACCATTCACGCTTTGATGACCTATAACAAATATTTCGTATCCAATGCAAAAAAAAAAAAGTTTAAGCATCTCTTCTATATACAAAATCAAACTAAAGATATCTGTCAGTCACAAAAAACTAACATTTGCTTAACAAAGTAGAAAAAATTATTATTTCTTCAATATATATAATAAAAATTATGTCATCTATAATTTTCGGTACGACTAACAAATATTTTCATAATATCCAAAAAATAAATAAAACTTTTCATAATTATTATCAGAGTATTCGTACACAAAATTACATAAATTATAAAAGTTTTCAAAATATGAAAAATAGTAATTATATGTAGGAGTAGGAAGAAGCTAGTGAAAGTGGATGAGAATGGGAATGAGTAGGAAGGAGTTGTACTTTTTTAAAGTGTGGGAAGATGTGGGAAAGGGGGGAAGGAGTGGTGGGAGTGGGAAGAAGTAGGTTAGCTTTATTAAACTACGAAAAGAACAGGGCCTTAGCTTTTCTCCCCTCCCCCTCTCTCTTAGTCCGACTTCGTCAATGGCCAGCCAAGAGCCGCCTGACTCCCTATCATTGTACATTGGCGTCGTTTGCCTCATTATCAGTCTTTCTTAACTTAGTATTAAATGTTCAAATATTTGATTGATATGATATGAAGGCGTATGTTATCATACGCTAAGTAGACAGAATAAGTTTGGATGAATAACTACAATGCAAAATCATTATAAGGAAAATAAATCAATTCAAATCATATTAAATCCGACTCCGATTCAATCCGATTTGAATCGTATTTGGAGGTTCCCTCCGATCCATTAGATCAGTTTCGGATTGAATTTTTGGATTTAAAATGTAATCATATTCGAATTCGAATATTCCAACATTCAATCCAAATCGAGTTCGTTGCCATCCCTATGAATAAAAACGATGGTTGTACTTATATATGTGAAATGCATGCCAAAGGAAAAAAATATTATAAATGAATTGTGGACACCCGATCATTTGGGATTGGAAAAACAAAAGGTGGGCAGTCAAAGTAGAAGTTTCAACGTACACAGTATAAAGAACAACCCACCATAACAATTTTTTTATTTTTTTTTTGGGTTAAGCAACTATAACAAACTACTATAGTATCTAAGTATTTATACGTGGTGCGGGTAAGGATCAAAGATTAATGTATTGGACATGTCCCATGTGGTGGGGTTTTTAGAGCTTCGGATTAAGAAAGAGGAAGAGGGGAGAAGTTCAGAGAGCGTTGCTCTTGTATGGTAGTCTTAAGATTATAGATTTAGAATTGTTAGAAAATTAGAGCAAACTAATAGCGGAAGTAATAGGATGAAACAGATATTAAGAAACTTAAAGAAAGATAACAAGAACAAAACAATAACACACAAGATTTACGTGGAAACCCAATGCGGGAAAAAACCACAAACGGCGACGAACACAGTCAATCCACTATATATATATATATATATAGACAGGGCTTTTTGAGGGGGTGGTGAGAGTCACGTGATGCCTCGTGCACCTTGCTTCTCTCATTTGTCGATCTTTCTAAAATAAATAAGCAATTTTTCATTGATAAAAATTATGACCAGCCCTTTTCTGAGTTATCAAATGTAATTAAATGTTGTTGGCACGTGTAGAAATTTACAGTTTTCTTTTCATCAAAAAAAAAATAACAGCTTTTTTAAATCAAAAAAGAAACTTACAGTTATTTTCAAGCTAACATGGGTGCAAGTTCAACACGTTAACTAGGTTGAAAAATAGAGTACTTAAAGTACAAGCCTCATGAAGCACAGACAAAATTATAAGGAGCCAAAATTCACGGCTAATACCAAAAATTAAAAAGTCTACATTGATTGAATAATACTGGACAATGGTGGTATTGATGAAATTAAACTGCACAAAGTTGAGGTTGTAAACATGATTACATAAAGTATTTCTAACGACTTGTTCTTTTTGTGGATCAATTCTAAAATATTAATTTCAACCTACTTTAACCCACTTCAACTCACTTTCACTATTTTAACCAAGTTTAATTTATCACATAAAAAAATTCTATCTATTTCAACTCACTTCAACCTATTTCACCTTTTTACCCGCCCCAATTTACCTTCGAAAAGAACAGGCCCTAAATATACGATAATATGAATGTCAACAAATGTATACATTAGCATTAAAGAGCATAAAAGTAGGTGTTGTCCCATATTGAAAAATTGAAAGAATATGAAAGTTGGTGTTATCCCACATTAATAAAATTAAAGGATTTAAGCATGTATATAAGTTTGTGAGTTACTCCACCTATTGGCAATTGGTTTTAGGTTAGAAACCTCCTTTAAACTCATATGCAAGAATCTTTGTTTGTGACCCAATTGATATAAAAATATTTAACAAGGGGCATCTATCTTTGTCTATAGAAGGTTATGTGTATATATATAGCTAAGAAAATTAGCTATTTATGAATAAGAACAATGGTTATAGTACTTATATATATGAAATTAGGGATGACAATTACATCCGATCGAGTTCGAGGTACATTCGATCTGATCCGATGTAAAACAATCCGGTTCGAATTTTAAAAAAATTAGAGTCCGAGTCCGACAAAAATAATCCGATCCGACTATTTTATAAAATAATTAAAATTCAATCTAAAACTTTACAAATCTAAAGTCTATACTTCAAGTTCAACCTCCAAGCTCAATCCCCAATTTTTGATTTTAAATTTTTTATTATACAAATCTAAAGTCTATCCTCTATATTCAATCCAATTTGAATTGTATTTGGAGGTTCCCTCCGATCCGTGGGATCGGTTTCGGATTGAATTTTTGGATTTAAAATGTAATCAGATTCAAATTCGAATATTCCAACATTCAATCCAAATCGAGTTCGTTGCCATCCCTATGAATAAAAACGATGGTTGTACTTATATATGTGAAATGCATGCCAAAGGAAAAAATATTTATAAATGAATTGTGGACACCCGATCATTTGGGATTGGAAAAACAAAAGGTGGGCAGTCAAAGTAGAAGTTTCAACGTACACAGTACAAAGAACAACCCACCATAACAATTTTTTTTATTTTTTTTTGGGTTAAGCAACCATAACAAACTACTATAGTATCTAAGTATTTATACGTGGTGCGGGTAAGGATCAAAGATTAATGTATTGGACATGTCCCATGTGGTGGGGTTTTTAGAACTTCGGATTAAGAAAGAGGAAGAGGGGAGAAGTTCAGATAGCGTTGCGCTTGTATGGTAGTCTTAAGATTATAGATTTAGAATTGTTAGGAAATTAAAGCAAACTAATAGCGGAAGCAATAGGATGAAACAGATATTCAAAAACTTAAAGAAAGATAACAAGAACAAAACAACGACACACAAGATTTACGTGGAAACCTAATGCAGGAGAAAACCACGGACGGCGACGAGTACAATCAATCCACTATATGAGTAGGGAGAATACAAAACGATCACAATCACAACAAGTTATTTGATCCAACAGCATAATTACAACCTCTCTTGTAATCTCTTTCACAATTCTCTACCTCTCAATGTGTTTAGGGATTCAGGAGTGATTTTAGATCCTAGGTATGATCCCCTTTTATAGTGTTTAGAAAATCAGGGTTTTACCCTTAGAGATAAACCCTAGTCGTCAGGAGAAACTGCGCTTCAAGACAAACCCTAAATGATGTATAAGTGAGGACTCAAATGACCAAGCTAGGGATTTTGTGAGTCTTGTATTGAAAAGGGGAGGTGGATAGGTTCAAGGATTGTGTTTGAGATAAGCCGAAGGGTGCCACTCAAATCAATCCTGGGGCAAATTCTTTCACTCTTTCTAGGATACAGAATTGAATCACCACCTAGAAGAGTTTAGGAACCTAGAACACCACTTGAGGTTGCCAAATCTCAAGATATAGAACTAGGCTTTGTCACTCGCTTTGAAGGAACACGCAAAGCTGAATTTGTATTGCTTATGCTTTAATCGAATTTTTTTTGTGCCTTACAACCTTAACCTATGGCCTATTTATATTAGAGGCCTTACATCATGAAAAGGCATGAAATACACGAAATGGGATGAGGGAAAAAACAAAGCTGAAAAATACATTGGATGCACCAAGGATGAAAAGGTGTGTCTCTTGATGTCTCCTGGTGTGAAAAGGATGTAGCAGCAAAAAGGGATCCATGCACCTCTTAATTCACACATTCAAGCCTTGATAGGGAAGTAGGAACTCAGCTTTGTAGGAGGAACAATGCACCAAGGCCGAAATGAGGGGGGAAGAACCATGTTCACACGTTTGGCAATAAGTGTGTTCACACTTGCAGCAAACCCAACTGCCAGAAGGAATATCTCTCAGAATACTCAGCCAAATTCGATGATCTTGGACTTGTTGGAAAGATCTGGATGTCTAGTTTCCAAGGAATGTTTATTTACTGCAATTGGACCAACTGATCAAAAGCTATGGCCCAAATAGTGAATGCTATCCAAACTGCCATGGGCTAAACTATCGTGTGCTCGTGGGCCTAATTTGACCAACCAAATGAACTCCAATTTAGGTGTGGTTGGTCTTGTTAGAAAGCTTATTTCCTAAGCCTGAAGCATGTAAGAACCATCAGAAGTTTGGTCCATTACATGTGGCTGAAAATAGGTGACAAAAACCGGATATGAAGTGGTCGAACTAGGCGTGTCACGGCTTTTCTGCATAGTATAGCAAATTTCTTAGCCTCTTGGAGCTTGATGGGATCTTCCTTGAGCTGGCCAGGAGGAGTAGGAGTGTGGGTAGGATGGTCTCCATCACTAGTCGCCTTTGATTTTGGGCCACGAAGTCCAACAACCCAACAAACTCCACCTTGGACCGAAATCTCTAATCACCAACTCTGTAACACCGTCATAGCACCCCAAAGGGTGATGCCCCCCCCAAAGGGGCAATGCCCCGAAGGGCGTTTAGATACTGTGAATGCCAACTAAGTCCAAGCAATGCTCGAACTTAGCTATAGGCAGAGGCTTGGTTAACATATCTGCAAGATTTTTCAAAGTATGAACCTTCCTTACCACTATTTCCCCTGCAGTAGCTGTATCTCTAACATAGTGATACTTCACACTGATGTGCTTGGTCTTCGAATGGTAGGCATCATTCTTAGTCAGGTGGATAACACTTTAACTATCAAAAAACACCACATTAGCAGCCTGTGGAACTCCAAGCTCAGTAACGAGACCCCTCAACCAAGTAGCCTCATTCACTCCTTCAGTAGCAGCAACATACTCAGCCTTTGTAGTAGGTAGTGCAATTTACTGAAACGATGTTTTCCAAGAGATAGCACCCGTGCACATAGTGAAGATATACTCATATATGGACCTTCTCCTATCAAGGTCACCAACATAGTCAGAATCAACAAAACCTGTAACATCATATGTAGCAACTTTGTTCCTATCAAATACCAATCCCCTTTTAACAGTATAGCGAAGGATCCACTTCACAGCTTCCCAATTATCCTTTCCAGGATTATGCATATACCTACTTACCACACTCACAGCATGTGACAAGTCTGGCCTAATGCATACCATGACATACATGAAACTACCAACAGCACTAGAATAAGGGACATTAGACATTCTATCTATGTCCTCATCAGATTGTGAACAACATTCAGCAGACAATCTGAAATGTGCAGCAAGGGGTGTGGAAACTGCCTTACAGTTATCCATACTAAATCTATCTAGTACTTTTTTAAGGTAGTGTCCTTGAGATAAGTACAGCTTACCAGCCTTTCGATCCCTCTGAATCTCCATGCCTAAAATCTTCTTTGCTGCACCTAGGTCCTTCATCTCAAACTCCTCAATGAGTTAAGATTTCAACTTGCTAATCAAGGATTTATCCTTAGAGGCAATCAACATATCGTCAACATACAATAGCAAGTAAATAAAAGAACCATCAGAATATTGTCTCTAATACACACAATTATCATATCGATTGCGTGTGTATCCTTGTGCAATCATGAAGGTGTCAAACCTTTTGTACCACTGCCTAGGCGTCTGCTTAAGTCCGTACAAGGACTTTTTCAATCTACATACCAGTTGTTCCTTCCCAGGAACAACAAAACCTTCGGGTTGCCTCATGTAGATCTCCTCCTCTAACTCCCTATGAAGGAATGCGGTCTTCACATCAAGCTGCTCCAACTCCAGATCAAACAATGCAACAAATGTAAGAAGCACTCTAATGGAGGTATGTCTAACAACAGGTGAAAATACCCCATTATAATTAATACCTTCTTTCTTATTGCAACCGTGAACAACCAGGTGCGCTTTCCACCTTGCATTTTCAACTCCAGGAATACCTTCTGTTTTCTTGTAGATCCATTTGGCAGTTAAGGCTCTCCGGCCTTTAGGTAGCTCGCACAGTTCCCAAGTTCGATTCTTTTGCAAACTCTCTATCTCCTCTTACATAGCCAAGATCCAATTAGGTGAATTTGGACAGGACATTGCTTCAGTATAGGTTGAAAGTTCCACTCCTTCAGGCACCTCCTCTGCAACTGAAAATGCATATGCTATCAGTCCCTTATTGTCATTGTAGTGGGCAGCTCTCCTGATCTCCCTTCGAGGATGATCACGAGCTATAAAGTGAATAACCTTCACCTGAGACTGATCAGAACTAATAGTGTCAGGTTCAGTACCTTGGGCCTCCCTGTTAGGGTGATTAGTGGCTCCACGTTGAACTGCGACGGTTTCCACTTCTATCTCCATACTGGTATCCTCCTGATCACATGTACCAGTAGAAGAAACAACAGAATCCTTCCCAGAAGATAACATAGCAGTCTCATTGAAAGTGACATCCCTACTCTGAATGACTTTCTTCGACTCAAGACACCACATGCGGTATCCTTTAGACTCAAATGCATATCCAAGAAACATGCACTTGACAGCCCTAGGGGCTAACTTCCCATTATTCACATGGGCATACACAGGATATCCAAATATTCTCAAACTAGAATAATCAATAGGAGTACCTGACCATACTTCTTCTGGAATATGAAAATCAATGGAGGTGTGTGGTGAACGATTCACCAAGTAGCAGGCTGTAGAAATAGCCTATGCCCAAAAAGCTTTGCGGTCCCACTGGCATTTGAAAGCATACGTCGAGCTTTCTCCTGTAGAGTCTTGTTGATTCGTTCTGCAACCCCATTTTGCTGTGGTTTACCAACCAAAGTCTTCTGCCTAGCTATGCCATTCATCGTGCATAACTCTTCAAACTCTGACTCAACGAACTCAAGACCATTGTCAGTCCTAAGTTTCTTGACCTTTCTCCCAGTCTGGTTCTCAACCAAAGCCTTGAACTTCTTGAACATGGAGAATGTCTCATTTTTTTGTCTCAAGAATGTAACACCCCGTTATTTCATTTCGTTTAAATTATATTTTATTTTATTTTATTTTATTTTATTTTAGCTGATGATCTGCTTAAGGTAAATCAGAGCAGTAATCCACGCATTTTGTTGTGAGTTTAAATTAATTCGATACCACAGTATATCTTCAAATTCATAAAAAGATAATATACATGTATTTATACAACAACAACAACAACAACAACAACAATAATAATAAACTCCCAGTGTGGGTCCCGCTTTCGCGAAGTTTGGGGAGATCCAGCTGTAGGCAACCTTACCTCTATCGGTATTCCTACCTATAGAGAGGTTGATAATATACATGTATTTATAAAGATATATATATGTGTATATTTCTACACCCGATAAAATCATACGGTTTTTTATTAACGCACATTTACACCGGAATGGGGTTGAAAATTATCCGCCTTTCTAATTTCTTAGCGCTTAAGGAAAAATAGCGAAGGCAAGTTTTAAACGGCCAAATGTGCAGTCCACATTAAGCCAAGCGGAAAGGTGTTTAAATGAGATAAGCTAGCATTAAATTGTGAGTAGATGTAGCCTTTATCCACACACACACACACACACACACACACACACACACACACATATGTGTGTGTGTGTGTGTGTGTGTGTGTGTATCAGCGAACAATTTCAAGGCAAGCTCAAAAACACCAAACCTTGCCCTGCTCGTCACGCACGCACGACCTTCCCCTTGTTTCTCTATACTCTCTTCGTCGATCTGCTCCGTCGGCCACCTCTGCCCTTGCTGCCGGCCATCGACTCCAGCGCTGGTGCCAACCACCCACCGTTGTCACCTTCACTGTTTTCCACCTCCAACCTCCTTAATAATCAGCAAGGTAAAACTCAATTTACCCTCCCTTCACTCCTTTTTTTTCAATTCAAGTTTAAAGATCAATTAGTAGTGTAATTTTGGTGTATGAAGAGTTCTTGGTGCTGTAAATTGAGGCCCTGTTCTTTTGGGTGGGAAATGCACCCAACCCACACCCACCCACTTTTTCCCCCCTCTTCCCACTCTTTCCCACACTT
>JACYFF010031954.1:97700281-97757611 GCA_017589665.1 Selenicereus undatus
TGATAAATATCAAATTATGAAATAGAAACTATTATTTTTCTATGAATCAGAAACTATTATTAAGTATTAGCATAGGTTTTCATATCCGATAATTTCTTCATTTTGTATAAGATAATTATTATGTGTGTTATATATAGAGAAAAAAAATATGTTTCTTTGTTTTTTTTTTGTTATCTTATGTCTATTTTAGCATTTGTTTGCAATTTAACAAGTTCCAACTCTCGAATATAAGTTAATTTTTTTAAAAACATTATTCATTTAAACATTTTCTCGTTACCTCACTCTTACTTAAAGGTAATTGTTTTAGAGAAGTAAAAATTATAAAGAGAAATTATTAATAAAACTCTATTCTAAGTGAAGAGAAAAAATTGTGATGTATATTGAAAGTAAAAACTAAGAACATCAAGTGAATTTTCACACTGTAAATAAATTAGACAAAATAGTGTAAAAGTGAAAAATATGGGTATTTTCATTTCCAACTTTCAAGAAGAGGTATGATAATTTTCGGTATGGATTTCACTTTTGTGCGATGTGGAGAGATCCAAATAGATTCCAATTTTAAGAGATCCCAAAAAACAAAAAATCATTGAAGGATTACAGCGACTCTTAGTATAAAATCTCGCTTGTGTAGAGTTTCAGAGAATCATATATAAACGGTCTTTTTAACGTGAGTATTATCCGCATATAAGGTAATTTCAAAAGATCAATAAAAAAAATTTGACAAAACATTTTAGAGTTGAAAAAAATTGTTAGCCAAAAAAATAAATAAATGATGCAAAAAAAGGAAAAATGCGACTTGGAATTCTAACGTGCCTGCCAGCTTTAGACGAGTATGGAGGAAGGAACAGAGACTGTTCTCTCTCTCTCTGTCTCTCTCCCTCTCCCAGCCGTCTGAAGGAATTCAGAGAAAGTTACAAATACATTTGTGTAATTAATCAAGGAAACATTAATCGCAATCCAGCAAAATTTTCACTGGAAATTTTCTTTTCTTTTTCCTTTTTTTTTTGGTTTTAAGGAGAAGCCCACCACTCACTGTTTGGTTAGTCATCACTGAAAGGTGAAATACAGAGGAAGGAGGGAAAGAGAGAGAAAGACAAGGTGGTAACACAGAGAGAGAGAGAGAGAGAGAGAGAGAGAGAGAGAGAGAGGATGGAGCTGTGGAGGCTCCTGATAATCAGCATTTTGGTGTTATTGCCAAGCTTCATCAATGGTGCAGCAGATCCATCAGATGGTTAGCACCTTACCTGTTTGCTTATATCTTTGACTTAACAATTCTGGGCTTTTCTCTGATTTCATTTTTCGGCTTTGGGTTGCTAGTATTAGCTGCTCATTGTGTTTCTAGCATTCTGTTTTGTGATGCTTTCTGTAAAATTTTGTTGCTTGATGCAATTTTTGCTTCCAAGAAGATGTGGGTTATGTTCGTCGATGACCCTTTAGCATGTTTGTTTTAAAAATCAAACCGAGGTTGATGATGGCTTGATTTATGTATTGGGTTCTCAAATTTCTTGGGTTTTCCCTTTTTTTGTTCCGGGGTTGGGGTATTTGTTGATTTGGTGACTCTGATCAATGCAAGGAGTTGATGATCTGGTTCTGACTTCATCCTAGCTTCTGGGCATTTCTGCGAGGAAGCTGGCTTTCCTACAATCCAAGAGCTTCTTGTTTGAACACCCCCCCCTCCCCCCTGCCCCCCCAAATCTTGGGTTATGAAGGTTGAGACTTCTGTTCTATTGGTGATCGTGCTGCAAAATTGGATTTCTTCAATGGCTCTTTCTGGGATGTTGCGGAGTTTGTTGTTTTGGATCTTTTGTCAACCTGCCAACTTCTTTGTTACAGTACATTTGAGGTTTTTTGAGATTAATGGAGCACTTTGACCGCTTCATCATCATAATTTGCTTGTTTGGACCACTTCATTACTTGGCGACTGTGGTGAATTTAGGTCTTTTGGATCTTTTACCGATTTGCCAACTTCTATCTTTTAACATATTGAGGCTGTTACCATCAATGGAGCTGTTTGATCACGATCCTCAAAGTTCTCTTGTTTGGACCATCTCTCTGCTGGTGCTTCTGTGCTAGTTCTGATTTCCAGGATGTCATCAGAAGTAAAGATTTTCAGGTCTAGGTAACTGCTATTGAGACCTTCTTGCTGTGTTGATTTCTGAGTGAAGAATTGTCGCATATTTGGCAACTCTGACATCCTACCTAAGTTGCTGAATGCTGATCCTGTACTAGACATTTATTGAACACCAAAACGGACACAGATATTCTTTGCTGTGATCATTCAAACATATTCGTAGCAGAAATGGGGCAGTTAGATATCTGTTTTCTGATAAGCCTCACCTTAATCAGCCCGAGTAAGCTAATGCACTAGAGACACACAATAGGGATGTCCTAATCATCCTGGGAACTGTTTGTAAGCCTCGAGTACTGCTGAGATATCTGGGGAACGGCATTTATGCATTGCCAGACTTGACCTTTCGTATTGAGACCTTATCCCCAAAGAAAATGATGGAGTGGGCCTTTTGTATTGCATTAGGCAGTTCACTTCTTTGATTGTCCACTAATCATGACACCGTAGAATGGAGTTTATGTATATTCCTATCTATCTTTAAGTCGTCAAGCATCAATTTGTTCTCAAGTTGCTGGAAGTAAGATGGGTTGACGCATAATGCTTAAAACATACAGAAGTATTGCAGACTTGCGTGTTGACTATGGCCTAATTGAAACTATCTTTACTATATTTATGTTTTTGTGATCTTCAAATTATTTAACTGACTTTCTCTTCAATTGACAGCTGCTGCACTCAATGTCATGTTCAGCAGCATGAATTCACCTTCACAACTCACTGGATGGACCTCATCTGGTGGCGATCCATGTAATGGTTGGAAAGGTGTTGCTTGCTCAGGCTCAAGAGTGACACAGATGTGATCATCTATCTTCTGTTCTTTTTCCAATTTTTCGCATAATTCCTTTGAACATCAATGATTGTCAGAAATCCTAATGCTCATTGTGTTCCAATCTTTCGTGCAGAAAAATATCAGATCTTGGGCTGACCGGGTCAATAGGGTATCAACTTGCAAGTTTGACAGCCGTGACTGACTTGTAATGCTAGTGCTTCATGCTCAATTTGATTCTGTGACCCTTATGTTTTTGTAGCCTGTCTTAAATTCCCATGATAATGTGCAGTGACTTAAGCAATAACAATTTCGGAGGCACAGTACCATACAACCTTCCTCCAAATGTGCAGCAGTTGTATGCTCTATGCTTTGAGTCTTAAATTTCGTTGCTTTAATCTGTTGATGAAGTGAAAGACATTACATATTCTGATATTGCCCCTCCTATTCTCCAGTCCATTTTTGTGGAAGTGAGATTTTTTAAATTTTCTTTATTCTTTGGTTTTAAGTGATCCTTAGGCTGTTGTTTTCTATGCAGAAATCTTGCTAATTGTAACTTCAATGGAGCAGTTCCTTATTCAATTTCTGCGATGACTTCTTTAAAGCATCTGTGAGTCATTTGTCCTTTGACCTACAATTCTACTTGATACAATATTCCTTGACAGACAGACGCAGATGTTGACTTGGCATTTGTGACAACAGCGACCTCAGCCACAATCAATTCAATGGGCAACTGAATGTTGATTTTACACAGCTTTCTTCACTTGATACAATGTGAGATCTCTTTCCACCAATAGGTGTTGTCCGTTGCATTTGTTTACATTGTTAAATTTAAATGGCATCTGATATTGGCATTCGCATGTTGATCTTATCAAGCAACCCCCTGCACTTTCATGTTGCATTGCATTTAGATAGCACTTATAACTTTTGTGCATGGACTTTCGTTGAAAAGATTTTATCCGGCTGCCCATGAATCTACAATTCTACATCTACTTGAGAACTTCTTATGAATCTAGAACTTGGATCTTATCATTGATGGCTGGGTGATCTTTTATGCTTTAGGGATCTCTCAGACAATTCCCTCACAGGCAATCTACCGGCTAGCTTTAGTTCGTTAACAAGTTTGAACTCCTTGTGAGTTTTCTTTTCATCTGTTTCTGGCTTTCTGCCTTTCTTTTCAAATTATGCTTCTTCTCCTTCAATAGTATTCCCTTTTGTTAGAACTGCTAATTTTATCCAGGTATTTGCAAAACAACCAGTTCACAGGCACAATCAATGTCCTTGCAGACCTTCCTCTTCAGAATTTGTCAGTTTTCCTTGTCCATAGACAATGAGTTTGATTAAGACTTTCCTATTATTTGCATTTCTGAATCTGTCGTTATATTTCTTAGGAATGTTGCAAATAACCATTTCACCGGATGGATTCCTCAACAGTTGCAACACATAAATCTGCAGTAAGCATTGAAAGACAGTTCAACTTTTTGGGGTTTGGAACTTTGGATTATGTTGCATAGAGGATATCTTTTGGGTCCATATTATACCATATATAATTGGTTCTTTCAGGAAGGGCGGCAACTCATGGAGCTCGGGACCTGCACCCCCAGCTCCACCTGGCTCACGAAATCCTCGCAAATCTGGGAGCCGACAAAATTCAAATTCTGGTTCAGGGAACAGTAATGGTCTGAGTGCTGGAGCTGTAGTTGGGATAGTTTTGGGCGTTCTTGTAGCTGTGGCGATAGTGGGATTCTTCATATTTAAGAGAAGAATACGCAGGCCTACCCCTGATGTAGAGAAGATTAGCATTAACAAGCCTCATGCTCCTGTTGCTTCAAATGGTGTGCAAGGTAGCCTGTTTGCTTCTATTTTTGTCACTGCTGTCATCAGATATTCCTTGAAATGCAATGCCGTCTTATATCTTTGTTACATTGAAAATTTGAAATGCAATAATTTCCATGAGATAAACTATCATTTTGTCAAGGTTTGAGTGTTTAATTATGTGGATCTTAACCAGTGTAAAAGCAGTGTCTTTACATGCATCCTTCACAGAGGAGTTGGAAGTTGCTAGTTGCATTGCTAGGTGATGTAGGAAAACCTCCGACCACTCCCACAGAATCCATCTTTGGGCTCACAGGAAAGATGGGTCTAATACATGTTTGAAAGAGACCTCACTTAGAGAAACAGTGAAGGCAATTCAAGATACCAAGATGGATGTAGGATGCCCTTAGAGAAATTACTACATTGACCCTTATTCAGCCCACTTTGGTCCCAAGGACCCTTATTTTTACCCCAAGTGAACAACCTATTTTATCTTCGATTTGTTGTGAATTACCAAGTGGCCGTGTAACAGCAAACTTATCTGATGATTTTTTTTATCAGGAAAAGAATAGATATATTTCATTAACAAAAGGCTGGATGCAAAGATAGCATCCTACAAAAGGCTATACACATCCCATATATCCACAGAATCTAAGAGATCAAGAGAAGAGTAACAAAAGATCCCTTTGTCCAAAAAATAGAGAGCTTTGATGAAATAATCTTTAAAAGATTGAAGTGGCATCTCCACATCCTGAAAGACTCTTCTATTTCTTTCACACCAAATGCTCCAAAAAATTGCATGAGGAAATAATCTAGCAATCTTCTTCTTCGCTTTCCTACCAAAAAAGCCCTCCCATGCATAGAGGTGATCCAAAATAGAATTGGACAACACCCAAGAAACTCCCAAGCAACTGAAGGCTAGATCCCAAAGAGCTCTTGCAAAAGGGCAATGAAGCAATAAGTGGTTCACCGATTCTGTTGTAGCCTTGCATAACGGGCACCAGTTCACCAAGATCTTACCCCTCTTTTGCAAATTATCGAAAGTCAAAATACTGTCATGGGTAGCCTCCCAAACCAAAAAAGACACTCTAAATGGAGCCAGAGATTTCCAAATGATCTTCCAAGGAAAACACATTCCCCATATTTGATGCAAAGGTGCAGAAGGCACAGAGGCGAGCCTCATATAATAAGACTTCACCGTGAAGCTCCCTTTAGGATTGAGATCCCATTTGACTGAATCAAGAGAGGATTGCCCAATAAGAATCCTATTCAGCTCAACAAGCAAGTTTATAAGGGAGGCGTCATCCACTAAGGCATCACGAATAAAAATAGGTGACCAAATGCACGACCCCGACACATTGTCACAATAAGCAGCTACAGTAGCTTCTTTATTCTCCGCAAGAGTATAAAGAGAAGGGAAAAGGTCCCTCAAAGGAGCACCTTCACACCAGTGTTCATGCCAAAACAAAATGGTAGAGCCAGCGCCCGCCTCAAAAGAGAGATGAGGAAAAAATGTATCCCGTCCTTTACAAATAAACCTCCAAAGGCTTACACCATAGGGACCATTTGGTCTAGAGGGAAACCCCCCAAGCCCCTCCTCACTATACTTAGTACAAATCACCCTCCTCCAAAGGTTGGTCTTCTCATTCATGAATCTCCATAGCCACTTACCAAGCAAACCCTCATTAAAGAGCTTCAGGTCTCTGACTACCAACCCTCCTTCTGACATGGGAAGCTTAACAATATCCCATCTCACTAAATGATACTTGAAATCAGTACCGAAGGAGCCCCAAAGAAATTTCCTTTGAATGACTTCCAACTTGGCCGCCACTGACGTCGGTATAGGAAAAAGAGATAGGAAGTAAGTGGAAATGCTAGAAAGGACACTTCGGATGAGAGTGAGTTTACCACCCTTGGAAAGATAGTTGGCTCTCCATCCAAAGAGCTTTTTCTCAAATCTTTCCACTACTGGCTCCCAGATAGATTTATCTTTGTATTTTGCTCCAAGAGGGAGACCAAGATAGTAGGTAGGAAAAGAATCCACGGTGCATCCTAACACACCCGCGAGCAATTGAATATTAAATATTATCCACCTGGCCCACTGGTAAAATAGAGCTTTTAGCCAAGTTGACTCGTAGATCAGACACTGCCTCAAACCAAATGAGAATACAATGCAGGTTGACCATCTGCTCACAATCGTTGTCACAAAAAATGATTGTATCATCAGCAAAGAGAAGATGGGATACATTAATAGTAGTTGCGTTCCTTTGGCCCACTGAAAACCCAGATAGGAGACCTGCTGAAGTGGCTGAGAGCAACATTCTCGTGAAAACCTCCATGACCAACAAAAACAAAAGTGGAGAGATTGAATCCCTTTGGCGAAGGCCTCTAGAAGCTGAGAAAAAATCTGTAGGAGAACCATTGACAAGTTGATGTAGGACGCTCTAAGAGCAATTCCTACAAAGGGGAATAATTGATGTAGGACGCTCTAAGAGCAATTCCTACATCGAATTCACACAAGAATTCTTGAAAATTCAATAATTCAATTCAATTCTTATTCATAATCTGTTTTCTTGAAATACATAAAGGGGTTTATATAACCAAGAGGTTAACTAGTATTAGGAAACCTAAATAATAAGATATAAGCTAGAAAAAGATAAAAATATATAACATAATGTTATCCTAATACATTAGGAAGCTAAATCTTAATAAAATATCACTAAATATCTTTATTTTGGCCATCCTAAAATATGCTTAAAAATAACCTACGAAAATAATTAAAAAATACAAAAAGATCACCAATATCAAAATATTGTAATTTCCTAAATCTTTTTACCTATTCTTTACTCTTATCATGCATCATTCTCCTCTGGTTGGAAAAAACTCGTCCTCGAGTTTTGAAATGCAGCAGAATTGAAGATGAAGAAGTCAAAATTGATTTGACTTCAATATAGATTTTTTTAATCTCACTTCTCAGAATATTCTCCAATAATAGTAACCATGTAAACAGCGAATGACGTTCAATCTTCTCAAAAAAGCCTTGTGGAATGAAAAAGTCAACATTTGCAATAGCTCCTTGGGTCACTCTAGCCTCTCCTGGCAGTCGGCCCAAATCCGTCCGTATTTGCACATCCTCTTCATTCGCTTGGACATCATCTTTGTTAATCACCTTTAGAAAATTTTCATTAGTAAGATCTAGAGTGGATGATTCTTTTTTAAGTGTCTCATCCACATAAGATTGAGAGTCAACCCAAGCAAGATGACGATTTTCCTTATCGGACAACACATTGCATGAAACATTGGTGTCTAAGACTTGGTGGGGTTTTGTCAGCACGACTTCTTCTTTGCTAGACTCCTTTTCGAAGAATTTCTTCTCCTTATCGGCCTCTATGAACGCTCGCCTATAGTTTGCGGTCTAAATAACAATTTTGCGGTCTTGTGTAACACCTTGAAGAAGACTCTATAATCATTAGTAGGAATTCTCCAGGGTATCAAAAGAGCTCTAGGAAGTCTGTAGTCCAACATATACCTAAGGATGTAAGGCTTACATCTACATATGACCTCACTAGCAAAGTGAGATATTGGCATATACCTAGGGACACTCTAAGAGCAATTTCTACAAAGGGGAATAATTGATGTAGGACGCTCTAAGAGCAATTCCTACACCGAATTCACACAAGAATTATTGAAAACTCAATAATTCAATTCAATTTTTATTCATAATCTGTCTTCTTGAATTACATAAAGGGGTTTATATAATCAAGAGGTTAACTAGTATTAGGAAACCTAAATAATAAGATATAAGCTAAAAAAGGATAAAAATATGTAACCTAATGTTATCCTAATACATTAGGAAGCTAAATCTTAATAAAATATCACTAAATATCTTTATTTTGGCAATCCTAAAATATGCTTAAAAATAACCTACGAAAATAATTAAAAAATACAAAAAGATCTCCAATATCAAAATATTGTAATTTTCTAAATCTTTGTACCCATTCTTTACTCGTATTATGCATCACTAGTATTACAATGGAAGCCGAAAAGATGCATTGTCGAATCCAAGTGATCCACCTCTTCCCGAATCCCATTCTACTCAAGACATACATCAAAAACTCCCAATTGACATGGTCATAGGCCTTTTCAATGTCCAGCTTGTAGACAACTCCCGGAATCCCGGCTTGATTTTAGAGTCAATAAGCTCATTTGCAATGAAAACGGCATCCAAAATCTGACGACCCTCTACAAAGGCATTCTGATTATCTGAGATAAGAGACCCTGTCATACCTCTCAACCTTTGGGCTAAAACTTTAGAAAGAAGCTTGTAAATGCAACCTACTAAACTAGTCGGTCGGTAGTCTCTAATATCCTCTACATTGGCTTTCTTAGGAATCAACCCAATAAAAGTAGCATTGAGGCTTACAACAAATTTTCCAAAAACATCCTTAGAACATCACTCCTAAGAGTGTCCCAATTTGCCTGGAGGAAAGCCATAGTCATACCATCTGGGCTTGGAGATTTACATCAATCATGAAGAGCTTTAAAAATTTCCTCATCTGAGAACTCCAACTGAAGCCCCTCTCTAGCAGAGACGGATAAGGAGGGCATCATGAAGTTGTCAACCTTTGGTCTCCAAGCTTCCGAATCAATAAAGAGGGATTTGTAGAACCCATGGATGGAAGACTTCATCTCGTCCCAATCCTTAAAACGGTTTCCATTGACAATCACAAAAGACATAGAGTTTCCTACGAAAATTAGTTACTCTATGAAAAAATCTAATATTTGGATCCCCAACTTTAAGCCATAATGCCCTCGACTTTTGTCTCTAGGATATCTCATGCATAAGGATGACTTTCGCTAGTTCCTCTTTGTTAGCTTTTCTCTGCTCCAATTCCTCATTGGAAAGACTAGAAGTTTCCTCTTTTACGTCAGGTTGGTTAATAGAATCCATGAGGATGTACTTCTGAATCTTGATATCCCCAAAGACCTCTCTATTCCATTTCTTGATTTCCGCTTTGATTACCTTCAATTTCTTCGCGACCACGAAACTAGAATATCCCTCAACACGAGCCTCTTCCCACCATCTTTTAATGAGATCCCGAAAACCCTCAACTTCAAGCCACATATTCTCAAATTTAAAAGGAATTCTCCCCCTCTGAAATGATCCCTTTTCTAAGCAAATCGGGAAATGATCTGAAAGAGGTCTAGGCAACCTTTTTTGAATAGCGTCGATAAAATGATCCTCCCATTCCAAGGAGATAAGAAAACGGCCTAGTCTTGAACTGGCTGGCTGGAACCTCACCACATCTGGACAAAGTAAAGTCACCCCCTTGTAAAGGAAGATCAACAAGAGCACAGCTATTAATGAAGCTATGGAATTTCTTCATAGAATTAGAGGGACTTAAACCCGAACTCCTTTCGTGAGGGTATAAGATTTCATTGAAATCCCCTCCTACACACCAAGGCCCAGATCACTTGTCCTTAATAAGACGGAGCTCTTCCCAAAATCTCAATTTATCAGTCCTAGATTGAGGGCTATACACACCTGTGAAAGCCCAAAGCGAAACCATTCTCAACCGTTTGAAGAATGCAAGTGATTGAGAAGTCTCCACAAAAAGAAGACACCAAGTGGTACACACTCTTGTCCCACATTATAAGGACACCCCCTGACAAGCTTACTGCATTAAGGGCTGCAAAATCAACAGAGTGATTACATCATAAAGTGCGAACATCTGAAAGTGAAATAGCCTCCATTTTTGTCTCTTGAAGACACACAAGGTCACATTTCCAGTCTCTCAAAAAACTTTTGAGCAGAACTTTCTTGTCGCGGTCATTAATGCCCCTCACATTTCAAGAAAACAATCTAAACATAAGGCACCAACATCCCACTTGTAGAGGCATTAGCTCTGTCATAGTTCACTCCGAATTCGACTCTTCACAATTCTCTTTGTCTTCTAGTTGCCGGAGGAGTTCTAATCACATTTTGTTTAGGCAAACTATTGTTTCTTTCAATTCTTGGCAGAAGCTGAATCACCTCAGTCTCATACCTTGAAACGGCCACACCAATACAGGATGCTATGCCTTTGAGTTTGGAGGCTACCCATTTAGAGACCTTATCAAAATTCACATTTTGACCACCCCACACATCCTCAATAGAAAAAGACTAATTGGAATTTTGAAGAAAAGAGAAATCAACTGCAAGAGGGGCTACCAAATCTTCCAAACCTGACGGGGGCCCAACGGAGATCAAGGGCCAATTATGCACTGGAGGCTCCCCCCCGCAACGTTATCCTTAGAAACGCCTGCAAAATTCCGCGGTCCTACACTCAGGGCAAGTGCATCCCTTACAACATCTTGAGGCAAATCACAGGGAACACTCCCATACAAGCCTACCCCCAATTGAAGAGAACTTCCCACCGAAAATAGAGAAGATGAAATGGGATGGTCACCATGCCCCCTGAACCAAGGAAGACTCGTTAGAGAAGATAGGAAACCTATCTGATGATTTACAACTTCAAAGCAGGATATCCCACAGATTTCATTGCTTATGACTAGTGCTTAATATCCACAATGCCGAAAGTTTATGGAGCTTATGGAAATTCCGCTACCAATGAAAAGCTCTGGAGAGTCACCACAGTGCGAGGACATAATCAATGCTGAGTAGGTCTAATTCCAAATGCCAAATCATTTACACTGTCTCTGAACACCTGAACTTAGAACTGAGGGTACTCAATGTGATAGAACCAGAATTGATGCAAATTTTTAAGTAGTTACAATACTCGCAATTTGATTTGCTTCAGCTGGAATGATACTGAGCTTCTCAATCCTGTTGTTATATGGTGGTCGCTACTCGCTTGTAATGTGATATGTTCATTACCATACATATGTTGTATTGTGTGATTGAATTTACATTTTGGTTATTATTTATCTACTTGTGTTTCTGCTGTTTCTATCTCAGTTTTGAGCCTAATTTGCAGAACTGAAGTCAGTTCATTCTTCATCCTCAATCAATTCGGCCACAAATGATACAGTTGCTTCAGTGAATCTTAAACCTCCACCGCTGAATCGTCAGAAGTCTTTTGATGAGGAAGAGTTCTCAAATGAGCCCGTGATATCAAATAAGCCTCCTGTTATCAAGATCCCGACAGCTGTGCCTGATAATGTGAAATCATATTCCATAGCAGATCTGCAGATGGCCACTGGCAGTTTCAGTATTGAAAATCTTGTAGGAGAAGGGTCTATTGGACGTGTTTATCGTGCTAAGTTTGATGATGGGAAGGTATTTGTTAGTATATTCTCAATTTATTCTTGGGGTATAAACTTGAAGCATTTTATCTCTGGTAGTTCTTAGTGGGTTGGAGGAGGTAAATTTTCCTCATGCATAGATGACTCATCAATCAAAATTGACGGCTGGCTTAGTCTATAAAACAGACCCAGGAGTTGGTAGTCTTAGGACATTGAGGGGGGAAATAACCTCAAAATTGTAATTTCTCTTCACAGCGGAGATGCATATGTGTGCTTATTTAGTTTGGACAATCTGTTGGTTCAAGTCGCATAAATTTGTTGAGGAATTTTTATCACTGTTGTTCAAAAGCCTTTACAAAGACTCACATTCATTGTTGATCAATTTCTTCTTTTTACAGGTCCTTGCTGTGAAAAAGATAGACTCATCTGCCCTTTCCAACATTTCCGAAGATTTCACTGAGATTGTCGCTAGTATTTCCCGATTACATCATCCAAATATAACAGAACTCGTTGGTTATTGTTCAGAGCATGGCCAGCATTTGCTAATTTATGATTTCCAGAGAAATGGCTCAATGAATGACTTCCTGCATCTTGATGATGAATATAGTGAACCATTGACATGGAATACTCGTGTCAAGATTGCTTTGGGGAGTGCACGTGCTCTTGAGTAAGTTGACACAGTGACAATCATTGTGAAATATAATCTAAGAGCCAGTCAGAATGTCTTTTTCATCCTGTGATTTTGCTGTCACAGTTTTGAAAAGTACGTAGTATTTTGCAGCAAGTTTTCGAGTTCGTAAACTCAAAACAGTTCACTTCCCTCCTCGGGGTGCGGGGGATTGGATGGTTTGAGCTTTTTTCTGTTAAGATTGGGATTGCAAATGCTGCATTTTTGGATCTTCAAGAAACAATCTCTTTGCTTGCCTGCTTGCATTTAGATATTCTTGGATCCTGCTCTGACAGGGTCAAAAGTGCTGCCCTGGTGGTTTTGTTGCATTTGTGACAATCATAATTCTAAGTTATACACTTTTCTTGCTCCCCCCCCCCCCTCTCCTTGGAGGCAGTTATATGAATATTGCATGTGTACTTCTGTTTTCCCCCGTTCTGCTTTCTAGGCAGATGCACAGTACTCAGTATGTCAAAATCATTGCTAGGTATCTACATGAAGTTTGCTTACCATCAGTTGTCCACCAAAACTTCAAGTCGGAGAATATACTACTGGATGCGGAGCTTAACCCTCATCTTTCTGACTGTGGGCTGGCAAGTCTCCTTCAAAATGGAAATCAGGTGAATTTTCAGGCTTGTGGAAGTATATTCTGAGCTATTGGATTGGATAAGGAGACACATTCTTTGTTGATGTTCTTGGTCTCCTTTCAATTTGTTCCTTTCTGTTCTAAATATGATACACCTTTGTCGATGCTGGTCATTACCTTCATCCAATGAGAATTCTACATCATTGTGGCAGCTCGATGGCCATGCGGACCGTGCAGTATCTTTCCCGAAAAGGGGAAAATTGCAATGACGTCATCTAAGTCCTCTTGCTGTCTTCTTACTTCTGTTATTTATGCAGGCAACGAATCACAATGCTTGCGCCCCTGAAGTTGCTGATTCTGGGCAGTATACCATGAAGAGTGATGTCTACAGCTTTGGTGTTGTCATGTTGGAGCTTCTCACTGGAAGAAAGCCATTTGATAGGTGAAGTTGCGATCTCAGCTGCTAATGCGAACATCTGGTCTGAATCTTATGCAACCTTTTTCTGAGATTATGTTAACTGAACTTTCTTTTCAGCCTGAGGCCAAGAGCTGAGCAATCATTGGTTCGCTGGGCGACACCTCAGCTTCACGACATTGACGCTTTGACTAAAATGGTGGACCCTGCTCTTGAAGGCCTCTATCCTGTCAAGTCTTTGTCCCGCTTTGCTGATGTCATTGCTCTGTGTGTCCAGGTATATCTGATGATTGTTTTTAGTTTCACTTGAGTGGATTCTAATATTTGACTGTTTACCTTCGGTGGCTTTATTTCCTCTCGAGAATCAAGTGGTGTCCTAATGGTTAGCATGCTGCTTTTTTCCCGACTAACTGATCTATGCTCATGATAGAGTGACCCAAAAATTTGCATTTCCTCACGTCTTCACTAGTTTGTTGGACTTTCCTGATTGTAGAACCTAACATGATCGAAATCTACAGTGTCTTGATCAAGCCAAGTTCCATATTCCTTTCCATCTCAAACAAATTAATCCCATCTGACTGAGCCGTTTGTAAAGTCTATCCCCAACCTCTTGGTTGTTTGAGTTTTTCCCCTCGGCTATTAGGCTAAGGTGATCCTTTGGTCCTTCCCAACCCGCCTCCCTTCCAACCCCACAAAAAAGGATTCTAAACTGCGGATGTCTGTACACATGAGATTTCGGTTTGCTTTGCATATCCAAGATCTGCTGGTGGGTGTTTTGAGTCTAACCTAATAGTGCTCTCTCTTTTGGAACAGCCTGAGCCGGAGTTCAGACCTCCAATGTCAGAGGTGGTGCAAGCCTTGGTTCGCTTGGTTCAACGAGCCAACATGAGCAAGCGAACAGTTGGAAATGGTCCTCGACAATCAGAAAGCTCAGACACAAACGATACTGCCAATTGATGAACTTACTGTATAATATTTTTGCTTCTTTGATCTCCTGCCCCGATTGAGTAAATTTATTTATTTAATTTATTTAGTTTTCTCTTTTTTTTTTCTCCCCTCATTGCTTTTCCCCGGAGCAACCCACTTTTCCTTTATTTCTTAACAAAATACGGTGTACGCTTGCGTGTTTTCCTTGGGTACATACATCACCTTTTGTTGTATGATACATAATGTATTGAAGGTGAAGAAAAAGGTTGAATATTTTGTCATTGTCTTAAAATTCAGCGACACCTTTAATTTTTTTGTTTTTCTGGGAGTAGGGATGAATGGAATAAACAAACTGGAGTTTCTGGATGTTACTGATTGCTATGCACACAGGCTGTTCTTAACTAGGGTTGTAAAAGAATCGAGCTAGCTCTCGGGCTCAACTTAGGTCAAAGCTCGGCTCAAGCTTGGGCTTGGTTGAGCTCGTTTAGATATTTTGGGTGAGAAATAATCTATATTTCATTGGTCTACATAAACTTTGTATTAGTTTGGACATTCAAAGTTCAATATTGTAGCCTATACTTGACATTTATTCTTTGAATATAGGTTGTAGTATTTTAAAGTAAAGAATTTGTAAAGAAGTTTGAAGTTAAGTCGTGTAAAGATTTCAATTATAAAACTAAAAAAATCCACTGTGAAAGTTCATAGCTTGGTTTGGTGAAAACGTGGCTCAATCAAAGCTCAGCTCGAATTCAATTTGACCAAACTCGGTGTGGGTCGGACTCACACTTGACTGGTTGTTTACCGTGCCGAGTTGAGCCTAGCAAAGCTTGGGCTTGGGCTTGGCTCAACTTGGTTATAGACTTATGTCTAACCATTAGTACTGACTTTAAGGAGCCGCAAACTTCTACCCATAGCTTTTAATAAAACTAGAGAGATAATTAGGGCAATAAGTTGCTTGATTAAACCAAGGGGGGCATAATGGAAAAAATTTGTGTCGGAAGAACTCTAAAATTCATTGGGTTGATGGTTGCTTAGACTATGGGAACAAAAAATCAAATCCCCCCTTCCCCCCCCCCCCCTAAAAAATAAAATAAAAAAGAGGAACACTCCAACTCAGTGTTAGCACTTAGTGATGGCTAGTGGACTGATCCAGATCATCTAGGTAGAAACTAGAAAGGATGCCAAGTCAGTCAATTCACATGGGTTCAAATTGTGTTGGAGATATTTCAAGAGTTGGCCGTCACCATCATGGGAAGCCCATGAGTGACACCACGGTCGGTGGTGGGCAGTTTCCAGGGTTCTCAGCCAGTTTGTTCAATAAATTTACCACGTTATTTAAAGGGTAGTTCGATACACAAGCATTCCGGGTTTAAGTAGGATCTGGGGAAGGGCCGCATCCCAATGGGTGAATTGTAGGCAGCCTAACCTTATCTCATAAGGCGGTTTATGGCAGATTATTAAGGTCATGAATAATTTAGAGAGACATGTTGGAATAAAACATGCAATCAAATATGAACAAAATGTACAAAATCATACTCTCATGAGTTAAACTCAAGAAGACTCGAACATCTACACTTGTCTCGTCAATATTTCATTTCGAAAACTATTTGTGGCTTACAGCAAATAAGTTTTACGGAAAATAATTTCGTTCACCACGTTGATATATCCAATACCACAAATTCATTCACATTCCTTTCCCCAACAACTTTGAAGGTTGAGCTTAGGGATGACAAAAAATTGGGGAATACCCGTCCCCGCCGGGGCCCCGCCCCGAAGTGGGGGAAAATTCCCGTTCCCAAAGGGGACGGGGAGGAAAATTAATCCCCGCTCAGGGATGGGGACGGGGACGGGGACATAGTTCTACCCGTCCCCGTCCCCATTTCCCCGCCGGGGATTTTACCCCGTTCCCATCCCAGTCCGCAATTCCCCGATTGGGGAAAAATCCCCGCCTCCGCCCCTAATTTTAATTAAAATTACAAAAATAACTTTATTTTCAAATTTTTTAAATGAAATAACTAAGGTTATATATGTAATTTTCTTTATAAAAATCCTAGGTATATACTAGATTTCGTACTCATGGCCGTAAAGAGTTTAGAAGGTAAGGGAAAATCAGCGGGTAAAAATCCCGGTTGGGGCCCCGATGGGGATTAAATCCCCGCTGGGGATGGGGACGGGGGGAAATTTTTTCCCCGCAGCGGGGAACAGGGCGGGGATTCCAGCGGGGACGGGGAATATACTCCCCGTCCCCAACCTGCCCCGTTGCCATCCTTAGTTGAGCTAGAACCACAATGGATGATATACAACCGGAGGGCAGAGTAGAGAGAAAGGAATGCGATGGTAGATGAAAAGGCCAATCAAAATTTGAAAACCGAAATGAAAAGGATTTTATGGTCTTTTTGCATTGTTAAGTTCATTGTTTTGGCAAACAGGTTAATCTTCTAACACCAAGTGTCACATTGCTATAAGCCCCCTAAGTGGGGGGGGGGGCCCCCCCAAAAAAAAAAACAAAAACTGAAATTTCATGACTTCATTCAGTGACACTCCTGTTTGGCCACGCAATGCAAAATGGTGGTAACTGTTGAGCCGAAACAATCAGAAGACACACAGCGACTGCAGTAAAAACGAATGGAGAAGCAGGGCTCGAATCCCCGGTTTATAGGACAAAACCCTGGACGATAAAACATAAATAATAACAGGATTTTCCAAAACCAGGGGGTCTTGGAGCTAAGATCGACTCTTTTCAATTGTAGACCATCTAATTGGGAGTTGCACTGAACTTCTGGTAGCCCTTGATGACATTGATCACTGCATCCAGTAAATCCTTCTGTGTCACTGTCTTTCTCCGTGCTCGGATTGCACACATTTCGGCTTCTGTCCATGCACTCCTTATGTCCGCAGCTGCATTCACAGTTTCACACACTCGCATCACATCTGGCGGATTTTCCTTTGAGGGCTTTTATGACATAGGCTTTTATGACATATATGGCTTTTCATCAGACACCGCAGCTCAGTCACCCTTTGTCTTAGTCACCATTCATTGCCTTTGTATTTTGGTTCCACATGTATTCTGCTTTTTGAGACTTGTTTCTATACAAGTAATGAAGTACTCACTCTAAATGAAAATTTCGGTTTAGTAGCTAGATATAACATAAGGTTCTTAGTAGGTAGATAAAACGTCTCAAAATCCTGCCAAATACTGAAACTAAATGGAGAGAGAATATGACAGTAAAATTATAGTGGATGAAGGAAACACAGCCAATTCACTAATGATCAGCAATGGCTTGGAAATCATGGGCGAGTGACCGTAAAAATCTACACTACACATTGACAATGAGTAAATCCAATTACTATAATGTCTCATCCTCAACTGTGAAAGAATCTTCTTTCAACAAAAATTCAAATCTAATCTCCCCCTCCAACTGAGAAAGAGGTCTAAAAACTCATCCTGAGGCTACAACTTCTGGTACTTGAGGACTTCCACAGGATTTAGTTCAAAAGATTTGCATATATCCGTTAGGACACATTGCTTGAGACCATCATCAGCACTCCCTCGGCGAATGAGTTCTTCCAGCTCCTTGCATGGCCGCAAGACCTAACCAGGAAGAAAAAAGAAAAACAGAAAAGCAATGATTCAGGAACTAATGATTGCCACGATGTACTTGTTTTGTAGCAATCAAAACCATTAAGCACAACCACCTACTGTGCATTGCAGAAAAAACAAGGTTTGGAAAGATCCACATATACCCAACTTTACCCCATGAGCAGAAAGACTCAACCCTACACCACATAACTGGGCAGGCTGTGTCCCCAACATCCCACAAAGGATTTCTTGAAAAAGCAGCTTTGAAAAGGTCTTGAAAAAATAGTGAAAATCTCTATATCACAGCTACGATCTTTCTAAATTGAATGTTAAGAGTTCCCATTGTGACTTCAAATTAGCTTAATCCTTACCAAGGGAGGGTCTATCATTTTCTGAATTCCATGCTGGGGATCATCACGGCTCTCATCACCTTCTTTCTTGTTTTCAACCCGATTAATTGAGCCATCAGAGACAAGTTGCAGAAGCATCTGACTACCCTGGAATAATATGATCAGAATTGCCAATAACGCTTGCATGGTTAAAATGTGTATTAGACTATGCCAATAACAATTGTATGGTTAAAATGTGTATAAGACTATGGCACAAAAGGCAAGGACTAGCCAAATGAACCGAATCCAAATGAGGAAGTTTTTGGATCATTATTGCATGACAATAATGCGAATTCGTAACTGACAAGCTAAATGGTCATCATTTTTCAGAGAAAGCTGCAGGAAGTCTGAATATTAACAAATCAATTACAAACAAGAAAAAAAAAAGTGACGTTAACTAACAGCAGCTATATTGGCCCAGAATTGACAAAATATCATGGAGTTAGCCTACCTTTAGCAGAAAGAAAAACTCAGCAAGCAAAAGCACAAGCCCACACTTATTACCGTTTTCTGTGTACAATAAATAATCCTACAGCCAAAGGTGGAGCTCCCACTACAAGGCTTCAGATGTCATCTTTCCCAAAATTTTGCTCAGCCCACATGCTTTATAAATGTTGAAGGATCAAAAGAGCATCCTTATGCCCAGTCTTACCAACATCTGTACAGTTTCAGTAGGCTTGCCCATAATGTGCCTAAACTGAATTGAAGTTCTCACTCTCAGGGTGCAAATATCCAACATCACCTAAATATATATTTGACATAGTAGATGGGTATTTAGCCATTTGATAGCATGTCAGCATCCACTGTTACACAATCATATGGTACATGGATACAAGTGTTTATATCTAGGTTGAGCTAGTAATGGAACAGAAAGGCCATTTGAGACTTACAGGAAAAAGAATTAGATAAGGCTTGACAAATAGGCAGAACAAAAAATAACTTAAGTGAGCTATGAAGGCAAAATGATAAGCACTTCTCCAGGCAGCTCAAAAAGGGAGTTTCAGACAGTTTTTCAGGTTGAATTATACTGGACTAAAGCAAAATGCCTCAGTAGATGGCCATCTGCATCTAATTCTTTTCACCTGGTTATGTAGTAGCATGCAGTCAAGGGTCTAACACCCTCTTGAGAATTAAGGGGTGCTCCATCTTAACCATCCTCCCCAAAGCACCCTACCTAGGCATCACTCCACAGTCCAGAGTATGGAATTGGATGAAGCGCACACAATGGCCAATATATAACAAAGTTGAATGTAGTATAATTTCTAAACACGGAACCCTAAGATCCAATGCAATCCCTGAAGACTAACTTAAGCATCTCTTTTTCCAGACTGACTATAGGGATGCTAAATGTACTCCAAGTCATCAGCCTTACCTCCCCCCCCCCCCCCGCCAAAAAAAGGGTTGTATACATTGAATTCCTCTCTTACACCTCCCCAGGGGATGCTTAATGAATAGTGGCAACTACAAAGTCTACTATAAGAATTACAGCAAAATAGCAAGACAGTCATTATATGTTACTCAAGAAAACTTTCAAGAAATGCGGTAGTCAGCACAATTCACCTGAACCAGGGTGCCCTCTAAAACTGTATAAAGCTTTGTACCTGAAAACAGTTGAATGTGGCACCTAAGAATGCAAAAAGTGAGATTGAGGTATTATTTCTGTAAACCTAAGGCACTCTTCTGAAGATTTCTCTAAACATTGCAAGCAATGATAATGTCTGTTCTTCTGTTGAAGTTTGGCAAATTGTATGAGTTTCAACACTTCAATATCATCACTATCGCAAAAATAGCTTACTTGTCACAAAGGCATGCCCAAAAGCTGCTCTGAGTAGCTGCATTATTAATTTATTATTTATTTATTTATTTATTTATTTATTTTTATTATTTTTTTCCCTGAAGAGCTTCCACAGATCTGCATTATTATGTAGCTCAAATGATAGTAGAACATCAAGGCATACCAATCTCATCCAAATCAACTGATTTCACGTGATATAAAACCAATAAATAGATCAGTTGACCTTCCTCTGAAGCACAGGGCTTCTCAAGGCATACTGAATCGAGTATATTATATCCACAAAAGAACAAAGTTGGAGAAAAAATGTTACCCACAAATAACACAAACGAAACTACCCTAGTGCAACTTTAAGTTTATGGGTTAAACAAAGAATCCAGTTCAAAAAATGGCAAGAAAGAAATTGCGGGAAAATAATATCCAATAGAGGATAAAACCAACAAATTGTTACACTGAAGTCATCAAAATTTTATCACTGCATATAAATCAAAGACTATGATGCATCAAAATAAAATGAAGCGCACACCTGCAAGGCACGCCAATGAGAATATGTACGATACAGCAGCCAAAAGAATGGGATGTTGGGCAGAGGAAGGACCTAATAATTAAACAAAAGAGATCAGATTGTAATGGATGATTATAAATCACTCTCATGGCACAAAGGAACATAGCACTGAAGTAGAACTATACCATGAAGACAGTAGTTGCTGGAAGCAATGAGGCTGAGCCATACAAGTACTTCTTATGAATGATTGTCCCGCTGTGAAACAAAGCCCAGTGTCTTATTGGTGAAGAAATTATCTATCACCAGAAATAGAGACTACAGAGAAGGGAAGTGAATGTCAATATACCTCATAGCAATGTGCCTTAATCTCCTGCGCACAAGCCTTGCATTTAAACTGCATGTCAAATCAAAACACACACAGTGAAAACCAGCACTTAATGTATGGTAATATGCATGTTTGACACATCCACATAGCTGACAATCAATGCGCAACAGCACAGGTAGAAGATGCTCGATTCTTATACTAACAAAGAACACAGTGGAAGAGGATCTATACGAGGATTTCATAGGCAGTCACGAAACCTCATTAATCCTACTATTTTGGCCACTTTACTATTTTGTACATCAAGATCACCCGAGGCAAAGGTGTGATTTTAAGTTTTAACACCTCTACATGAATGCTAAATATTTCATGCAGTGCGGAAGAGAAATCAGTCTCTCCCACGAAAATTTTAATTCTTCATCCCTACGGAGCAGAAAGTTGAAGGAAATATAGAATCAGCCTATATTTAGTGTTCGTCTTCATCTACAATAAGCAGTGGCATGCAATAACATAAGTCAGCAACTCCATCCAATTTGAGCAAGGCCTTTGTTTCTTAAATGTAGGATGTTGAATCTAAATATCATGTGCAAATTACAGTAGATACCTTAATCCTTACATACACAATTATCCCCTCCAAACCAACAAAAATAAATAAGGCATGAGAGGGACAACAAACCTAGCTGGATATGTAACTTCAATCCCCCTAACTTCCTTTGATATGGATTTCAAGAAAGTCTCAGAAGGCTTGACACGAGAAAGCAACCACAACCCAACACTGCACGAAAGTTTTCGTTTAGATTAAGCAAAATAATTGAGATAATCAAGACAACCACAATAGAAAAGAGAAAAATTTACATCTAAAAGTACCCATAAATCTTGTTCTTGAAAGATCCATCTGGAGCCTTCTCAAGACCCAGCCAAGCAGTATTCATCTAGGCACAAGAATGAGAAAAAAAGAAAAAGAAATTCAGGAGACAGACATTCTTCATATATCATAAATTGCGCATCCAACCCCGAACTCTTCAACCATCCTCACTCATGGGTAAGGGGTGGCAATGGGGCGGTACAGTGCGGGTTTAGTCGTATCCTCACCTATACCCATTTTCAAAATTAATACACATACCCATACCCATCGGATATTGTAAAATTATACCCATACCAATACCCACTGGGTATAGCGGGTATGCGGATTTTATTCGGGTACATATAGATAGAAAAAAATTAAACCCATTTTGTACCCATATTCGACATCAAATAGTCAATATGTCACATTAACATCAAGCTTCCAATAACATATCATATCACATCAAATATAACTTAAAGTTTGTCAATCAAAGCAATAAATTAGCATTTGACAATTACAATTTTAAACAAAATGTTCCATCAAAGTTTTAAATATCATACAACTCAAAGCAACTAACAAAATATTCAAGTACAAGTAACAAATTAGAACTTTAAACAAATGGGTATGAGTTTTATATGGGGCGGGTATTGATAAAATGGGTATGAGGCGGGTAGGACCTATACCCATAACCAGTTTAGCAATACCCGCCTCATACCCATTTTCTTTCTATTTTCACCACCCATACCCATATTCATTTGGGGGGTTTTAGGCGGGTACGGGTTTTTTTGCCAGCCCTACTCCGCGCCGGGGGGGGGGGGGGCCGGCGCTCTTCTCAGCCATCCCGCTGTCTAGGCGCATGAAAATCAAGTGGATAACATATCAACCTAGTTACAATGGTGTTTGACGAAAACCTTTCTGTAACAACATAACCCTCCATCCCTCCCCCAAAATCAACATTTGCCTGCATTCAAATATGCATTAGTACTTTTAAATTTCATATAAATTGGGCCTCAAACAAACTAGCAATGCATACAAACCTAGTGAGATTTAACCTGAGACCAATTGGCCATGGGTGGTGCTGTAACTCATGAACTTATAAACATACTGAATGACCTTCCATTTTATCAATGGAAAGACTATAACCCACTCCAAACTCAACAGTACACAACCAACTTGCACAATGTGGCCCATTATACAACAATAAAGAGACAAACTTGTAACAGCGCTACCTCTTGACCACTATTTTCCCCATTTCAAGAGAAAGAAGAAGCAACAAAAAGCATAGGTTCCCAATATCATTCAACACTAATGCAGCTAACAAAACCCTCAAATATGGAAGAAAAGAAGGGGGGGGGGGGGGAACACAAAGTAAGCAAGCATCAGAATCAGAGAGACCTTATTGGAGACGAAGTCAATGAGTAGTTCGGCATTGGCAGAAACAGGCTGAGAACTGGAGGAAATAGACTTCCAGAGATCTCTGAGAGTAGAAGGGGTTGACGAGGACTGCGTAGATCCTGAAACAAGAGAATCAATGGATCTGGTAAAACACCAGTTCCTCCCTTTGACCGGAAACACCACCAATCGCGCTTTCATGATCGACCGATTGATCCTATCTTCGATTAATCTGATTGATTTTAGTGCTTTGAATTTGACGGAAGTGATAGGGAGGGATAAACCCTAGGAAGAGAAATTAGGGGGTAATCTGGGTAGGATTTAGGAGAGAGAAAACAGAATCAGTTGGAGGAGGAGGACGACGAAGAAAATGGTGAAGAAAGGGAAGCAAGTATCGAAGTGATGAAGACGAAGGCGAAGGAGAAGGAGAGGGAAAAACTGCGCGCTTTGGTGGGCGACGACGAGAGCTCAATGGTCATATGTGGCTCCTCCCCTTCAACCCCACGTGCCTTCCCCTCTTTTCATCTTCAACCTTTTTTTTTTTAATCTGCTTTTCAACTGCAGATAAGACATTTTCAAAATGGCAAATACAAATTCGAATCGAATGACTTGAATTCATAGCTCGATTAATATCTAGAATAGACTAACTAGATTTGAATTTCAAGTTGAATGATCAGATAGAACATAATTTAATGTGAATCTCTTTTCTTTTTGAATTGTTTTTCATCGCTAGATAATTTTATTAGGTAAATCAGTTGATGTACTAGCAACATATTTGGCGTTGTTGTCCCCTGCCACACCCTAGGTTCCATTACGGGTGGCCTCCCTTTGCGGACTTATTGCATGAGTTCTTTGGGCTTCAGTAATGTTTGTTTTCCGTCTCCAACCTAGTGTAACTTCGTTAGGTTGTTCTAGATGGGGCTCAGTGGAGCAGTCAACAAAATATTAAACATGTTATTAGCTAATTCGAAGTTGTAAAGTTAACCCCAACTGAGATTGACTCAATTCGAACCAAACTAAGCTGAATCCGAACAAAATCCAAGCAATCTAAGCATACGCCGATGCAAAATGAATCCAAATAACCCCTCTATCAAATTTAACTACAATACAAGCTTCCCGTCTAAGTTAACAACAATTTGATACTTGGATTTAAATTACATACACTTGCATCAGCTTTTGCATATCAAGTCACAGGAGTTTGTCTTACTTGTAGATTAAGCGTACATTTGACATTTTCCAATTCGACGCCAATGGCTGAAATGAACTATCTATATTTGACTTGAAACTTTTATCCGCGTTGACTTCTGACTGCTGACCAAAAACAACCTTTTGTCTACGCTGCCTTTTGTTCCCCCCCCCCCCCCCCCCCCAAAAAAAGAAAAAGAAAAAGAAAAAAGAGCAAAGGTTAACTGGGCGAAAAAACAAAAACACATGAGGCACAGTCTTGGCCTGTCCTACTCTTCCAGTCTTCCGTTGTGGCTGGTTCACATTTGCCGCTTAGAATACTCACATGTTTACACAATGCCGAATTGACCTGCCATATTAGATTACCAGCAAATTCTGACAAATCATTCATATGGTTGTTCAAAGACAAACTCTTTTCTTGGTGAATCCTTAACCTACAGGATTATGATTTGAAGCAAGGAAATAAACGTGAATTACAAAGAGAAGAGTGAACAAATCACAAAGCAGATGATCTCTTCATCATTGACATCTGACACCAAAGAATATGTAACAAATAGAATCAAAGAATCAAACAGCAAGACAGGAGCACAACACATTTTTATCATATACCCAGATACATTCTAATTGCTAGTTTAGGCCAACAATCACACTAGTAACCAAGGAAATCGTGTTGAATTTGTTCACTGATCCTTGACCGAGATATATCCAATCCCAGTGTCTAGCTCAGGCCAGCGATCATGCTAGTAAACAAAGGAGCCATCGAGGAAGATGCTTTGGAGCTTTTCATTCATCTTCTGCTATGAAGTTGGGAAGCTCACCTTGGCAGATGTACTCGTCACAGACAGATGCCGTTTCCCAGCCCCTTCTTAACCGAAGGATGTCTTCGGTGAAAGTTGATCCCGAGGATCCAATGAACACACTAGACATTGCACAGATTGTTTTATCCAACATGGCTTCCACCTATTCAAACAAAAGTGCCCAAGAATGAAAATTTGGATCAGGAGTGCAAAAGTTCGCGCAAAAATATGGTTTCCACAAAATAGGGCTTAAACCAGGAGGCCTGACACATTGGGGACAACCTTACCCCTCAAATTGAAATATATTTATGAGACTATATTTTTTAGGCCTACTTTTAAAAAACAATAACTGCCTACCACCACACAAGAAAAGGGGAGGACAGTTCAGTGAGATATTTTGTTCTATTATGCTACATTCCAAAAAAAATCAAATGCATATACCAAGAGCCCTATGTAAGCAGGGTGTTGGAGGGACGGCTAAAGTATAGCAACCTTACCGCACACTACATACAGGTCGATAATGTAGAATCTACTAAACATCATTTTACAGCCTACTACTCCAGTAACTCCACAGGAAGTAGATGATGCTTCAGCGAAGCAATTTGCTCAATCTACTATAATCTACACTGGGTCCTTCAGCTATCCTTGAAAGTGGGTACATTCTCATGTATTCCAAAATTGCAAAAAATTGCCAATTAGACTTTTCCAGTAAGACTTAATTGAGATGAAAATATGATGTCAGAGGTGTCAAAAAATTTCGACAGAAGATGTTGGAATCAGACTGGAGACAAAATAAGCTTACCTGGGAATCCCCATCAAGGCCATGTCTATACAGCAAAGCATCCCATTTCTCAGCAGAATTCCGAACAGGTCTCTGAACAAGTGGTATAGGCCTTCCATCAACGACAACTAGCGACTGAAGTAACTCAGTTTCACTATCTGCTGCATCTGTGGATAGATATATGACTGGGGTATTTGCCCTTTCAACCACGCGTGTAATGCAGTTTGCAGCTTGTGGGACAGAAAAGAAGCAACTTGGATTTTTGGCATTGCTGAAACCAAACGGAGAGGCAATGTTAGAAGCATTGTGATCCAAAGAACGAACTGGCATACATAGAAAGTGAATTGAAGTATGTAACTCCTCTATCATGAACAGTGAAGTATTGGAGCAATGACTCTTCGAATAAAATAGTTATGTGATGCGTCAACTAAACCCACGAGCACCCAGAAATTATTTGCTTGAATATTGAGTCCAATTGCATTTGTTCAATTCTGAACGCATTCAGTCACACCCCCCCCCCCCCCCCACCCTCTTTTTTTTTCTTTTTTTTTTTTCCCTTTTGCCACAACAGAGGACTCCTTTTAGATGCGGTCTGTCTGATAATCCTTTTGAAAGACCTTTAGTGGAACATTTTGCAGCCTCAATCCAGTTGCTGTTAACTGCTACTTAAAAAAGGAAGGATGTGATAGTAACCAACCTCAGTATTACAAGTGTGTTAGATTTTATGAGTTTCTTGTCTTACAAATCTAGAACATGAATTCAGCATCAATCAAAATACGACACCGGCTGATAAGTCCAGCTTTTGAAGCATAAAGTACTGACATCTAAACAGATGTTTAATGAAAGAGTGATTATCTCATTTTCCCACAACTAAGGCGATGTGTGATATGCTGTAGTCTAAAATCTCTTTGTGCAAGGAAGGAAATCCGAAAGAAGTGCCAACCAGTACTGCCTGGGATGCCTAACTATGTTGTGAGGCAGACAGATGTACACAGGTTCAACATTAAATTGTTAGGTGGGTGTTGGATCCTATATTGCAAAGAGGCAGGCCGGGAGGGGAGGGGAAGGGGGAGAGGATCACTACTCCCAAAACCAAACCAACTTAACCAAGACAAAAGCGACAGAAATCAAGAGACTCAAAACCATCCAAACGAAATGATAATCAAGACTCAGAACAACAATCATGATAGGATCAGTTAGCAACTTCAGAAAAAAGATAACTTTCAGGGCCTGCAGCTCTATAAATAGCATGAAATAGCCAAATGCTTTCTGCACAGATGAAAATGAAGTCCAAGAAAAAGCGCGAGGAATAAAGAACATACCAAAACTTCAACCAGCCATGCCTCCGAAAATGTAGGGCAACAAAGTCCTTCCCCAAAAATGTCTGGACAAAGCGCTGGGCAGTGAGTATGATAAGACGACTGGGTTCAATCAAAGTCTTGCAACTGTGAGCAATTGGACCTCCCGGCTGCATCACCCACTCCTTCTCCACATCGGCAAAGAAGACATCTCCAATTGCGATAACCTCATCATCTGTGGTAAATTTTGTCTTGACATCCTCAACAGTCCTTTTCTTTGGTTTCTTCACGTCTTCCACCCAAGGAGACTCAAGCTTTGGTACCGACAAACCTAAGGACTTCAACCTCTTAACATGGTCTTCATCAACATAACAATTCTGGGGTTGTGAGAAGTAGCAAATAAATTTGTCAATGCGCAAATCCTTCTTCTTCGCCTCAGAAAACTCTTCGAACGTGACAACCACCTTTCTTCCCAGACATTTGTTTATATGGTCAATATCCAACACACGGCTAAACTCATAATCAACCTTATGGCTTGGGATAACCAAAACCCGCCCTAAAAGCGCTGCAAAGAACATATGCTTCTCTAAGCAAATCAAGTGATTCGACATTTGCCCAGACAAACAAATCACGAGCAAATACCTATCTGATCTAGGATTCCACTCAATGGTTCTCCTCTCTGATTTCATCTGATCCACCTTCCTACACATATCAGTGCCTCCCCCCAACAAATCCCCACTTCCATCACCCAACTCTGATACATTCCGACTCTTATGGGCTGACAGTAAAACTTGTTGAATTTCCTTATTCAACAAAATACCCTGATAAATCCTAGCTTTCAACTCCTCAAAAACCGACTTTTCAGCTAGCATTTCATTCAAATTCAAGTACCCAGACGTACTATTATCACTACTACTACTATTCACTGTCAAACTCAACCCAGACGCTAATGAAGTTCCCAATGTACGATTCAACAAAGAAATTAGACCTAATTGCTGCTGTTTCAAAAGATACAAAGCTCTTAACTCAGATTCCCTCATGCGATCAGAAGGAGACCTAATCAATTTAACATCCCAAACAGTAGGGTTTTGGGAGCCTACAGAAAAATAAAGTAACACAATTAACAAAGGGATTAAAATCACCACCAAGAGATACCTCTTCTTATTGAGTTTAAGGCTATGAAGGCCACACTTAAAACGTCGTCGTACTGAGGAAGCATAGTCATCATCGACATTGAAAGCAGAACAAGATTGAGAATTTGAACTAGGTTTTCCGGTCTCATTCTGAGGGATCAAGTTCCGACGATCCTCTTCTTCATCATCTGAAGAAGGCCCATCTCTTCCCAGATCCTTCATCATATTTTTTAGTTTAAAGATGTAATTTTTCCAATGGAATTCAATGAATTCAGGGAAAACAAGACATGCCCAGTTGGGAAACTACCATGAAAAGTGGGAAAATGTATCTGGGTTTTGAGATTTTGGATTGGAGAATAAGGACATGGGTGTTGTGTAAGATTTAAGGAAGATTATGGTATTTAGCTGGGCAGTAACACTCGAGAGGTATCACTATGTTTGGATCTGCAGAGTACAGGAGAAAGAGAGAGAGAGGCAGGGAGGGAGGAAAGTGGTGGTTGAGCTTTGCTTCAAGTAGAAATTCAAGAAATCTGTCGGTGGAACGGAAGAGTGCGACACTCCAACTTAACACTTGATTGTTATAGGCATAGGCGGATTTCATTTGCTGATAACTTCCCCCGAGCCAACGGACCTCAAACCCGGGCCTGTTTTCCCCGGAAGGAGAATGCAGCCCGATCACATTCTCTACCTTTCGAACTTTTTTTCCCCCTTTTTATGGAGGGGGAGGAGGGAGATCAAATATCAATGGGGAATTGTTGGGTACAAATGGTTCAATCTTCTCATGATCTCTATCTCATTATTTAATAAACAAGCTTGTTTTAGGGGAGGAGTACGATTCGTAGGATCGAGGAAAGATCACTCTCAAACATCACCGATGAGGAATAGGGACTGATCTTCGTATAATTTATGAATGTTCATGCCTTTATGAGCATCTTTGGTTCAAAAAAAAAGTTTCAATTACTATTTTGAAGATATTGAACATTGTGTAGGTGAACACTTTTTATCTTTATTTTTTCATAAAAAATACAGTTGTAAAGATCCAAGTTACAATGTTTATCACTCTCTAACTCTCAACATCTTAGTTGGAAGTAACAAGTTTTTCAGACTAGAAGCAATTATGCAAATCGACCAAATTAAAAACACGCACGTACGCACATACACTCTCTCCCTCTCTCCCTCTTTCACTCTTTCTCTGTTTATATATATTTGTGTGTCTCTATATATATGTGTGTTTCTTTTTATCTGTCTATAGCACTATTGCTGTCTCTCCCCTTCTGTGAAAGCAAAGTAGCCGACTAGCATAAGGAAGGCCAGTGAATTGTGAAATCCCCATTGTTGAAGTTGCAGACTAAAGTCTCAAGCATGAGATCCACAAGTCGAACCACCACCCATGAGGTCGCTACCATTGGCAGTTAGCCGACATATCATGCTCGATTGTCGAGCATTGACGCCGGACACACTCGGTTAGCCGGTAAGAGTTCATCTTTGAACAATCATATTTGGTTTTTTTTGGGGGGGGGGGGGTTTACTAAATTGCTTGCTTACGTTCTGTTATGGAGATTGAAAATGCTTGGTTGATAGGATTGTTCTAATCAGTTGGTTATGAGCTATTATGCTCGGGAATTTTAGTAATTTCAGTAATTCATTTCAACATTGATGTAGTAGATAGTGTTGTGTAGCTGAAATTTGATGCATAATCTTGAATTTTGTTCTAATGCCCCATTATCCGAATTCATAGAGCTAAACTTAACTCTACAATTTTCTTGTTGCCCATTTTGGTCTGCTTCATAGTTTGTTGCTCACACATGAGATCTTGTGTTCTCTTTAAAATAACAATTAAGTGAATAACTAAAAATTTGATTTCTAACATTGCAACATATGACTTTTGCAATGTATTGCATGATTCCCTAGCTAAATTTGTCTCTATTTTTTTTCCGTTTAATATAGATCAATCCAATTCTACTTTGCGATACTTGGAAAGGAAAAATATGAAAAGGTGAATGCAACTGATAGTGGACTCCATTCTAATATTAATGTGATGTATGTTAGTAGTCAATTTTGATCCGAATGTCCAGATCTGCCATTAGGAGGAAAATTCATGACCATAATCAATTGAAGCTAGGGACCTTTACTTATTTTGGGGTCATGAGAGCCTTGATTTTTCTAACTTTGATGTCTAATGAATAAAAAAAGAGAGAGCTTATTTTGGATATATATTGCAATAAACCATCGGAACTTATATAGATTTCTTCAGAAAACATGAGAGATAGTTCCTTTGTTATGGGGTAAAACTTTATACATATAACTTAAACTGTCTACATCCAAACCTATCGATTCACTGCCATTTACAGCCAAAATTTTTGATTCATGTCCACGGTAAAATTTAAGTCATATAGTTTTATTTGGAAACATCTTCTATTTATTTGTTTCTGTTAAAGTAAATAAGGTACTTGCCTAATGGCCAAAACAAAAAAATTTAAATAAATTTAGTCTTAAATTTCATTTCAATTCATTTCTCATTATATTATATTGTATTTTGCATCTTGTTTCGTAACATATCTAATCAAATTAGTAATTGTGCCACTAAGGTATTGACTCCATTAGAATTAGAATTAGAATGAAGTGATATGATACTTACATTGTATTTGACAATATACAATACTTAGGTCGTCTGAGGTTAGAGGGAGGGCTATAACAACAGTTCACCCATGCATTCAATAACTAAGATTTTAAATACAGTTGACGAGTAGGAAAGAAGTTTTTATATTATAGGTAGATAGATTATGATTTGAAGAATGATTTTGTAACCAAGGGAATTAACACCCAAAGATGGTCTAAGGCTTTGTTCAGTAAAATTAGCTGTTTAAATAACGGATAGTGATTTAGTAGTGGATAGTTGTTTAAGTAGCTGATATAGTTTTTAATTTAGTTATTAGCGGATAACTGTTTAGATAAGCGGTTGAAATAAATGTGTTCGGTAAATTTAGTGGTTAGGTTAGCTTGGAAAAGAAAAGAGTGTCCCCCTCGTATATTCGGGTTATAAAGGATATGTATGAGGGAGATAGGACGAGTGTTAGGACGCCGGGAGGGGTCACCAATGACTTCGCCGTTGGTCTGGGGCTACATCAGGGTTCCGCCTTAAGCCATTTTCTTTTCACCTCAGTTATGGATAAACTTAATTACAAGAGGGATTCAAGATGCGTTACCTTGGGGTATGCTATTTGCAGATGACATTGTTCTTATTGATGAGACTAGACAGGGAGTTAATGTCAAGTTGGAGCGATGGAGGCAGACGCTGGAAGCTAGAGGTTTGAAAGTGAGTAGATCGAAAACGGAATACCTTCACTGCTGTTTTAGTAGAAGGGTAAATGCGGGGGGAAAAGTTGCCCTGGACAGGAGATCGATTCCTAGAGTCGATAAGTTTAGATATCTTGGCTCGATCATCCAGCAGAATGGGGATATTGATGAGGATATTAACCAGCGAATAAAAGTGGGCTGACAAAAATGGAAGTTTACCTCAAGAGAGCTGTGTGACAAGAGGGTGCCCTTAGGATTGAAAGGAAAGGTCTATCATATGGTAGTTAGATCGGCGGTTCTTTATGGATCGGAATGGTGGCCTTTAAAAAAGACGCATGTCCAAAGATTGATGGTAGCAGAGATGAAGATGATCAGGTGGATGTATGGTTTTACAAGAGCAGACCGAATTAGGAATGGAGTTATCAGGAACTTAGCTAAAGTAACTCCCATTGAAGATAAGATGAGGGAAATAAGGTTCCGATGGTTTGGACATGTGAAAAGGAGAAGTGTGGACGCTCTAGTGATGAGATGTGAGATGATTGACATCCCCGGAGGTAAAAGAGGGAGGGGTCGACCAAAAAAGAGTTTAGATGAAGCGATTAGAGAGGACTTGAAAGTTGTGGGTTTGACGGAGGACCTAACTCAGGATAGGAGGCTGTGGAGGGATAGGATTAAGATCTTGGATCGCAGAGAGTGGTCTGTGTAGTTGTCTTTTGGCCGAAGTGGCTTAGTGCTAGTAGGGGTCTTGTCGTGCTTGTATGCAGGTTGTACTTGCTTCTGGAAGAGACTGTGTTGGCTTTCCTCTTATTGTTAAGGTGTGTTTCCATCCTCTGTTTTTATTATGGCGTTTCTCAGTTTCAGCTTCTTGTCCTGTTAAGCTGTCTTAGTCATTCCTTGCTATGTGACCCTGATTTTCCCCATTAAATGTTTTCATAAAAGCGTTCTTCTATAAAACTATTTCGCAAAACCCTTTTTTTGTGGGTCTCTTGGAATCAACCTCTCTACGGGTAGGAATGCTGGTAGAGGTAAGGTTGCCTACAGCTGGATCTCCCCAGACCTCGCGAAAGCCAGATCCACACTAGGAGGTGTTGTTGTTGTTGTTGTTGTTGTTGTTGTTAGCTGATTAATGTAAATTGACGTAAAAGGACAGAGATAATTTCTAAAGGATATTTTTTTGCCAAAACATATGAAACGCTACTTCTGAATGCCAAAAGCTAATACTGTTAGCTTTTCAAAAACTTTGATTCATACGTTAAACTACTTAAAATGCTAGTCAAAGCACTTTCTTACCGAACTCTAAAAATTGATTGATTAATGTATTGATTTGGTCAAAACACTAAACACTACTCAAAATACTATTGTCAAACACGGCCTAAATATAGGCCTTAATACAACAGTAATTTCTCACAAATTACCTAAAAATTAGTTAAGATTCTAAGCTGTTATAGAATTTAACAATAATGATGTTATTTCATTATTGGTGATGAAATAATTTATCTTAAGAAATTCTCAGACGGTTTAAATTGAGAAACTGCAAAATTGTGTCCATATAGAATCTTCCTCCACTCACACACAGACGCATATAAAGAGGGAGAGATGGAGGGCGGGAAGACACGTTAACGTAGACATAATGCATGTCATGCAAGTAGCTACCTCAGCAATTTAGCCCCCTCCACGCTCCTACTCTTAATACTAACACTCACTTCCTCTCTTTTTATGTTAAAATAAAAAAAAATTATACATCGGTTCAGCAGGCAACCTTAAAATACGGCCCACAATAAAGATTTGAGAGGGGTTGAGGGATTTTGAAGCTCAGACAGATTAAAGAGAGAGATGATGCATGAGGTTAGATCATCGTTGGTGTTGGTGTCTATGCTAAGAAGAGAGAGGCTATGCCGAGCTACTCATAATGATTTCATGATTAATACGAATATGAATGTGATGATGAAGATGAAGCAGCAGCAACAACGGTGGATGGTGGGCAGAGCTAGTAATCGTTCTGGGGTGCACGGCTCGCATCTTCCTCGCACCCATTCCCTTGATGTATTCTACAACCCCCCCCCCCCCAACCCCAATTTGGCTAACAGATCTATCATTTGTAGGTAGTAATACAGACAGAGATAAGATTGCTTACATCTGGATCTTTTATAATTCTGTCAAATCAGGACCTATATTGAAAGTTGTTTAACCCATACTAGAAGTTATTATTATTAGCAACTAACAAATTCATCATCAACAACAACAAAACATCCAATATAGGTCTCGTTTTTGTAGAATTTGAGAAGATTTAGATGTAGATAACATTAGTCTCGTAAAAGCATTAAAGGGCAGTCCGGTGCACAAACATTTCGCATTTACATAGGGTCCGAAGAAAGGCTCCACCCCAAGGGGTGTATTGTAGTCTGTCTAACCTGACTTTGTCAATGGTTGATTCTAATGCTCGAACCCATGACCTTTTAGTTACACGAAAACAACCTCCTACTAGAAAAGAGGTTGATTCTTAATGGCTAACAAATTCATCATCACAAGTATTTTGAGATGTTGATTTTGGGTATGTGGTCAATGCGTAAGAATTAGGATTACTCAAAGTAATGTTGACATATGGTGCAGGTTGAAGGGGTGCAAAAGGAGAACAGCAAAGGGAAGAAAGGCAAGAGTCTAAGAGCAAGAGGAAACATGTTGAAGAGACTGTGGAATCTCACCTCAAGAAATCCGGCCAAGACACCAAGTCTTCCAATTAGACACATCCAGAGTCTCAGCTCTACATTATGTTGAGTTTAATTACTTTGAATGAGTTTCAAGGAATGACAGTATCTCCGACTAGAAACCTGTACATGCAACATTATGTAGTAAACCAAATGGGGAATAGAATAATATGTTGTACTGTCCAGTGTCCACCAAGATACAATCATCCCTCCAATTCAAAAGCTAAATTAGATGAAATTTCGAATGTACATGCATCTGAAACCGAATCAGCAGGATTGAACTGCAAAGACCCAATTCTCTAAGATGATTGATTTCCCTGGTTTCCTCTTCGAAGATGGTAACAAGTACACCTGCCTTCATAGGCATTTTAGCCTTGGTATATTTTGCAGTTTTTACTCACCATCCACGACTTCAACCAGCCTCCCACGAACCCATCTCTTTGTAACTACCTTTGCAGCAGGAGCTTCATAAATATGTACCTTGGCTCCGTTGGGTGCAGAACTGCCATTCAATTTGGCAACCCCATTGGGCTCAAGATGGTGATAACATTTATCCATTAGGGCTCTTGAATCTAACCTTTCCACGGCGTCTGCATCTTCAAATTCCTGCTTCGCTCCTCCAGAATCAGTCGCTCTATTTGCATGTGTAAGGTTGTTTATATCTGAATCTTGGGTTACCTCTGTTTGGTGGGCTTGGGTTACCTCTGTTTGGTGGGGACCAAACTGAGCAGTGGCTGAATTAACATTTTCAGGATCACTAAATCCGGATAGACCAAGCATTGTTGGACGATGACAATTCATGTCCATATTGTCCAGCATTGTCAAGCTATAGAGGTTGAAATCAGGGTTTTGCCCTTGGCCTGATTGCAGAGATGCAATGCCATTAATCCCAATGGGATATTCTCCACGCAGATATTTTGTTAGAGCACCATGTCCCCTCTTTTCAACATGATTCTGGGGATGCCTAGATGCAGCAGCATGAAGTGAACCTATGTCACCATTCTCGATCTTTTCAATTGTTTGAGTTGCTTCGGCAATAAGTTTCCTGGCCTCAATGAGGGAAGCTTGAGCAACTCGGCTTTTCATCGCAAAAACCTCGAGAGCTTTTGCTGCCTTCTGAGCTTCTGCTATCACAACCCTGAATAAAGTATGAACACATGGAGCTTGTAAGCATCACCACCATTAAATTTCAGGCGAGCAGACTTCGCCTCCTGCTTCTCGGGTGAAGGGAGGTGTAAAGGCCAATGTGACAGAGTTCAACCTAAGGTTTTGCACTAACCCACTATAACTTTGTTAGTTAAACAAACTAATACACATTTTAAGATTGCAAATGTCACAATGTGCACTGAGGTGGGGGGGCGGGGGGGGCTTACTTTGCTCGTTCGAAGGTTTCATTCGTCTTTGTTTGAGATGCTGCCCTCTGTACCCTGATACTCCTCAGCATTTCTACTTTGGAACTTGCCAAAGGATAATTATACTTTGGGACATACTCTTTCTTCAACTTGGCTTGTTGAGACGTTGCTTTCAATTCATTTACAGCAGATCCTTCTGCATCACCAACCTTTATCTTAGGGGTTCTTTTAGACTGTCCCCCACCACTTGGCTTCCTCTTCGCCCTCCGTTCAAGCCCCTCAGGTGTTCCATGATATTTAGCCAACCCAGAACAGACTCGTTCTCGATATTCCTTGGACAAAGATGAGAAAAAAAAATCAGCCGACTTGAGTCACTCAAACGCAGTATCAACAGACAACTTGGTCTCAACATACAAGCAAAAGGTTGCTCCCTCAAATCAGCAGTCAAACCTTTCTAACAGTAAAGAACAAACAATTACAAGAAATTGGATGAGCACATTTAATGAACCATTTAACCAATATTGCAATCAGTTGGTAATTCTGCCGTCCAGGGATATATAAATGTGCCTGTTGAATAATAGTTATTTTACAGCTGTTTCATCTTGTTTTTACTCACTGCGGTAAACAACCTGTCACAGCTTTAGTACTGGACGATTTTTCAGTTACAAGAAAGGGTTAAGGAGCATTTGCAGTATCCTAACTGTGGTTTCATACCTAACCTCAGTTCATGCGCATAGTTACAACTTAGAAGAACTGCCTCTTGAAGCGCTCAGGTAGTAATATAGATTGCCAATCATAGCCTAATCTAGGGTTTTGAATTGCTCAGGCTGATGAGCAAACCCAAATCAAAGGGTTAAGGAGCATTTGCAGTATCTATCTATTATGCAATGCAATAATGATTGCCTGACAGCTTCAACAAGCAGTGAAACAGTTTGCGAGTAATTAGAACTTCTATACATTGGATCTTAAAAATATATAAGCGCATACTAAGCAGAAAATCACTTTTCACTGATGGGGTTGGTAACTTACAGGATCCGCCCATTTAGCAGCAATTGCCACAGCAATTTTTCTCCGTTGGTCGAGAGATTTAGGTGCTGTCATGTAAGTGCTAGCTCTATGCAACCACTCTTGCTGCAGCTGCTCTTTCAAGATCTCATAGGAATCCCACTGCAGCTCCTCCTCATCATCAAGGCCTTTCCTAGCAGCTTCAGCAATTAGGTTTTGCCAATCAAATACACAAGTTGCCTGAATCTCTAGCCTCTGATGGTGCTTTTTCCATTGCAATCGAATTCCAGCCCTGATTTTATCCCTTGTTTCTTTGCTGCAAGATGTGATCAGAGGGAAAATGCAGAGGTGAAACAAGAGCAAACAATCACTCGGACTGCATACAACTAACACAGCAGCCAACAGCCCAGGCCAACCATGTGAGTATGTACAGAAGGCCCTATGCAGAAGTATGTCTTTAAGTCTGAAGCTATTGGAAATGTCAAAAGACATATAAGAGCTATGAAAAACTTCGAAACTCCGCATACAATTAGTTGAGGGAGAAAAGATAACTAACTAGAATTGTGGCTAACCTTTGTACATGACCGAGATTCGCCAACTTCATTCTCACCTGGATTTATATAATGCTCATCAGAACTTCAATTTCTCCAAACAAATTAGGTTACTGAAATTGCAATCAGATAACAGAAGAAAAGGATAGGGAGAAAAAGTAGACAGCATCAAATGAGGGAGGGGCCGTGAAAGGGAACAGGGACGAACACAAAGGTAGGATAAAGGAAATCAGGAAACATTAAAAAAAGTTAAACCAAACCAATGATCTGCCTGCTTAGCCAAGGGTTACAAGGGAGCACCGGGGCAGACGCAGATAACCTTACCTCCAACTCCAAAATGCATAAGAGGCTGATTAAATTTGACACCAGATTCAATACTCCATGGCGAAAGAGGAGAAAAACAAGAGAAGAATGCAACTAATTTAGGCAAGATATCTACCTTAATTTAGCAACTACTGAATTTACAATGGCACTCTAATAGCATTCCAAGTCAGAGACAGTCAGAATATATTCAAGAAACACACTTTTTTTTTAAAGTCAAGCGCAAGCAAATAGCCAGCGGGTGAAGAAAAATCAGACCAACAAATGGTGGGTCAATCAACTGAAATCAATGAATTCCATCGTGACAAAGGATTTGTACTAGATTTAAAGAAGACTAATCAAAATACCAGACTAAAATGAGACTATCAAGCTCTAGTGCTATAATTAAATAAGTTCAACATATACCTAAACATCAAAACAGTGTCCAATTACTCTTTTACTTGACTTCACCTTAGGGTTCTGCATAGCAAGCTTTGTCCTCTCCCTAATACGTTGAAGAGTTTCTGCACATCATCGAACATCCATCAGTGCATCAACTAAATGAAGAAAGTGGGGAGGATGCTGACGAAACCTGGGCTCTGCACAATGATTTACCAGGACTGTGCTTTCTGCCTTTGTTCCATGGTGCTTTTCCCTTATTTGCTCCAGAAATCCCCATGCGTCTTGACTTTTCTTTTGCATCTATTTCCTCTGAATCTGCATTTGAAGATTCAGTATGGACTGTTAAGGACACTGATTCGTCAATAGAAAGGGATGCATTGCTTTCCTTTCCTCCGTCTTCACTCTGGACCGAAATTTTTGGTTCAAAAGTGGCAACTGCTTTAACTAGGAATCTAGGTTGCAGCTTCGTGGGATGACCCAGATGAAGGTTCATCTTTCCTGGATTCTGGGACAATTCCGAAAATGATCCCCATCTTTCTTCATATTGTAACAAAGAATAATTTGTTGCTTTGCCATTAATACACAACTGCAACCTTGTATGACTCCAATGAGTTTGAAAAGATGGTTGCGCAATGGCAATATCTGTCATAACCATCATTATGAACAAAATGAGTAATAAATCCTTAAGGGATAAAGTAGCCATGGAAGAAGATTGACCCCTGAACCTAAGGCTCAAAAGGTGCAACTATAACTTTTTGCCAGGAAATATGGACATTTCACCTGTAACATCTTATACTAATTATAAGAGCTAAGGTGCTGCTGGGAAAAGGGACTTTTACAGCCTAAATCGATGCAAACAAATTCTAACCACAACCAGAACCAAAGAAGCAACCAAAGTGGATCACTTTGCATGAAAACAGGTGTCGTTGATGGTGATCTAAGCAATAATAGATCAAACAAATCATTGTCATCTTTCCACAGGGAAAGACTTTCACAAGAAGCCACGAAGGGGGCAGAAATGTCACAGTCCTACAAGTTTTCATTTCAAGTTTGAGAAAAATTTTCTAAACAGGACCTCTTTTCCAGATACATATTAGACACCATCATCCAACAAAGGTACTCGGTTGTAATTGCTATGTCAATCAGGATGCATCTACGGTTAAGCCATGGGCCAACTTCCTAGGTCCAAGGATTTGACACTATAGAGAAGACCATAATCTGATCCAAATACTTGAATGGACAGATCGTTGTCTTGGAGTACACACGACAGCTGATGCACTCTCTCTAAACTGTCATGCTTGAGCCCAAAATATCACAAGTAAGGTCTAGTTGATATAGTTTGCTTCCCGAGAATGACATAAATACTTTGCTCTGAAAAGCATTACAAGTATCTTGAAATCATCACTTCCAAAACAGCTAATGGTCGAAGGCCCAAAAAATGTGTTATAATCTGTACTTAACATGACCATTCATCTGAATGTCATTCGGCTTGAGGCCTCGATGCTGTGTAGGCTCCTCTTGACCTTAACACAATAATTCAATATCCGGTTGTTTCACTTAAAAAGGCTCCAGTCAAATGCCACATCAAGGAAGGATTTCAATCAAAAGCTTAAGTTTGACAGTTGAGGGCTAACCTTATATCAAAATTGTACCAAAGATTTACATATGCAGCTACTATAAGCTTGAATTCATAATAAAAGACTGCAGCTTTCATGTTTCCAATTCAAGCAGAAACATATGGATCCAATCAATGCAATTTTTACATATGGGTACTAAAGGATTGGATGTTCATGAATATCAAAACCCAAAAGTAAATAACCTGTGAAGATTACTGCAAAATATTAGCTGAATCACACTAGTCTGTCTGGGTTTAAATTAGTAACAGCTTGCAAACTGTACGAATGACTACATTCTCCGAAATCCTCATGCAGGAAATACCATTTTTGCCAAGTGCCAATGCCCGAAATATTCATGTTCTCAGATTACATACTAAAGGTGAGAATTTCCTAAAGGATTATGCTTAAAATGTGCATTCAATCAGAAACCCACATAAGCCATCGAGGCTTCAAATGAAAATTGTAGGGCAGAGAACAAATGAATAACAACCCTAGACTTTCAAAAGTTTTCCCCAAGTCCCCTCGTTGACACTCGCTTTATGAGAATCAGCAAGAACATAAGAGGGAGACAGAGGCAGAACCAACCTAGCAAAGGCATGGGGAGCTCATTCAATTGTGGCAAAACAGGAGCAGATGCCTCAATACACCCTCATTAGAGGGAGAGAGAGAGAGGGGACGCGGGTATTCGGCTATTTGCAGCTAGATGTGCGGCGAGAGAAAGAGAGCGAAAACGCAGGAAATGCATAAAGATGAACAAGGATAAAGGTGAACTTGTATGGTGCTTAGACCTGTCAAAAATTGATCCGATCCGTACCCGCTCTAAAGTTTTGGATTTTGAATATGATTTTTTCGACTCGAATTCGAAATAAACCGAATTTGAAAAACCTGTAAACTTTTGGGTCAAACCTGACCCAAACCCGAACTCGTCCGCTCGACCCGAACATTATATACTTAGTTGTTGTTTTCTTCATTTTTTTCTCTTAACAATAATTGTTTTTTATTATAACGAATCGTTTAGAGAGACATTGTACAATTATCACATACCTTAGCAAATTAGACAATAGTTCCCGTTTTTTCCCATAAGACAACGTCATATATAACTTATGAATGATACAATTTTAGAAAATGGCCATGAAATACCTTTAATATTAAGAAAAACAATTTAGAATTAGATAAGTATTGAAAATGTGCGAGTCATACCACTATATTATTGGTAAAATGAATACGTTTCATCACATTTTAAATAAGATTATTCTATAATAATCTAAAATTTTAATTTTATACTTAATAGATAATTATAATATCTTGCACGTATATAATATTCTTTTGTTTGAATTCCTTCTAATTGGTCTTAAATCTGATGCAATGTTGGGCAATGGACTAACTTATGTTCGTGCTAGGATCGACGTACTAATAAAGAATGCATGATTAGGTAATGTTAGGTTAATTAATGAAGCCTCAAATTATAAATGAGTTATTAATGGGTTGAACCACTCTAACTTATTAACATGCTTTAGATTGGTCGACCAATGAATGACCTAACCAATTATTAATACTTTAATATATGGGCCAACCCATCCAACGTGACTTATTGCCTACTCGCACATGAATTTCATATATCATGTTGAAAAGTTTGGATATTTTTGGTATTCTTTGAAGAAATTACAATTACAATGCTTGTTCATTAAATACAAACAACTTTAAGCAATAAATATTCCAAATTTTTGATTTTGACAAAAAAAGAAATAATTCAATAAAAAGGCGCTTGAAACCCGTTGGGTTGATCCGAAGCCCGTAAAACCCGAATACACCCGACCCATATTTTACCCGAACTCGAAATACACCCGACCCGTATTTTACCCGTCCGCCCGAATTGACAGGTCTAATGGTGCTAAACCTACTCAGCCACTGTTTTTATTTCTTGACTTTCTGAGTCCGCGACGCCCAGCCCACCTGACATCAAATTAGATACAGATTCAATTTAAAATTATGATATTGACAGAGATAGGCTACTTATATTTAGATCTTTTCAGATCTCGTAAAAGTGAAACTTATGCGGAGAAGTGAGATGGTGTTGTATCGAATTTAAAATTATACTAATTGGCTTTTGTTAGTTTAAAAGAAAAGAAAGAAACAACAACAACAACAACAACAATAATAATAATAATACGTCCCAGTATGGGTCTCGCTTTTGTGGGTTTGGGGAGATCCAGATGTAGGCAACCTTATCTCTACTAGTATACTTGTCTATAGAGAGGCTAAATTCAATAGACTCACAAAAACAATGATTTTGTGAGAACATTTTATAAAAAAAAGGATTTTATGAAAACATTAATGGAAAAAAAACTAGGGATTTGAATGAACTAAGAAATACTAATAAATTAGGTGGCCGTACCTATGTAATATATACATACAACATAAATACAATATAGCAGAGGAAGGTACTATACTTTAATAAATAGAGGTATGCAAACAATGTTTCTTCCTATATGTAAGTACTACCTGCATACAAACACGACATACGAAAAAACCACAACTAAACCTACCCTACTGCAGCCCAAAAAACCACAACCAAATTAGGAGGCCAACTCTCTGTGATCGAAGATCCTAATTCTATCATGTCATAGTCTCTTATCCTGAGTCATGTTCTCCTTCAATCCTACAACTATCAAATCCTCTCTAATTACCTCATCCAAACTCTTTTTTGGTCGTCCTCTCTCTCTTTTACTTTCAGGGATGTTAATCCCCTCACATCTCCTCACTGGAGCGTCCACACTCCTTCTTTTCACATGGCCAAACCATATGAGTCTTGTTTCTCTTATCTTATCTTAGATGGGAGTCACTCTAACTAAATCTCTAATTATTCCATTTCTAACTCTATCTATTCTTGTATACCCACGCATCCACATAATCATCCTCATCTCTGCTACCATCACTCCTTAGACTTGTTTCTTTTTTATAGGCCAACACTTCGATCCATACAGTACAACCGGTCTAGCTATCATGTGATAAACTTTGCCTTTTAATTCTACAAACATCCTTTTATCACACAACACACCTGAAGCATACTTCCATTTCTGCCAACCCAATTTTATGCGCTGGTTAACATCTTTGTCAATATCCTCATTCTGTTAAATGATCGAGCCTAGATATTTAAACTTCTCAACTTTCGGTATCGTCATCCCATTAATGGTGACTTCTCCCCCCGCATCTTCCCTTCCACTAAAACAACAATGTAGTTATTCAGTTTTCAATCTACTTACTCTAAAACCTCTAGACTCCACTGTATGTCTCCATCGCTCCAACTTGTCATTAACTCCATCTCTGATCTCATCAATAAGAATAGTGTCATATACACTATGGTGACTCATCTTGAATCCTCTTGTAAGTTCATCCATACCTAAAGTGAAAAGAAAAGGGCTGAAAGCGGAACCCTGATACAGGCCCATACCAACAAAGAAGTCATAGGTAGCCTCTCCTGGCGTCCTAACACTCATCCTATCTCCCTCGTACATATCTTTAATAACTCGAATATACACAGGTGACACTTTTTTTTTTCAAAGCATCTCCATAATACTTCACGCGGAACTCTATCATAGACTTTTTTTAGGTCAATGAACACCATATGAAGATCTACCTTTTTATCTCTGTATAATCTAACGAGCATTCTAAGGAGGTAAATCGCCTCTATGGTTGATCTGTCAGGGATAAAACCAAATTGGTTATGTGATATTGAAATATCCTTCTGCAACCTTCTCTCAATCACCCTCTCTCATAATTTCATGGTGTGACTGAGCAACTTTATACCCCTATAATTATTACAATCTTGAATATCACATTTGTTTTTGTATAATGGGATGACTGTACTAAAGAGAAAATACAAAAAGAAAATAGAAAAAGGAAAAAGGAGTTGATTTACAATATTTGGTGTATAATCTATCGTGGATTTTGGTTGGTGCTAATTACCAACTTGATGAATAATGCCTTTTTGAAATAGTTGTCAGTGAAGATTGAGAATCTCACGAGCTTTGATTGCAAGCTGCTTTGTGAAAAGTGAATATTTATTTCATAAGAGGTGTTGGAAAGCTTTTTAGAAGAGTTCACACCAGAAATAAGGCACCTAAGTATTCGCTGAAGATCATCCCGAAAAGTGAGGGATATATCTTCTTAATCCAAGGTGGGGTCTTTTGTGTGTGAGATCCTCTTGATCCAATGTGAGGTCTTGAGTGATGGTGTAAGGCTAGATATCTGTGGAGCGTATCTTAGGTACCCCAAGCAATCTACACTCAATCCTTAATGATGTAGTTTTCCCCCCTCCTCTTTTGGCTAACAGACTTATCACCTATAGGCAAGGTTGTTAGAACTGAACTGGTAAGATTAGTAGGCCAATTATCGTATCGGTCCAACCAGTTAGACAAGATAAAACCGCTTTATCATATTTTTGTTAACTTATGAATAACTTGTTATTTATATAAATAAATTCTAAACTTAAATACGTAGAGAACTTTTAATAAGTACTATTACAAATTTTTAAATTGTAATGTCTTAGCAATAAATGAGTAATAAATTTCTTAAATTCCAAAGCTTTTTATGACTTTCCTTGTGAGTAACAAAAATATAATTATTTAATTTTATCAAAAATCAATGATAAAGTGGACAAGATATTATTGTGGATTATACGTGCAATCATATGCGTTGGGGTAAATATGCTTACATCTGAATCTCCTTAGACTCCGTGAAAGTAGGATCCATACTGAGAGTTGTTATTATTGTTAATATGTACTCAACTAATAAAAGGATTCAATGGATGGGGAGGAAAAGTTAAAAGAACCACAAATAGATATAAATTTGCAAGTGAACACCTAGCACAAAAGTTGTGTTGCTCACTTGGCATCAGACCCAAGAAGAACTCTAAAGTAGGCAGAGGGTTAGTGTTTTGAAGCCACTTCACAACACGACGTAATTTTTTAATGATACCAAAAAACAAAAAAAAAAACACTAGGGAAGGTCTTGAACTGGTCTAAGTACCCGGTCCAATGGTGAAAACCGACAATTTAACCAGGTCTAGACCAGTTCTTGACCGGTTTAGTGGGGTAACAATCTATTGCCGGTAATCGAACTAGACTGTTGTTTGCTTCCCAATTGAACCGGCCAGTCTAGTCCAATTCTGATAACCTTACCTGTAGGTAAGAATACTAATAGATGTAAGACTATATGCATTTGAATATCTCAAAATTCTATGAGAACAAGATGCACACTGGGATTTGTTGGCAGCGGAAAAAGTCATCATCAAAGTACTCAGATATATTGGGCATGTCGTCAAATTGTCAGAATAAGAATTATCCAGAGTATGTTTATATACGGTGCAGGTTGAAGGGGTGCAGAAGGAGATCAACAAGGGGATGAAAGACGGAGTCTAAAAGGAAACATACTGAAGACACTGTTGACTCCCACCTCAAGAACTCCGGCCACAATCCCAAGTCATCTTCCAATTGGAAGCATCATGTTTAGTTTAGTTACTCTGGATGAGAGTTTCAAGGAATGAGCGTGTCTAACTAAAAACATGTAATTGTACATTATGTTATAGAACACGAGGGGAATCATATGTTGTACTGTGTCCACTTAGATACAATCACCCCCCCCCCCCCGCCCTCCAATTCATAAATTGGATTAGGTGAAATTCTGTACATAGATGCATCTGAAACCGAAACACCTGGATTAAACTGCGAAAACCCATTTCTGTAAGATGCTTGATTTGCCTGGTTTCCTCTTTAAGGATGAAAGTCATTTTACTCTCGGCCTGTTTTGCAGTTTTTACTCACCTTCTACGACTTCAACCAGCCTCCCATGAACCCATCTCTTTGTAACTATCTTTGCAGCAGATGCTTCATGGATATGCACCTTGGCTCCATTAGGTGCAGGAGTCCCATTCAATTTGGCAATGCCGTTGCGCTCAGGATGGTGATAACGTTGATCCATTAAGGCTCTCAAATCTAACCTTTCCACGGCATCCGCCTGTTCAAATTCCTGCTTCACTCTAACAGAATCAATCTTTCTATTTGCAGGCTTAAGGCTTCTTAAATCTGGATCTTGACATACCTCCGTTTCATGGGGACTGAACTGTGTGGTGGCTGGATCAACATTCTTGAGTTCACGAAATTTGTATCCACCAAGCCTCATTGGACGGTGATAACTCATGTACGTATTGTACAGCATTGTCTGCCTATAGAGGTTGAAATCTGCGTTGTGCCCTTGGTTTGATTCCAGATATGCAATGCCATTAATTCCAATTGGATGCTCATCACTGGGACCTTTTGTTCGAGCACCATTTCCACTCCTTTCGACATGATTGTGGCGATATCCAGATGCAGCATCATGGAGAGAACCTACCTTGCCATTCTTGATTTTTTCAATTGTTTGAGTTACTTCAGCAATGAGCTTCCTTACCTCAACGAGGGAAGCTTGAGCAACTGGGCTTTTCATTGCTACAAGCTCGAGAGCCTTTGCTGCCTTCCGAGCTTCTGCCAGCAGGGCCCTGAATAAAGTACAAATACATGGAGCTTGTAACCATCACCATTCAGCACCCCCAAATGTCAGGCGCGCAGACAACACCCCCCCCCCCCTCCTTCCCTTCTTTGGTGAAGGGAGGTGTAAAGGCCAATTTGACAGAGTTCAACCTAAGCTTTTTTACTAACCCACTAAGACTTTATTAGTTAAATTAACTGATGTGCACATTTTCAGATTGCAAATGTTGCAATAATTGCAGAGAGGGGAGGGGGGGGGGGGGGGGGGGCGCTTACTTTGCCTGTTCCAAGGTTTCATTCATCTTCGTTTGAGATGCTACCCTCTGCGCCCTGATACTCTTCAACATTTCTAGTTTGGAACTTGCCAAAGGATCCTTGTACTTTGGGACATACTCTTTCTTCAGCTTGGCTTGTTGAGACCTTGCCTTCAACTCATTTACAGCAGATCCTTCTGCATCACCAATCTTGATCCTAGGGGTTCTTTTAGACTGTCCCCCACCAATTGCCTCAGAAATTTTTCTCTGTTCTTCGAGAGTTTTAGGTGCTCTGTTGCCAGTTTTGGGTCGGGGCGTTGTCTTCCCATTCTCCATGCTTTCCAACCACTCTTGCGGCAGCTGTTTCTCCAAGATCTCATAGGAATCCCACTGCTCCTCCGCGTCAAAGCCTTCCCTAGCAGCTTCAGCAATTAGGTTTTGCCAATCAAATAGGCACATTGCCTGAGTCTCAAGCCTATGACGGCGCCGTTTCCATGCCTTTTGCAATCCAGCACTGATATTGTCTCTTGCTTCTTGACTGCAAGAACTGGACCAAGAGAAACTGCAGAGGTGAAACAAGAGAGAACGGTCACTGGGACTGAATACAACCAGTGCCACAGCATCACTGCCTCACAGCCCTCAGCCCAGGCGAACCAATGAAACTTTTGTACTTACCCACTAAAACTTTATTAGTTAAATTAACTTTTGTGCCCATTTTAAGATTGCAAATGTCACTATGATTGCAGAGGAGAGGGGGGGGGGGCGCTTACTTTCTTCTAGACTGTCCCAAGCGACTTAGCTTCATTTTCATCCTTCTTTCTGTCCCCTCAGGTGTTCTGTAATATTTAACCAACCCCGAAGAGACTCTTGCTTGATATTCCTTGGACAAACATGAGCAAAAATCAGCCAACTCAAGTCTAAACTCAGGCTCAGTATCAGCAGACAACTTGGTCTCAATGTCCAAGCACAAGTTTGCTGTCTCAACCTAGTGATCAAGCCTTTCTAACTGCTAACAGCAAACAATTACAAGAAATTGGATGAACACATAATAAATGAAAAATTTAACAAATATTGCAATCAGTTGGTAATTCTGGGGATATTAGCCTTTCATAAACTAAATGTGTCTGTACAGCTGTTTCGTCTTGTTTTTACTCACTACCACAGACGTCCTGTCACAGCTTTACTACTAGATGATGTTTCAGTTACGAGAAAGGACATAATCCTCTGGCGACATCAGCAACATGAGCAGATTCAGCAGCTCAGGGAAGGAATCCGCAAACCTAAAATCTTTACAGGAAAACACCGTAGTTTCGCAGCCCCACAGGGCAGGTAACCTAAGTTCAAGAGCATAGTCACAAGAAATGCCTCTTGGAGAGCTCAGGTAGTAATACAGATTGTCAATCATAGTCTAATATAGGGCTTTGAGTTGCTCGGTCAGATCAGCAAACCCAGATCAATGGCTTAAGGACATTTGTAGTATCTATCTATTGTGCAATAATAACCGGCTCTCAGCTCAGAACTTCAATGAGTATAAAAACTTTTTCCGAGTGATTAGAACTTTTATAGAGCATATCTCAAAACTATGTCAGTGCATACTAAGCAGAAAAATTGTTTTTCAGTGATGGGGTTGAGAACTTACAGGATCAGCCCATTTGGCAGCCATTGCGTCAGAAATTTTTCTCCGTTCTTCAAGAGTTATAGGTGCTCTGTTGGCAGTTTTGGGTCGACGCGTTTCCAACCACTCTTGCTGCAGCTGTTTCTCCAAGATCTCAAAGGAATCCCACTGCAGCTCCTCCTCCTCATCAAAGCCTTCCCTAGCAGCTTCAGCAATTAGGTTTTGCCAATCAAACAGGCAGGTTGCCTGAGTCTCCAGCCTCTCATAGCGCTGTTTCCATGCCATTCGCAATCCAGCACTCATGTTATCTCTTGCTTCTTGACTACAAGAAATGGACAGAGAGAAAATGCAGAGGTGAAACAAGAGCAAAGACTCACTGGGACTGAATACAACCAATGTGAGCATGTACAGCCCACACCACAGCCCACAGCCCTCAGCCCAGGCCAACCAATGTGAGCATGTACAGAAGGCACTATGCAAAAGTATGTCTCTTTAAGTCTGAAGCTCATTGGAAATATTGAAAGACATATAACAGCCATGGAAAACTTCGGAACTCTTCATACGATTAGTTGGGGGAGAAAAGATAACTAACTAGAATTGTGGCTAACCTTAGTTGACGACGGCTCTTCCCACGCATCTTCATTCTCACCTGGATTAGAAATGTTCATCAGAACTTCAATTTCTCCAAATGAACTAGGTTCCTGAAATTGCAATTAGACAACAGAAGAAACGGATGGGGAGAAAAAGAAGACAGCATCAAATGTGGGATGGGTTGTGAAAGAGAACATGAAGGAAAACAAAGGTAGGATGAAAGGAAATCATAAGGAGAAGGAAATCAGAGGAGCATTAAATAAAAAATGCTAAAACAAACTAATGATTTGCCTGCTTAGCCAGTTTTACAAGGGAGCAGATATAGATAACCTTTCCTCTAAAATGCATAAGAGGTCGATTAAATTGGACAGCACATTTAATACTCCGTCCATGGCAAAAGAAGTAGAGAAAAACAAGAGAAGAATGCAATAAATTTATGCAAGATATCTGCCTTAATCTAGCAACTACTGAATTTACAATGGGACTTTAATAGCATTCCATGCCAGAGACAGTCAGAATATGTTCAAGAAACACACTTCTTCTGAGAGTCAAGCACAGGCAAGCAGCCAGCTGGTGAAGAAAAATCAGACCACCAACATATGGTGGGACAATCAACTGAAACCAATGAATTCCACCGTGATAAAGGATTTATACTATATTTACAGAAGATTCTAATCAAAATACCAGACTAAAATGAGAGTATCAAGCTGTGGTGCTAGTGCTAGCATTAAATATATTCCACATACACCTAAACACAAAAACAATGTCCAATTACTCTTGCTTGACCTCACCTTAGGGTCCTGCAAAGCAAGCTTTGTCCTCTCCCTAATACGTTGAAGAGTTTCTGCACATCATTTAACATCCACCAGTGTATCAACTAAATGAAGAAAGAAGTGAGAATGCTGATGAAACCTGGGTTCTGCACAATAATATACCAGGACTGTGCTTTCTGCCTTTGTTCCCTGTTCCCTTATGTACTTTCGAAATCGTAATGCATCTCAACTTTTCTCTTAACTTTTCTCTCGTGTCTATTTCCTCTGAATCTGCTTCTGAAGATTCAGTATGGACTGTTGAGGACACGGATTCATCAATAGATAGGGATGCATTGCTTTCCTTTCCTCCATCTTCACTCTGGACCGAAATTTTTGGGTCAAAAGTGGCAACTGCTTTAACTAGGAATTTAGGATGCAGCTGCCTGTGATGACCCAGACGAATTTTAATCTTTCCTGGATTCTGGAAGAATATCGAAAATGATGCCCATCTTTCTTCATATTGTAACAAAGAACAATTTGTTGCTTTACCATTAACACACAGCTGCAACCTTGTACAACCCCAATGGTTTTGAAAAGATGGCTGCGCAATGGCAATATCTGTCATAACCATCATTATGAACAAAATGAGTATTAAATCCTTAAGGGATAAAGTAGCCATGGAAGAAGATTGACCCCTGAACCTAAGCCTCAGAAGGTACAATTCTAACTTTTTGCCAGGAAATATGGACATTTCGCCTGTAAAACATCTTATACTAATCATGAGAGCTAAGGTGCTGCCGGGAAAAGAGCCTTTTACAACCTAAATTAAAGCAAACAAATTCCAACCACCGCCAGAGCCAAAGAAGCAACCAAAGTGGATAACTTTGCATGCAAAGAGGTGTTGTTGATAGTGATCTAAGCAATAGCAGATCAAACAAATCATTGTCGTCTTTCGAAAAATTTTCTAAACAGGACCTCTTTTCCAGATATATGTTAGACACCATCATCCAACAAAGGTACTCGGTTGTAATTGTTATGTCAATCAGGATGCATCTACGGTTAAGCCATGGGCCAACTTCCTAGGTACAAGGATTTGACATAACAGTGAAGACCCATAATCTGATCCAAATACTTGAATGGACAGATCGTTGGCTTGGAGTACACATGATGGCTGATGCACTCTCTATAAACTGTCATGCTTGATCCCAAATATCACAAGTAAGGTCTAATTGATATAGTTTGCTTCGCCAGAATGATATAAAAACTTTGCCATATCAAGGAATGTCCTTAACATGACCATTCATCTTGACCTTCGGCTTGAGGCCTCGATGCTGTGTAGGCTCCTCTTGACCTTAACACAATAATTCAATATCCGGTTCTTTCACTTAAAAAGGCTCCAGTCAAATGCCATATAAAGGAAGGATTTCAATCAAAAGCTTAAGTTTGACAGTTGAGGGCTAACCTTATATCAAAATTGTACCAAAGATTTACATATGCAGCTACTATAAGCTTGAACTCATAATAAAAGACTGCAGCTTTCATGTTTCCAATTCAAGCAGAAACATATGGATCCAATCAATGCAATTTTTACACATGGGTACTAAAGGATTGGATGTTCATGAATATCAAAACCCAAAAGTAAATAACCTGTGAGGATTACTGCAAAATATTAGCTGAATCACACTAGTCTGTCTGGGTTTAAATTAATAACAGCTTACAAACTGTACGAGAGACTAGATTCTCCGAAATCCTAATCCGGAAAGTACCATTTTTGCCAAGTGCAAATGCCCGAAATGTTTATGTTCTGAGGTTACAATACAAACCAAAGGTGAGAAATTTCTAATGGATTATGCTTAAAATGTGCATTCAATCAGAAACCCACATAAGCAATCTAGGGTGGAAATGAAAATTGTAGGCCAGAGAACAAGTGAACAACAATCCTACAGTTTCTATGATTTTCCCCGACTCCCCTCGTCCTTATATTTTCTAGAACACTCTCTTTATGAGCATCATCAATAACATAAGATGGATACAGATTACAGAGGGAAGGGGAAAGATAACGAGAGAGAGGGAGAGAGAGAGGCAGAACCTAGCAAAGGCATGAGGAGCTCACTCAATTGTGCCAAAACAGGTGCAGATGCTTCAATTCAATTCTCCATTAAAGTTTCTTGTGCTAGAATTGCAGCGGGAGAGAGAGAGCGAAATGGCAGAAAGTACCTGAGATGAACACGAATACAGGGGAATTTGTATGGTAGCAAACCCAGCCATGTATGTAGTCGCTTTTATTTCTTGGATCTTTTTCGGCCACTCACTTTAGATATGCTTTGCCGTGAAATTTGGATTGTGTTGTATTTCGAGCTAATAACATGTCATTTCGACTTAAAATTCAAGTTGGCTGATTTTCAGTTTAAATGGATTTCGGATCAACTAATATTTTATTAAATAAACTTAGGCCGTATTCGGTAACAGTATTTTAGGTAGTATTTAGTATTTTGGTCAGTTCAATACATTAATTGGTTAATTTTTTATGTTTGGTAAACTAATACTTTGATTAGCATTTTAAGTAGTGTTTACCGTTTTAAGCAGCGTTTTTGAAAAGCTGATAATATTAACGTTTGACATTTAAAAGTAGTATTACATATTTTTTAGCCAAAAAATATCCATTAAAAATTTTATTTTTGGAAATTATCTATATCTTTTTATGTCAATTTAGGTTAATCGGCTAGCATAACAGATAAATTTACCAAACACATTGGTTTCAACCACTCATCTAAATAACTATCCGCTAACAGCTAAATTAGAAACGATATCCGCTATCTAAACAGCTATTCGCTGCTTGAACTGCTATTCGTTACCTAAACAACTAATTTTGCTTAACATGGCCTTATTTTGCAAAAAGAAACAATTTAAAAGAGATTTTAGATCGGATTAAGCTAAGTTCGAATTAATCTAAATTTTGGATTCACTTTCAAGTGAACTTGTTTTAGACACTGTCCGGGGGAAAATGATTAACCAATTTTCCGTTGTTTGGCACAATAAAAGAACCAAAATTATTTTCCAAGAAAAATGATTTTTCTCCCAGTGGAGGAAAACGATTTCCTTTTTGAGAGGATGGAAAATTGATTTTCTTCCTTCAACTCTTTAATGATATTGTCAGCCAAAATTTAGGCGCAAAATTCGATTTCAACAGTTTGGATCGAAATGTAACTATCTGATGGAAAATATTAAAATAAACTCAAATCTAAATTTTTACCTCAAATTTCTTTCATTTGATCAACATTTATCTCCACCACGACAATTTAATCGACTTTTGTTTGCCACTAAAATAATTCAGTTGACTCACCACTAAAACAATTTCAACAGTTTGAATCGGAACTTAATCATCAGATACAAAATATTAAAATTGGCTCAAATTCAGATTTTGAACTTGATATTCTTTCATTTGATCAATATTTTTCTCCACAACGATAATTCAATTGATATTTTTCATCCCTTAAACAGTGCAATCAATATTTTTCATCACTAGAACAATTTCAATAGTTTGGATCGAAATTTGATCATTGGATATGAAAGATTAAGATAGGCTTAAATCCATATTCTGATCACGACATTCCTCATTTAGTCAACATTTTTCTCTATCACGACAATTCAATCGACATTTTTCGCCACTTAAATAATTGAGTTGATATTTTTGTCACTAAAATAATTTCAACGGTTTAGATCGAAACTTTATTATCCTAGAGGAAGTATTGAAAAAAACTCGAATATGAATTTTAAGCTCAAAACTACGACCATTTAGTTAATATTTTTCGTCATTTAAATAATTCAGTTGACGTTTTCCTCTTTTTCATGAAAAATAATTTATCTTGTAACAAACAACGAAAAATATGACATGAAAATCAATTTTTCTTGAAAAAATATTTTCCACAGAAAATAATTTTCTGAGATAACAATTTTCCTTCCAACCAAACACTTCCTAAATCAAATACGAGCATGAATAGTTTGGTTTGGAGTTTGACTCATGAAAACATGTCTAAGTCAATGATGGTGGGGGAAATCAAATAGACATTATCCTTTTTACTCATTAATTAGCTTCCAAAGAAATGGCTAAAAAAACACAATACAATAAATGACCTAAGTCATCAATACTAACAAATATCTAACCTCATATTTGGGCTTAAACTAAAAAAAATTTGCTACGTTTTATAAACCCTACTTAAAGATGACTACTATAAGTCTAAAAAGAGGTAAAGTCGACACTTTATCATTACCCAGTCAACTCGAATCTTTACATTCATGACTTGCACAAGATCTGTATCTTATTCAACGTAAATTATAGTCATAGGTCACTTGGTTAAAAATAACTACAAAGATGCTCATTACTTTTTTTTTTAATGAAAAAGGTAAATTTCCTTTCTCATGAAAACAAGACTACATAATAATTTATAGACGGTCCACTAGATCTCTCCTCCCTAATCTGATTGTATATGTACCATTAGCAGTTGATTTGTAGTGGTGCTGCTGTTTGGCTGTTTATTTAGCTAAGCTCTCATGTATAAGGAGTTGTTAGCTGGTATCTTCCTTCTTAGTAACTAATCATCGCAGAAAAAATGCTTCTCCTAACTGCAAGCATTCGTTTGCAGATGCTAACATTAGTCCACAAATTTCAATGTTTATTCTAAAAGGCTCAAAATAATGCTTGATATCTGAAATCTTGATACAAATTTTCAGGCAGATTTGAATGAATGATGAAATGAACACAAAACCAATATAAAACATGTTCAAAAACCTTCATTTTACTTGTGGATAAAATGAGACCTGATAGAAATTCGGGTTTGGGTTGAATTCGAATTGAACTAATTGTACAATGTCAAAATTTGGACAAGAACTTGATGTCCAATACCTAGGTTTTTCTGGGTTGGACAATTCAGGTAAGGCTAAATTTGAGTCAAAATTGGGTTCACACAATAGAGATATAAAAATGTTGTGTCCAGATTCAAAATTCGGATGAAAAATTTACGACAATACCTGTTTTTTCGGGTCGGACAAATTCGGATATTCAAATCGGATATTCGGGTTGGACATTCTGGATGGACAACTTTTTACCGGCTCTAAATAAAATAGTCGAATTAACCGCTTGATGATTGGTCATACTCTGGTCTCTGCCATATCTTAATCAGAGAACCTGCACCTTTGATACAATGGTGATAGATTTTAGACCCAATCCCATGGTCCATTTTGTGATGGAAGTTGCAGCCACCATTCATCCCAATTGATACTCAAATTGCTTACGAATCTCGTCCCCAAATCCCAGTCGTTTTCTACCCTGTTTCTGAGAGTGTTTCCTTGGCCTGAAAACGAATTGTTACCGACCTCACAGTCATTCATTAAGATAAGATACAAACCCTCATAAAGCCCCTGCGCCTCAACGCTCTAATTTTTGGGTCAAGCCGCTAATTTTCTCTCTCCTCCTTCAGTGACATATAAGATGACTTCATGCATTTGCTTAGTTTTAAATTCTTGGTTTCCTGTCACCTGCCTAACCCAGTGCCAATTCAATTTCCTTGCGTTGACCTATTCAAAGTCCCCAAATCTCAATTCATTTGATTATCAATAGGTTACTTCCATCTGCCCAGAAATTTCATCAACTAATGGGAATTCATAAATACTCTCTCTAGAATATTGAATTCTGCTGGGCGATGTTCTAACTTGAAAAGTCTTCGTCTTGTACTCCTTATCTTGAGTTGACACTTGACACTGCTCCAACTGAGACTTCTTCTAACACAAAAGCCCGCCATCATATAATATAAAGTCGCCTAATTTTCAGTCTCATGTATGGGTTTTGGCTGATTTCATTTCGATTTCACCACTTATTTTCTCCGTTCTGGCTGTGTAAGTTACAGAATCCCCTTTCTGGGTTTTGTTCAGCTGCAAAAATTCTGAACTGGGTATCCCTCAATTTTCCAGAATTTGTTGAAATCACCACCTGAAAACACAGCACCACCATCAATGAGTGCAACAAGCTTCACACTACTAACCCAGATCATGATAGGGTCTGTGGCATTTACCTTCTTTGTGGTAGGCCTGCTTTTCCTCTTCCACATCTATAGCCAATGGTATTGGTCAAGGACCGAGGACTCCACCATAGTCGCCTGGCGCCGCCGTGCCGCCCGCCAAGGAGCCACCACCACCGCCCCACTACGGCGGGGCCTCAAGCCCTCGGCCCTCAAGTCCCTCCCTGTTGTGGAGTACAATCCCAATGATTTCAAGGATGGATTAGAATGTGCTGTTTGCCTAAGTGAGTTATCACAAGGTGAAAAAGCTAGGATTTTGCCCAAGTGCAATCATGGGTTTCATGTCGAATGCATTGATATGTGGTTCAAATCTCATTCAACTTGCCCACTTTGTAGAACTCTTGTAGTTCCTCCCCAAAACTCTTCAAGCTTAAACCCTAAAAGTGATAGTGACAACAATGTTGATGATGAATTGCAAGAAGAAATCAGCATTTCATTACCATCAAATGATGATGCTCATGGGAGGCCTCAAAATCCAGCTTTCCCAACGAATGTTCTCTTTTGGGGTGATGACACAGAGGTCAGGTCTCTTGGGGTAGTGCCCTTAGAAGAAGGGCATGATGCCTTTTCATCACCATCAACATCTAGGGATCATAGGTTGGTGATTGAAGTACCAACAGAGCCCTGTGAGGATTGTTTGTGTTCTACTCCTCATGAAGGGAAATCACCAATAATGACCAAGTTGAGGTCTTTGAAGAGGCTCTTGAGTAGGGGGAAGAGGGTTGCCATGGCTCACTCTCCCCGGGGTTCGAGCTCGGGTGATGCTGAGCAAGTTTGAACCTAAATGGTTCAAGTTTGTCAAATTGATTGCCAATTCTGTGTGTATAAATATGTAGTTCACTTAATTTCATAGGATAAGTTGGGGAAGATTGGTGGTTTTTCATGGAAAAGAAACCCCATCCCAAGATGTTCTTTAGGCAATTCCATTCTTCTGCTGATTCATAGTACATGTATAAATGAAATACTCCCGGCAGGCTGGCACCACCTCCTGAACTTTGTAAAGGGGCATAATAATTCATATGTTCACACAAATGAGAAGCAGGGATTCTTTACCTTAAAGAAGGGTATGTTCTTGACAGCAAACATTGAATCATCATGATTATAGTTTAGTTGTTCATCATCCTGCATTGAATTCCCCAAGATATGGACACTCAGAAACAAGAGAATACTTGTAATGTGATTCTCTCAACCCTTCAGTACGTACGTTGTACAAGGATACTTTTAGGTTCAAGTAAGAAGGCAAGTTAATAAGTTTGGTTAATATTGACAAAATTTTTGTGTTGTATGTTCTCCTTTCAATGTTTTGAGTGTTTTCTCTTGTTTTTCATTTAGGTGGAATTAACTTTTTATAATAATTATCATTTTCGTCGAATCTATATTCTATATATAACAAAAGAGATATCTCTTTCGAGACCTTAAAATTAAATTTTCACAAAAAGTAATTACAATAATTTTCACATAGGGTAACTATTTTTTAGTAACATAAAGCGGGACCAAATCGACGGTGGAAGGGGAAAAAACCTACAAAACTTCTATATAATTCTTTATGTATTTCGTTAACTCTGCATATCCTCTATCTTATAGAGGCTTGAATCCATTAGAGAGATCCAAAAACTTGTACAAATTTGATCGGTCTATTTAACAATATTTGATTTATAATTTGGTAGTGACCTTCTGCCCTTCCTTGCATCTTGATTTTAACTCATGAAAGGTTGGGGGGGGGAAGTT
>JACYFF010031954.1:97757711-97807181 GCA_017589665.1 Selenicereus undatus
CAAGATTGGGTACATTGAGCATGAATTTCTAGAGGGCCAATCAGCTACAGAGTGCTATTAGGCTGAAGAGTAGGCCTGATTATATTATTAGTCAATTCTGATTAAGGAAGACAACTGAATTTGGAGACTAATGTTTCTAGAAGCCAGTGGAAGCATAATGGTGATTTTGGCTATCCATAACCAAATTAACTAACTAATTTGAGATTATAAAGTGATTGTGCTTCGCTCACCAAAGAAATTAGGTGTTCATTATCTCTTCTGTGAAAGAACATAGAATACATGTAGACTTTTCTTTCTTTCGAATCTAGTCACACAACCAATCATAATAGTATTTCTAGATACAAATTTTGAAGGAAAAATTTTACAACATTTGTTGTCATTTTTCACTTGATTTTAATTTATTAATAAAATGTGTGAAAATTGATAAATAAGCCTAAATTTTTATTTCTGCTCTTAGACTTTCAAAAAAAGTTTTAAAATTTATAGAGAAGCTCTAAGTTTATAAAGAAATTTTAAATTTTATAGATGTACCCTCAATCTTATAGATTTAAAACTTCTAATAGATTTCTAAAATTACATAAATGATTAACTTGAAAATTATAAGATAAAATAATATAAAAGAGTTATTTTGGCCCTGTTTGGCAAACAACTTTTTGAAGAGTTTTTTGATCAAAAAGAGTTTTTTGACCAAGTAAAAAAGCTAATTTGGGTGTTTGGTGAAAGAGCTTTTCAAAAGAGCTTTTTGGATCCAAAAAGCTAATTTGAAAAAACTAATTTCATGAGCTTTTTGGAAGAGCTTTTTGAAGAATTAGCTTTTTGTCTCACAATTTTATGAGAAACAACTAATTTTACCAAACAATTTTTCAACAAACAGTTAATTCAAATAGCTAATACAAACAACTTCATCAAATAGCTAATAGCTAACAGCTAATACAAACAGTTAACAGCTAACAACTATTTGCGAAACAGGACCTTTGTGGAAGCAAAAATATTGATAAGAGATTGGCAACAAAGGTAAGAGAACAAAATTGAATAAAGACAAGAATTAAAAAGGCAACCATGGAGAACCAACTGTAGGCAAACACAAACTTAGGAACCAATTACACTATACGAAATGGTTCATTTTCATACCCAAATACCAATCCATGCTTACCTAACAAACTCAGATTACTCCTGCCACAAACTCGACTACACGTCCACACCAACTACTTGATGTTGAAATGTTGTTTAAGAAACTAAGTAAACAGGGCCATAAACCTTGGCATCATATTGGGGTTTGGTAAGTTTGTTTAAACTCACATATGGGATCTCACTGGTCCCTTCTTTCCTCTTGGAATCAAAGAGACCAATGAGAGGCCCTGAAGCCGGGCGCCGGTGCTGCTTGCTACTGATAGCAGCACTGGCCCCGGTACCCTTGAGTGGACCCGAGACATGGGTCGGATGTCTCGGTTTCCAGGGATGGGGATCCCTAGATGCTTTTTTGGGGCATTGGTTGGTCTTCTTCTCTGTTTTTGTCCACAATGAGAACAGGGCAGTTAGTTTCCATGATTTCTTCTTGCTCTGCTTTTTCTCTTGATTCAGTTGTTCTGGTAATTTCTTGCTATTTTCTCCTTCTAGGACTTCCATGTTGTTTGAATATTTTCTTGCCTCTTCCAAGAACTACTCCAAGAAAAACAGATCAAATCAAATTAAATCAACAAAAGTTTTTTTTTTTTGGGTTTAATTTCTGGGGAAAGAAATCATAGGAAATGAACCTGTGCAAAGTCTGTATGAGGATCAAATTCAAGGTTATTGCTGTCATTGTTGTCAAAATCAAACCCAGGAAAAAAGCCAGGAGATCCCTTCATTTTTCTCTGCTGAAAGTACAAAGGATGATTCATGAGTGGTAAAACTTCCATTGAAACTAAACAGAAAACTGAACAAAATAGACAGTGATTAGTACCTCCCTTATGCCTTCCTTTGGTGAGATCAGTGCCAGGAATTTGTCAGACCCAGATGATTAAACCCCTCAAAATCTGACCATCTTTATTATGAAGAACGAAGGTGATTTAAAAATGGGCAAATTCCAATTACCCAGACTTGAAGAAATCCCTGATTGTTAAGTTGAGAAGGAAAGGATTCTGTCCCATGTATGTTTGGTTGTTCAAATGAATGCATGAGAGAGAGAGAGACAGAGAGAGAGAGAGGCGAGAGAGTACAGCTCCTAGTTAAAAGGACAGTCAGCTATAATGGCAAGGAGAAGAGTACAGCAACTGGCAAAATCAACCCCATGATTCAAGGAATCAAGCATAATTGGGCAAAGTGTTGTGTTGTGGCCAACCAACTCAGTGTTTTGGTGCAGGGGGAAAGCCAAAATAGTGGCATTATGATAGGGAAATTCCCATTTTCTTCTTTATATTTGTTACTGTATATCTTTTTTGAATAATGGTAAAGATCTCACGCTATTGGACACTATAAGTGGCGGATTTATGTGAAGTCTTAGGGTGTTTATGGACACTCTAACCCAAAAAAATTCTAGTGAACTATATTTTAAAGGTTGTTAGATTGGTATATATGGACACTTCTAAAATGCATAATTTAATAGATGGATATCTTTATTTTATATATCTAGATCCGTCACTGGGCCCTATAACCTATTATAGAGCACTCCATTAGAACTTAATACGTGAGGAAGAGGGTAGAGACTGGACAGACCTGCAACATCTTAGGGTCAAAGATTCGAACCTTGATCTCCAAAGGAGAGAAAAAGCAACTTTCTCTTCCCTTTTTTCTGGTGAAAATGGCCATAAGATGAATGGAGATAGTGGACCTGTTCTTTTTTGCATTTGGTAAGATTTAGTTAACAACTTACAGCTTTTGATATATCCTTACAACTCCTTACTTCCTTAACATAATCTTTATAGCTTCTTATATCTCCTTACATTTCCTTACACTCCCTTACATCTTACATCACATATAGATTTTTGTATAACATTCATTTGTTTTTGTTGCAGTAATTACAAAAATATGTATATATTTTTTTTATTATACTACCAATATACAGAATTTGTGAATATATTATGAACACAACATTTATATAAATATAAAAATAGAATTTAATGGCATAAATTATATTTGAGTTTCAACATGAAGAAGATATGTTATTATAGATGAAATAAGTGAACATACTTCTAAAATTATAATACAGAGCTTTCAGTCATGTTTAAGTCTAAATCATATACAAAAACTCTCAAACTGTATGTGACGAAAACATTATAACTATTTCATCCCTAAGGTTATCCATGACAATTTTGTTGCTATCATCATATAGTTAAACATTTGGTGGTCATTTCAAATTTGGTTCCTTTACTGAGATTGATATACGCATGTTATGCAAAATAATAAAATTATGAAAAGCACAACAAGAAACGATTATCTCAAGCTACTGTTCATGTCTCATTTTAAATTGTTAACTTAAAATAGGATTCCATTTTAAGAGTTGTATTCAATTTTGTGAGAATTTTTTTTTTCTGTTATACTTTGCTTATTGGAAGATCAAGCTAATGTAAATATAAGAAATGACCTCAAGTGTACGAAATTTTGATTGAAAAAATTTGTGAGGCTTAATATATTTTATTGTTGTTTAATTTATTTGGTTAAATTTTTATTTTTAATAAGTATATTATTTTAATATTATTGTTTCTCATCCAAAATGTTCATTGTAAAAGAAACAAATTTTGTTTCAATAATATTAAGAAATAATTTATTTACTGATTGTGTCATATTTATTTTGTAAATATGACTAATATATCATACGTTACTTCACAAATTATACATTAACCACCAATAATATGCCTACATGTCTACAAATTATACTATACAATCCTTCAACAATTCAACAACTCCTTAAATCTATCCTTACAGCTTTTTATAACTCCTTACATCTGCTTATATAACTCCTTATATCTTCTTACAACTTCTTACAATTTCTTATAATGTTTTACATTTTCTTACATTTTACAGCTGTGTCTTGTCGTGAAAAAGAACAAATCCAATATACCGATTTTAAATTGACTCACTTTCCATTGAAGAGGTATGTGATTGTGATTGTGATCGAGGCTTCATTCCACACGCACATTTGCGGTTTGAGAGTACGAGACTTTCGTGCTCATCCTCCTCTTTCCTTGTCAAATCCTTATTATATTTGCGAGACAGTGTGAGTAACAAGAACTTCATTTAAGCAATTTTATGTATCAAAACTCTATTTAAAAATTAAACTATAATTTAGCTTTGCCAGTCAAACATGTTGCTTATTTAGACATATAGGATGTTTAAAAGGAGGGAAAGGAAAATTGTTCACGCGACAAAGCTTGGTTCTGTGTTTTCTGCACAATATATATATTATCTTAATTTTGTAAGTTCATGCAAAAATGATTGCCAAGTTGAAGCATACACTTCTCTTAACAATTACAGGCAAAAACAAGTAGCGATTGCTTGGGCTTGACTAATGATTCAACGATAACATCAGCATATATTCATGTTTCAGATCTTAAGCAAAGAACGAATCTGACATGTTATCCATCGGTAGCAAGTTGGCTACTATTACTACAACAACAACAAACTTCCAAAGTGGGTCCCGCTTTCGCGGGGTCTGGGGAGATCCAGTTGTAGGCAACCTTATCTCTACCGATATTCCTACCCATAGAGAGGTTGATTCCATAAGACCCACAAAACAGTTTTGAGAAAAAGGTTTGGAGAGAAAACGATTGCAAAACCATTTACCGAAGTAAGAGAAAGGGGAGGAGAAAAGGTTCCGGATAAGCGAATAGAGAGGGGGTGGAGACATACATCAACAAATCGTGGGCGCTTGGTGTTGTGACACTCCGGAAAAGCATGACCTGCAAACAAGCAAACCAAAACCCACCCTACCCCACCCCACCACACCCCACACCGCCTAGGCTACCGCCTCCTACGGAGCCGGTCCCCCACAATCAGGGACCTTAATCTTGTCCCGCTACAACCTCCTATCCTGAGCCATGTCCTCCGTGAGATCGACAACTCTCAGGTCCTCTCTAACCACCTCTTTTAGGCTCTTCTTCGGCCTACCTCTCCCTCTCTTACCACCGGGTGGGTTGATACTCTCGCATCTTCGCACCGGGGCGGTCACACTTCTCCTCTTCACGTGGCCGAACCATCTGAGCCTCGATTCCCTCATCTTCTCCTCTATGGGGGCCACTCCAGCTAGGCCCCTAATAACCCCATTCGTAATCCTGTCCAATCTCGTAAAACCACACATCCACCTGACCATCCTCATCTCAGCTACCATCAACCTCTGGACCTGCGCCTTTTTTAGAGGCCAACACTCCGATCCATAGAGAACCGTCGGTCTAACTACCATCCGATAGACTTTGCCTTTCAAACCCATGGGCACTCTCTTGTCACACAGCACCCCTGACGCCGACTTCCACTTTTGCCAGCCCACTCTAATCCGCTGGCTAATATCATCGTCAATGTCCCCATTCTGCTGGATGATCGAGCCCAGATATTTGAATTTGGAGACCTTCGGTATTGCCCTCCCATCCAGTACGATTTCCCCCCCTCTTCTATCCTTCCGCTGAAACAACAGTGAAGGTATTCCGTTTTTGATCTACTCAACCTGAAGCCCTTAGCCTCTAGTGTATGCCTCCAACTCTCCAGCCTGTCATTCACCTCCTGCCTGGTTACATCGATAAGGATGATGTCATCTGCAAGAAACATGCACCAAGGCACCTCGTCTTGGATACCTCTAGTGAGTTCGTCCAAAACTAATGTGAAAAGAAACGGGCTTAAAGCGGAGCCCTGATGCAAGCCCAAACTAACCGCAAAATCATTGGAGACCCCTACCGGAGTCCTAACCCTCGTCCGCCCTCCCTCGTACATATCTTTGATAACACGAATGTACGCGGGCGACATCCTTTTCTCTTCCAAACACCTCCACAAAATACCTCCCTTGGGACTCTATCGTACGCTTTCTCCAGGTCAATGAACACCATATGGAGATCCACCTTTCTATCCCTGAACACACTCATGAGCCCTCTGAGGAGGTAGATTGCCTCAATGGTTGCCCTGCCTGGCATGAAACCAAATTGGTTTTCTGAAATCTCTACTTCCTCTCGCAGCCTTCTCTCAATCACCCTCTCCCACAACTTCATAGTATGGCTGAGCAACTTGATACCTCTAAAGTTATTACAGTCTTGGATATCCCCTTTGTTTTTATACAGTGGAATGACTGTGCTGGCCCTCCACTCTCTGGGCATCTTGGCGGTCCTAAAAATAACATTGAAAAGCTCCGTAAGCCACTCTAGTCCCACTTCCCCCATGTACTTCCAAACTTCCACTGGTATCTGGTCCGGGCCTACTGCCTTCCCCTTCGCCATCTTCTTCAGGGCCTCCCTAATCTCCTCCTTTGTTATCATGGCGCCCGCACGCTGATCACTACACTTTTCGCCCCTACTACAGTCGTCTCCCCCCCTTCCCCATTGAGGAGTTTAGCAAAGAACCTATGCCATCTCTCCCTAATATCAGCATCCTCAGTCATCACCTTACCCTCTTCGTCCTTGATACACCTTACCACACCCAAATCCCTAGTCTTCCTTTCCCTCGCCCTAGCCAGTTTAAGAACCTCCTTCTCCCCTTCTTTTGTCCCCAATTTATGGTACAGTCTATCAAATGCCTGACTTTTTGCTACTGCCACCGCCCTTTTGGCTACCTTCTTGGCCGCCTTGTATCCAATCTTCTTATGAACCCGTTCGTCTTCTGAACTGCTGCTCATGAACTCCGCGTAAGCCTCTTTTTTTGCCTTGACTTTCTCCTTTACCTCTTCGTTCCACCACCAGGCGCCCTCCATCCTGTTGCCGCCTCCCCTGGAAAGACCTAATGTTTCCTTAGCCAACCTACGGATGCAATTCGCCACAACATCCCACATCGAGTCGGCGTCTTCTGCCCTCCTCCAAACTCTCTCATCAGCTAATCTCTCTGCTATTAACCCTGACTTCTCCTTTGTGAGAGTTCACCACTTAATTCTGGGTTCTTCTGCTCTCCTCTTTGACCTCTTAGGATACTTGAACTCTGCATCCAAAATAAGCAACCTGTGTTGAGTTCCCAGCAACTCGCTAGGAATCACTTTGTAGTCCTTACACGATCGTCGAGTTTCCTTCCTCGTTAGAAAGTAGTCAATCTGGGTCTTGCAAGAATTGCTCTTAAAGGTCACCAGGTGGTCCTCCTTCTTCTTGAAGAAGGAGTTGGCCACCACCAAATCAAAGGCCACCGCAAAGTCCAGCACAGTGACCCCTGCCGCATTTATCTCTCCGAAACCGAGGCCCCCGTGGACCCCATCGTATCCTGCTGCATCCGCGCCGATATGGCCGTTAAAGTCTCATCCTATGAACAATTTCTCGCTTTGAGGTACACCCTGGGTGACCTCATCTAGGTCATCCCAGAAGAGCTTTTTAGTTTCTTCCAGCAGGCCTACCTGTGGTGCGTACGCACTCACCACGTTCACGAAAACTGAACCCACCAAAACCTTAATGACCATAATCCGGTCGCTCTTTCGCCTCACTTCGACCACCTGGTCCGCCAAATCCTTCCCGACTAGGATGCCAACTCCATTCTTCGCCTTGGCTGACCCCGAGTACCACAACTTGTACCCATCGATCTCTCTAGCTTTCGTCCCAACCCACTTCGTCTCCTGGACACTCTATACTAACCTTACGTCTAAGCAGAGATTTAACTAATTCTATCGACTTACCCGTGAGGGTCCCGATGTTTCAGGATGTTAGGCGTACCTTCCGCAACCCGAACCCCCTCCTAACCCCAAAACTCCCCGGAGGACAGGCTGAAGCAGCTACATGGCCCGCCACAGACGTCGACGTCTACGAGGCCGGCGACCACCCTAAAGGTCTACAAACTAAAGGACACCCGAGAAAGCTGGTCCACTACTCTCCAACCACAAAAGGAAAAAAAAATTACAGCAGGACTAATTCGTAAACAATAAAGAAGCTAATATAAAAGCAGGGCAATCCAACCAGACGAACAAAAAGAAAAATAATAATAATAATAATAATAATAATAATAATAATAATAATAATAAAAACAGTGATAATAAAAACTAATAACAGTGATACTTATAACAATAACAGTGATAATAAAAATAACACAAGGCCCACAAAATAACTTAACCAAAAACTAATCAAACGAATGAAACTAATAACAACACTAAAAATAAAAAAATAAAAAAGGAGAAAACAAAATACTACGCAAAAAGGGAGAAGCAATACTAGGCGATACTACTGACAAGATAAAAATAGTGATAGAAAGACAAAGTACTTAACAAACTAGACTGCAAACAAATTAATAATAATATTAATAATAGTGGTGATAATACTAGTAGAGTCAGTAATCGCAATTGTACTAAAAAGTAATATGATGGGAAATGGGAAATGGGAAATGATTTCTAATAATCCTAACAAAATCAGGGAAGCAAGCACTAAAATAAGCACGAAAACATAAGCACCAAAAATATCAATCAAAATGAGAGTAGATAACAGTACAATAAACAAATAGAAAGCAAGCAATAAAATAAACAAATAGAAAGCAATCAGATAGACAATACTCAAAAGCTAGCGTTAACTGATGTTTCACAAAAATGGCAGGGGTAGCCCTACTTTCCTTACCACACCGTTACCTTGACGCCAAGTACAGCAGACTCGGGGAAGATCGCCCAACGGTCCAAAGGGTCGGAGCTAGAGGCTGGGAGTGGGTGGCGATGTTGGGGCAAAGGTCGGTTGGACTCCGGTACCCTGGTGCCTGGGAAGGGTTGGGTACTATTACTGCTAGGGCTATAACGAAATCGAGCCGATTCATCAAGCCTTTTGGTTCGGCTCGGTTAAAACTCGGCTCATCTCGGTTCGGTTTGCCTCAGTTTAGTACATTTAGTTGATTTTTTATCACGTACTTGTGTGGAGAGTATGAAATTACCGTTAAAACCAACAAAACTTTGTTCCAATCCTTGTTTCTTAAATCCAACGGAAAAATCTAAAAGTTAGCTTTGGAAAATAGCCCTAAATTTGAATAACTTTTAACCAAAATGAAACAAAAAAAAAAAAAGAATACCAAGCTGAGCCGAGTCAAGGTCCGAGCCAAGCACAATGCATCATCCGAACCTGAGCCTAAATTTCACAGGTTCACCGAACTTTTAACTGACCAAACCGAGGCCGAGCCAGGCTCGTCTCAGCTCATTTATACCCCTAATTACCACCCTCTATGATAGCATAAGGGTTAACTTTGATAAAAGATGAAAATATTGTTTTTGTCTTAAAATTAAGTATTTTTATGCAGTAATAATATGAACTTTGGTGGCAGTGGCCGAAAAAGTATGACCTTTTTTTTTTTTCTTGGCCACCAGCAGTACGAGTGGCCCCCCCCCCCCCCCTATTTTACAATAATATACCACTAGTAATTTATGGGGGGCTAGACTCAGTGGAGCTATTACGTAGCAGATCATGTTGCATTCGTGGACGGTGGAGTAAATAAGTTCACTTTGACGTTTAAATCGCATGCCAAAGAAGCTATTGAGTGCTTATTTAACCTGCCAATTTAACTACATCTTATAGTCGGCAGCTTATTTGACATGGTTAAAAAAAGTCAAAGTCAACTTCTTTACTCTGCCATTCACGTACCCAACATGACATGCCACATAATAGCTCCACCGAGTCCAACTTATCAGGGATTGACTCTGATATGTTAAACGTAAAATAGGCTTCAAATTTGTGCTACTAATCGATGGATGGGAAAAAAGTTCACACTATTTTTTATCACGACCCAAAATTTGTATTATTACGATCCAAAAATCCTAAATTAAAAGGCTTTTGTCGCCCTTGAGATTGCATTTTTAGTTTCTATATAAGGCCATCATAGACTTGTTAGGTAGTATATGAGTATCATATTGAACAGTTTCTACATAAGGCCATCATAGATTTGTTAGATAGTATATGACTTTCATAATGAACAATTGCTCAATGGCTTTTGAGTATAATATTGACTTTTTATATCCTATATAATTAACCAGTAATACGTCACAGGGTCTTTGGTTAAGACCTTTTTAAATATTTTTTTTGTGAAAAGTTAATTTTTTTGTGAAAAGTTAGCTTTTCTGGGAAGACCAACTGTTTAATCTAATCAATCAAACAACTAATTTGAGTGTGTTTGGTGAAATAATTTATTAGATAATTAAATTACTAAATATAAATGGTTAACAATTAACATCTAATAACTATTTGCCGAGAGCCATATAATATTTATTATACGTTTTGAGAACAACCTCAGCTATAGTAGGATGGCTTTGGCATAGTTATGACCCTTAGATAGTTATGATGTCAAAATCAATCTTCTGTTTTTTTTCCTTTTTTTGTGTGGTTATTTTCACTAGAGGCGCGTTACAAACATATGCAGAATTGTTCTCATGCATCCCCCGCCCCCCCCCCCCCAACCAAATAAACAGAAGCAGTTCATGTGTCCATTGTACACGGCGAAAGTTGCGGGTGTTAATTGCAATGCTATAATTAACAAATTAATAAATATTATTTAATTTCAGAAATAATTTCGTTCTAATTTTACTTAGAGGAATTAACCTACAGATGTTGGAACAAATTTGTATCTCTTTTTTGGATTTTTTCCGTTTTGGTGTTGTTTGTGTTCTCAACAAACTTTGGCACTGCTTCAATTTTGATATGGTGGCTTGGGGTTGAAAAAGTCAATTACTTTTGAAGGGTAAAAATCTGTTGTGCCCCTTGTTTAAGTGACTTGGTTTCAAAATTGGAAAACGGTGGAGGTTATGTTCGAAGGAGCCGGAAAAAAAAAAGATAAAATTGAGAAAATCAAAGAGTTTGGGGCAGTGAGTGTGAGTTATTGTGGGAGGTTGAAGAAGTTGCAGAGAAATTGAGAAGGCGTAAAAGAAGAGGAGAGAGAGAACACTAGGAGCTTCCACTAGGAGCGTCTATCGTCAACGTTGAAGAAGGGAAGTTGGCAGATCGAAGCTTGGTGGTGCACGAAATCATGACTATCTTTGGTGGTTGGTTGCAGGTTTGCAACTGTGTAAATGAAATTGGTAGAAAAGGTAAGGTTTCTTGCATGTTTATATGTTCATTGAAGTTCATAGCATATCATTGAAAGTCTATTTCTTGTAAGTTGGGTAGGGTAAACACATTTAGTAGGATGACATGAATTTCAATAGGAAATTTGAAAGTGGAAAAATTAGGAATCTCAGGTTTGTGGATGTTTTATGGTTATATTGGGTTGCTTCTTTGGGATGCTGATGCTGAATGTACTTGCGAATGCAGTCATTGTGTTCCGAATTATGCCATTGTTAGTTTGTATGTAATGTTGGGAAGGTGATATGATTAACCCGAAACTGTATAATGTCCAATCCAGGTTGAAGTCCTTGTGTTAAGTAGTTTGCTCTAAAATTTCAACGACAACTGTTTGTGAGTGAAAAGGACTCCATGGACCTAAAAATTACTCGACTTTGTAAAGTGTTTGAAATAATTTACATGAATACCCAGTATTTACATATGGCATATCCCAGATTGTCCATTTGGGTTATATGGGGATTGCACTGTATTTGTATGAATTGTAGGAGTAAAAATGGATGATTTTTGGGGAAGGTGTGAAGTGTTGAATGTAGTTGTGTAATGTATGTCATAGTAGTTATCCCCTGGATATGAATATTGTAACCACTGATTTTCAATTGGAATTTAGCAAATGGAAAATTAGGAATTTAGGGTTTGGGGATGTTATGAACATATGGTGGATTGATTGTGTTGATGGATATGTTAATATGTACTGGACATTGTTATGAATTGCGTTCCAAATGTTTTGATTGTTGGTTTTTCAGTGATGTTTGAATCAGGATATCAATACCCCGGAATGGTATACTATCCATCTCAGGTTGAAGTCCCTGTGTAATATGGGTTGCTATAAAATTTCAGTATCAGCAATTCATGTTTCATAAAGAGTGAGCGAGATGGATTTCATGTGCCCAAAATTAAGCCAGTTAGATGTTTGTTAGGAATAGTTTCCATGAATGTTAATCCAGTATTTGCATGTGTCATAACCCATGTTGTCCATTTTGTGATGTAGGGATTGTAGTCTTCTCTTTTTTCTGATGAAAACGGCCATAAGATGAATGGAGATAATATACTGATTTTAAAGTGACTCACTTTCGATTGAAATGGTATGTTATCGAAGCTTCATTCCACACATTTGCGGTTTGAGAGTACAAGATTTCCTCTCTCATCCTCCTCTTTCTCTTTCTTTGTCAAATCCTTATTATATTTGGGTAACTGTTATTATATTTGTGTGACAGTGTGAGTAACAAGAACTTCATTTAAGAAATTTTATATATCAAAATTTTTTTAAAAAATTAATCTATAATTTAGCTTTGGCAATCAAACATGTTGCTTATTTAGACATTAGGGATGTTAATTAAAAGAAGGGAAAAGAAAATTATTTGTCCAACAAAACTTGGTTCTGTGTTTCCTGCACAATATATTGTCTTAATTTGTGAATTCATGCAAAAATGATTGCCAAGTTGGAGCATATACTTCTCTTGACAATTACAGGCAAAAACAAGTAGCTATTACTCGGTTTTGAGTAATGATTAAACTATAACTTATGGATAAATTTCATGTTTCGGATTTTAAGCAAGAACGAATTTTACATGTTATCCACCGATAGCAAGTGAGCTTTGAGCCCAGTTTTTAACTGACCAAGTCAAGGCTGAGTCTGGTCTGCTCGGGCTCAACTCATTTACACCACTAATTACCACCATGTATGTTAGCATGAGGGTTAACTTTTACAAACGATGGAAATACTGTTACACATAACACTACAAAACATAGAATCATCATAAAGATGGAAATATTGTTACACATAGCACTACAAAACATAAAGATGGAAATACTATTACACATAGCAGAAGGAACTTTTAACCTTTATTCTTACATGAAAAGATCGAGGACATCATCATAGTTAAGATGTCACACATAGCACTACAATTAAAACATAAAATCATCGACTGATGATTAGTCTCAAAATCCAACACCCAAGACACAGGAACTTGCACACATATCTCTAGATCTAGATACCACATATTATTTGATGCAACAAGACGAAGTTGAGAATAGATCCTCCCTGGTCACAGCCAAAACATATATAGCAATAATATTCAAGGGCACTTAGGCCTGCCATTAGGACTCTTCCAGTCCCTATAGCAAGGGCACTGATCCAGATTGCCATAGGTCCCTGAAGGCACACAGTTGCACTTGCCACAGCACATCAAGCAGTATTTCTCACACCTTGACCCTGGTCCCTTCAATGCACACCTGTCCCCACACTTTTTGCTGCAATATGCTGCATTTTTATGTCAAAATATGACTTAATAAATTTGCATTAAAACAATAAATAAATTTTTAGCTATTATGTCATATTGCAAGCTAGCTTACAATAGTCATACATTTAAACATGTGAGCTTACTAAAAATATAACAACTATCATTGATCAATATAAATCTTGTTATTTTGATGAGACCTAAAGGGCTTTATATAAGATGATTATGAATTATAGAAGATCATGCAAAACTTAAATTTGTCTTTCGACGTATTACCTTGTTTATGTAAAGGGATGTACGTACAAATAATTTTATATCTTGTTTTGATGGGCCCCATTAGTTATGCCTGGTCATAATTAAGTCCCAACTATATGAATCTTGTTTCTTTAATTAGTAAGATCTGAAGAGATTTAGATACCTTATCTTTAAAATTAAATGAGTTACGTTCCAAATTATAGAAGACCATGAGAAACTAGCTAACCGTAGAAGACATTCCAAGTCCGATCCACACAAAGAATAGATATACTTGGATAAGACACGTTAAAGTGTATAGCAAAATCTACTTATGAACTATCAACCATCTGTTTGAATCTCTAGTTTGATTAGTTGTTCGAACAAGCTTAGGCTGAAATTTAGAAGTGAAGAGATCGATCGTTGTACCTGAAGGTGGCTGAGGAGGTCCTGGAGATCTTGGACCTGAGGGTGGTTGAGGAGGACCTGCTTGAACATTTACCATGTCACGCAAAGTAAAACTCAAGATCAGGGAAATGAGAAGGAGAATTCCTACTGAAATAATCTTCATTTTTCTTCTCGGAGTTTTCCTCAGAGAGAGATTTAATTTCCAAAAGATCCGAGCATTTGTGGGGTGTGTATGAATGCAGGAAAATAGGGCATATATAGAGTGCAAGCAAATGCATAAAACATGATGACCATAAGTCCATTTTACAAGCCAACAAAGAGCTTGTGACCAGGTAGTTTATTTTATGCTTTTGATAAGGAATTTACATTAGAGAAATTAGTACAGTTGGTGGTGTCTAGTGTCCCACCCATGCATGCATGTTGTACGTGTACTATATATTAAGAACTCAATTTATTCACTAGAGATTTTGTTGTTTTGTTGCTCATGTTATTTTCCAAAATATAATTGCACAATTTAGGTTACATCGAGGATCTAACAAAACTATTAATTTGATCGTTGTGGCAGAACGTATGATCAAGAATACTTTTTACATTATCATATGGCTTTAATTTGAATTTAACGAGATTGAAATTCTATAGAGCTAGAAGCGATACTACAATATTATTATCGTCGTCTTAGTTAATGGTTGTGGAACTTGCGGAGGTCGTGAAATGTCATTTCATCTCTAGGCCAGGATATGACTGTTGATAAGTTGAAATCCTCAAATATCTCTCTTGAATTGGATTAGAACCGTAATTTTCACTTTGCTCCCCAAATGTAAAGTACTCAAATCTTCTCAAACGACATTAGCTTGATTCGCTAAGACTTATTAAAATGCATATTTTTAAAGGTTCAACCATGCATAAGTACAAGTCATAAGTGTAACGTAACGTTCCTCAACAAGTCGTAACTTAAAAAGAAATAATGAAGAGATCTTGTACATATATACCTGATGGTGGTGGTTGAGGATAACCTGGACCCGAAGGTGGTTGAGGAGGACCCGGAAATGTTGCACCTGAAGGGGGTTGAAGAGGACCTCCTTGAGCATTGACAATGTCAAGTAATATTAGGGTAGAGCTCAAGATCAGGGAAGTAAGGAGAACAACAACTGAGATCTTCATTTTTCTTTTTTGCTACCAAGTTTTTCAAGATCTCCTGAGCTGTTGTGAGGTGCACATGAAGTAAGCAAGGAAATGGGTTATATATATAGATAGATTGGTGCAACCAAACTGAGACATGCAGAATGCATAGCTAGTAATTAACCATATGTAGGGGCATACACATATTCAACGACTGTCACGGGCATTTGTTAGTCGGAAAAATCTTCTACAATTTTGTATAAAAAATTTTAAATTAGTCTTATCAAATCTTACATAACTCAAAAAAAAAAATGGAATATTAATTCTTGTGTAAAGTTTCTAAATCTACTAGCTAGATTGCCACTAGGAATAAGTTGATAAGGTTTCATAATTCAAAAACAGACGTGACAAGGTAATGTACGTATTTTTCTTTTTTTTCAAGATCGGGTGGAGATTCATCGTATGATGATCCTCGAACACCAATAATCCTAAATTTCATCATTCAAACTTTTATATAAATATTCTGAAAATTTGTAAAAGAAACATCTATATATAAAAATTTATCAATATTATTAAATTTCAGAAAATTTGCAAAAAGAACACTATTGTGTAAAATTTCTGAATCTACCATTAATTCTTTGTACGAGAGAGATTGAGATAGAGATAATTGTGATATGGTTGGTGGTATTGTGTCCATGAGAGTACTAAGGGCTGAAACTGGTCGGTAGGTTTTATTGTTTGTTTTGGTCGTCATTTCTACTTGTACTGTGACGTTATGAACATGCATGTGCATATCCATGTGAAATGACCTTACATGTCTACCAAGTCATGCCATCTATGATCTAACTAGACCCCTAGTTACATTTCCATCCGTCCATCCGCTCATGAGTTATGACCTTTCACCATAGGGTCTGTTTTTTTCGTTGGTCAATTTTAAAATACTAATCTCAATTCACTTTAACCCATTCGCTTCAACCTACTTTAACCAACTTCTACTAATTTAACAAAGTTCAATTTATCATATAAAAAAACTCAACCAACTTCAATCTATTTCAACCCACTTCAACCTATTTCAACTCACTTTACCTTTTTACCCACCCTAATTTACCCGAGTAGGGCCTAACTTGTGTAACAAGTATGATATGATATTTTTCCTCAAAAAAAAAAAAAAAACTGATGTCCTATCAGTCCATACATTTTACTATGCATTGTAATAGAAAATCGATATTTTATTAATATTGATTTGTGCATCTCATTTATTAAAAAAAGTTAAAAGCCGATATAAAATAGATTGCTTAAATTTAAATTGGCCGAATACTAGGCTGTCAACTTAGTTCGTACTAGTGCATATGTAAAATTATATCAGTTTGTTTTGATCCAACATCAATTAATACAAGACGATAGAAAGTACTTTTTTTTTTCCAAAAGGAAAAATTTTATTATTTTAGTGATGATTGTTCAAAATGAGAATTATGCTGTGGTAATACACACCCAATGTATCTCATTTCAATGAATAAATTACAAAATGATTGACATTATTGATATCTGTAGCGACTACCATTGGCAACCATCCTAGGCGAGCCCATGCATACCTTGTCTAGAATGAAATTAAAAAGAGTGGTCAGCCCTTTACCCTTAAATGGAGCTCGTGGGGCGAGGGGATTAGTCACTGCGATTGACGGTGGATACCTTTGGTTAAACAAAAAAAAAAAATGAAATTAAAAAGTGGAGCTGGGCTGGGCCAGCAACCCAGCCCCTTATTATGTGCCACACGCATAGGGCCGGTGATAAATTCCTGATTTTGAAGGGAAGTCATTGAGTAATTCCTCCTTAAAACTTTTTTCTTTTAACAGAGCTAAACGGGAAATAATAATAAGGTGAGACGCTTAAATAATTCCTTAAAGCCTATGTAAAGAGATGTTGGCAACATCATACGATTCATGCACCCTTTCTACATAATGTTCTTTCCATATATATTTCTCTATGGCCTCCTACCCTGTCTATATCATGCCCGTAGCTGAGTTATCTAGACATTTATGGTTAGAAATTAAGCAGAAATACGCGATGACATCCTTTTTATATCGTCTCTCCTATTTCTTCGTCCTACTTTTCTTTCTAGTCTTATGTCCTCTCCCTAAGAGATTACGTCTTATGTGTACACATTTATGTGAATTTTCATCTATGAAAGTACCTCGTGAAGATGATCTTCCCCTAGAAAACATGTCTCTCATTCATAGTAACCTTTTTCCAAACTCAAGAAATACGTAAAACTTTCCAATCTCAAGACACTTGAGAATCGTACACAAGTTTTATTGCTTTCGAAAATACGATAACGGATTTCAAGCCAACTAAAACCAAAATCTTTCTATTATTCAGTAAGTTTTTTTACCTTCTATATATACATGAACACACAAGCATGCCAAGCTTAAAATTTAGGAAAAATTTGTAAAATACTAATAAATCCTCAAACTTGGATGTATGTTCAAGAATTAGAATAGATTGGATCCTATAAGGTCGAAATTGTAAGTTTACCACCAACAACCCCACATTTCAGCTTCCCTATCATTTCATCATGAGAATTTACCACCACACAAGGATTTCCCCATTTGCCAATGCATGGGAATTTAAGCCCTGCTACTCAGTCTCCCACCAAAGATCACCCACTTTATAATGTGCATGGGAAGCTGGGAGCTAACCTACCAAGGTTGTTAGGCAGCAGTCCAACCTAGAAGAATTTCTTACTTATTGCTTATTATTAGATTGTAAGTGTTAAGGGATAAACTATATAATATCATGACGATATTATTTTGTCTTTTAAAAAGATTATCATCGTGTGTAGAATAATATTAGTTATCTATAGAATCCTATCATTATTAGTGTATTTTCTACCATGATATCTATATAAACAGTGATACACTCAACCCTATATGATTATCTAACCACTTTTCCTCAATTCTTTTTTATGGTATCAGAGTTACCGCTTCCAATGTAGACCTTGAATTTTAACTGCTTTGATAGGTAGATGGTAGCCAATTTTGGTTCTGCTTGTTAGACGAGCCACACTTCTACAATATTTTTTTGTTTTTATTTTACTCCACACTAAATGAAGCCCACTATGCAATCATTAATTTGATTTCACAGCTTGATGAAGTCTCAACATGTATCTTCCGCCCTCTATTTGAAGGCATGTAATATTCATTGGATACACATGTATGTTATTCAAAGATGCTGCTTTGAACCATTGTCACCACCTCCAATACTTGTAGAGGCTTTGCTTTCACTATATATAGTCACCTCCTACTACAATTCTGATTTGCATCACAGATCCACACCCCGCCCTTGCAGACTAACGTTGTCGCAAGACAATATGCTCCACTGCTATTAGTGTTGTCATTGAGCATCTCTATTTCGGCCTTTCTTTGTCATTGGTTAGATTAGGTCTATACTTGTTAGAGTTTGAAAGTGGGTGTTGTCCCACCTTGATGAAATTAAAGGGTTTGAGTATGTATATAAGCTTGTGAGTTACTCCACCCATTGCCAATTAGTTTTGGGTTGAAATTTCATTTGAATTTCTGTGCATGACTCTTTGTTAATTGCCCAATTGATATAAAAATTTAACAGTACTTTTATTATTCTCTCCGTCATCTGTTTTCTAGACCTATGTCTCAACTTTTTTGTCCTCTTTTATTTTTCCTGTTCTAGATCTGGTTTTTTTTTTCCCTTTTTCTGTTTTTAAACCCTTTGAAGAATTTTCTTCATGGCAGTCTCCACAACAAAAAGATGGAGAACTTGCGGCCTAATTGTCAACCACCATACTACGGATTAGCTACAGCTTCTTACTCAATTTTACAAGGCCAATCTAATCGTTCGTTCATCCGCATTCAAATTGAGGTGGAGTATTAAGGGATGTTTTGTATAACGTCAAGACGATGTTATCTTATCGTTTAGGAAGATTATCATCTTGTGTGAAATATTATTATCTCTAGAATCCTATCATTGTTAAGAAAGCTATTGTTATATTCTCTATCTTGACATCTGTATAAACAATGGACTTTTAGAGTTCGTGTGTGAGTTGCTACCTCTCTTTGAGTCTTTGGCTTATCTGTTGGGTTGCGATCATTCATTGCACTCTCTCAATTAGTGGATTTGTTGCTTGTCTCCGCCCATGGTTTTCCCGTTTGGATTTTCCACGTTAAAATCTTGTCTCCTATTTTGTGTGAGATCGTGTCTTATTTTTCTCGAGTTGTTTGTCGTCCTGTATTTTACTTTCCGCTAAATTAATTGCTCGAATACTAACCCTACCAAGTGGCATTTGAACAATGTTCTCTTAGCATTACGTTTTCTGATTATTGTTCAAAATGTGAATTGAACTATGGTAATACACACCGAATGCATCCCAAAAAAAAAAAAAAAGATTGATATTTGATACAATACTAATAACTCGGATAATGACCATGGTACAAGTACCGGGACAAGGAGCATTTGCACCTGCACAGTTTCACATGTCCATGCCCATTTTTTGTCCAAAACCAAATCTAAAGTGGGCCAGGGCTGGCCCAGCAACTCAGCCCACTATTATGTGGTATGCATCGGGCCAGCGAAAGCATTAAAGTAAGAAAATCGCATGGCCCCATTTCTCCATGTACGTTTCTCCATGTGCGTTTCTGCATGTACGTTTCTTTATAACTTGATATCATTTCTATGTTGAAAAATTCAGAAGAAAAATCCTCAATAATACGCCTTGATCATCTCTTCCATTTCTTCCACCCACTTTTCTTTCTACTCTCACATTTCCTCTCTATATTTAAAAATCATCTCCCTAAGAGATTATCTTATATGTAGATATTTATGCGAATCTTCGTACCTTTTCAAGATTGTGTTATCGTAAAGAATACATCTCTATTTTTTAATAGGAGAAAATAAATCTCTTAGTAACCATTTTCAAACCAAAAGTGTCACAATATAAACTTCCCTCTATATGTTTTTTGTCTTGAATTCTCCATTTCACTGGAGTCGAGCTACTATTTTTCCAATAAGAAGTAAAGCTCTCTTATTACAGGTTTTTTCCATTCACAAAATTCGAACTCAAGACCTTATTTAAGGGTAATAAGTGTCAAACCATTTTTTTTTTAATAGCAAAAAGGGGTGGTTATATAAGATTGTCGTTCAGATAAGTACACATATCGTTGGAGATGAGCAACCTCATGGGCTATTCGGTTCCGCCCCTTTTAACACAACTCTATGCATAAAAGGAAAAACTAGCAGTAGTTTGAAGAATTTTAGAAATGTAAAAACCTAAAACAGAACGCACAGAGGACTTATTTCGGAGGTTGGAAGTAACTAAAAGGTTTTCACCCATGATGCTAGAGAAACCCGCTTGTAGAGCATGTTGTAAACTAAAGAGGCAAGCCTTTGCCTCTGCCACATCCATGCCATGAAACCCATCCAGTTGTTTGGGTCCCACTACGACAATGTCACCTAATGAGTCCCGCACAATGAAACTAAGGCAACGTCCCTAGTCATGCAACCTGTCGGCATCAAAGTTACCGGCACAGGTTGGTTCAAGTGCCAAATCACTTGAACCAACCTCTGTTGGTAACTTCCCTCTATGGCTCTATATGTACATAAAGTTTCCAAACTCAAAATATCAGAGAATGTTCCATGAGTTTTGTTACTTTCAAGAATAAGATCACGGATTCCAACCCAACTAAAAATATTTTTTTTAATTATCCCCTACATAATTCATTCTTTTTACCTTCTAAACTTAGATGCTGGCTGGGCCTAGCTCAAAATTCTAGGGACATATCTACTAAAAAAATGGGGATCGATCAATCACACAATCTAATATCCTTAAGTGTACGTGTGTCACACATATTAGCCAACTTAAAAATTAGGAAAGAATTCAGAAAACACTAGTAAATCTAACCTTACAGTTGCACACATTTTCAAAAACCAAAATGGATTGGATCCTACGAAGTTGAAATTGTCAATTGACTACTAACAACCCCAACATTTCAGTTTGCCTATCATTTCATCATGAGAATTTACGACCACACAAGGATTTCCCAATTTGCCAAAGCATGCAAATTGAAGTTAAACCCTACTACTCAGTGTCTCACCAAATTAAAGATCACCCACTGCAACTATACCAGCTGTTTTATCCAGTTCACCCACTTTATGATGTGTATGGGAAGCTGGGAACTAACCTACCAAGGTTGTTAGGCAGCAGTTCAACCTAAAAGAACTTTCTTACTTATTGCTTATTATTAGATTGTAAGTAGCACTTAGTTTGAGGATCTTAAGGCATCTCAAAGTAGAGTAAGTTTATATTAATGGTGAATACTCTAAGAATAGGCTTTTAGTGCATTTGGTTACGTATTATTTGAGATCAAAGTGCAGATATCACGTAAGCTCTTCCTCTGGACTATAGTCTATAAAGGAAACGATGTATTATAGGAGTTGTTAATATTTGAATTTGGTATCTCGGTACTTGAAATTCAAAAAGATTGTGGTTCGATTAAACGAGTGGATCCAGTGATTAAAAGTTGAACAGTAAGTTTTTTCTAAGAAAAAAATCCATGCTCTATGTTAAAGAAACTTTTATTAACATTTAATGTAATTAAATAGTTTTAACGGTTAGATGATAACTCTTTTTTTTAAAAAAAAAATTGTCTTTTGATGAATAAGATTGCAAGGACCTTCATATTCTATTGTCGTCGTATTAGATTTCTACTAAAGTAATTTCCTAATGCATTTGTCCTTCTAAAGTATGTTATACAAGTAATTTTAGTTGGTTAGTTTCACTTATGAAAATGAATCAAGTCACACAATTTCCTAATGCATTTGTCCTTCTAGGAAGGCCCCTAATTTCTTCATCCCAATTCCCAAGCTACTTTTAACATAGAATTTTCATACTAACCAACACATGTTGGTTCAAATGGTTTGACACTTGTTCTTCTTAACTAAGGTCTCGGGTTCGAGTCTTATGAATGAAGAAAATCTAGATGAAATAACTCTACTCCTTATTAGGCCAACAGTAGCTCGACTCCAGTGAAATGAAGGTTCCAAAACCAAAAAAGGAATCCCCATACTATATTATCATCAAGTTGGAATAAAAGAAAGAAGAAGATGAGAGTAAGATTACATGAATACAACTTTTATTGACCTCAAATTGACTAGGACAATCCCTCAAAATGATTAAAAAAAAAACCACTATTATAAATTAAACAACAAAATCTTACCAAAAAGATTCACTGGTCTTGTACCTAGTTGGAATTAAAATCCTAGGGGGCCAGACCCATGAAGGTAGGGCACTGCCCCTCTTATTGGACTATAACGCCCTCAATTAGGACAACCGATGAGGAAACAAAGAGGCATAAAAGAGTAAATTAACCCTTGTTTAAGGGCACTTAGGCTGGCCCTTCTTGTTCAAGATGTCCCTGTAACAAGGGCACTCACCCTTGTCGCCCAAAGGCCCAGTTGGGACACAGTTGCACTTTCCACAGCACATCATGCACAGCTTCTTGCATAGGTCCCTTGGATTCCTTGAGCACCTGTCTACGCACTTTGGAGCACAGAAACTTGGCACTGCCACATTTGCCAAAAAGGGGATTAATGTTAATTAGGAGGAGAAATAATTAAAGTTGATTCTAGCTAGGTTAATATTTGCTTCACATTACAATGGCTAACAAGTTTAATTTGTATATTCGACAAATTAATTAATCTTTTGTGTGATTAAAATAGCTGGTCTAAAAAGATAATCAAAGTTCAAACAAATGAAAGCTATGTTTGATAATAGAGTTTAGAGTAGAGGTTAATAGTTTATAGTAGTCAAAATGTTATAAACCACTACTTACTTAAAAGCGATCGGTAAAACTCAAAATGTAGCTTATGGGCAAGAGGGGTCCTTTTCTTTTTTTGTGCCCTAAAAAAAAGGTCCCTCTCCTTTGTGCTCCCCAAAATGGTACCTATCAAGTGTGGATCTCTAGATGGACTTCTCATTAATGCAATGAAAAAAATAGTGCATTGACTAAATCAAATGATAATATAGTTTAACGAAGTCATCAAATTATGAGAGTGTTTGGTAACAATAGTTGTTTGGAAAAAAATAATTATTTGGGAGAATTTTAGTTGTTTTGACCAAGTCAAATAGTTAAAGGATGTTTGATAAAGAGCTGTTTGCAATAACTGTTTGGCACCAAAAAATTCTTTTTGAAAAAACTATTCCCATTAACCTTTGAGAAGAGCTTTTTGTAAAAATAACATAATTATTCATAAGTTTGAAAAAATTACAGACATCTCAGCAAAAACTAATTCATAAATAAGGGCATAAATGAAAAATTACCAATATATTTTTTTAGAAATAGCTAATTTTTACCACACTTTTTCTAAAAATAGCTAATTCAAACAGCTAATTCAAATACAAACAGCTAACAGCTGTTTACCAAACAGGACCTATATACAACTTTAATATGTTACTACACAGTCGAAGGCAAACGGAAAGAGATCAAGACATACGATAGAAAGAGACTGTTTCTAAGAAACACATACGGAAACAACATATAGACAAAGCAAAGGTAAAGATTGGGGGGGGGGGGGTATATACCTCCAGGAGGAGATTCAAGTGGGGGAGAAGCAGTAGGAGGTTGATATGAAAAGGCCTCTGCAATTTCAAGGAATGTAAAGCATACCACCAAGGATATTACAACCACAACCGTCACAGAAACCTTCATGTTTTTTTTTCCCCCTCTTTTTTCTTCTTTGGTTTGAGAGAGAAAATGGAATGAGATCACTGGAAGTGTAAATGTAGAGAGAGAGAGAGAGAGAGAGAGAGAGAGAGAGCTCTTTTGGCTGAGAGGGATGTGGTGACGAAGGGAAGTGGGTGGGGGAGTGAATTTATAGAGTGATGAAAACGCGTAAAAAATTAATTATTTTTATTTTTTAATTAATGGGGTTATAAGTGGGGTTTTTTCTTGAAAAACAAAAAAAGAAAGAAAAGAAGAGGGCTAGAGAAAATCTTGACAAATTATATTGTAGTTTCAGGTAGGAGTGTCCAAAATTAAGTTTAATTATCCGTTAACAATTTTATATTGGTTATCTTATAATTTCAGTTAATTACTTTAAATTATAATACGTAATTAAATTTATAAATTCGAATTTATGATATAAGTATTTCTGAAAGCCAATGGGGTGGGAAGCTACATACCAAAGTAAATTAAGAGGGGAGAAAGGACAGACAATTGCAGCGGGTCGGTGGGGGGTATTAAGCTTAGCTGATCAGATTCCAGCTGGGGAAGGAAAGAAGTGAAGGGAAGGCCCTACTTATAATTTTATTCATAGTAGTAAAAAGTTTGTACTATGAGTCTATGATAAGTCTACCCCATGTCATATTCCAATCCATCCAACCCACCCCTGGTTAGTGGTGGACCGTGGAAATAGACCTGATAAAAATTAATTCGATCTGAAATTCTGATTTTAACCTCCCGAAAATTTTGAGTCTGAACACGATTTTCTGGACTTGATCTGAAATAAACTGAACCCAAAAAACCCGCAAATAATTTTTGGATTAAACGTTATCCGAACCCGAACCCCCGGTTCAACCCGAATGTTGTATCTTATTTTTTATTTTTCTTTATTTTTTCTCTTAACAATAATAGTTTTTCATTATAACGAATCGTTTAGAGAAATGTTGTACAATTATCACGTCCCTTTGCAAATTAGATGAAGCTACTTGTTCTTTCCCAAATTTATTCTCATAAAATAACGTCATGTACAACTTATAAATGGAACAATTTAGAAAAGGGGCATGAAATAACTATCTTGTCCTAAGAAAATCAATTTAGAATAAAACAAGTATTAAAAATGTGTAAGTTATACCATTATATTCTTAGTTAAATGAATACGTCTCATCGTATTCTAATTAACATTACTCTGTAATAATCTAAAATTTTAATGTTATAATTAATAGATAATTTATAATTATAATATCTTGTACGTCTATAATATTCTTTCGTTTGGTTTCCTTCTAATTGGTCTCGAACTTGATCGATGTCAATGTTGGACAACGGATCAACTTGTGTTTGTGTTAGAATCGACCCACTAATAAAGAATACACCATTAGATAATGATAGGTTAATTAAAGAAGCATCGAATTATTACATGGACTATTAACGGGTCGAACCGTTCCAACCCGTTAACATCCTTTAGATGAGTCAGTCGATGAATAACCTGATCCTTTATTAATATTTTAATATACATGCCAACCCATCCAAATGTGGCTCATTCTCCACTCGTATATTATGTTCATATATCATATTGAAAAGTTTGAACATTTTTTATATTCTTTTCAAAAGTTACAATTACAATGTTTGTTTATTAAATATAAACAATTTTAAGTAATAAATATGTTGAGATTTTGATTTTGACAAACATAGAAATAATTCACTAAGAAGGTGCTCTAAAACCATTGGATATGACCCAAAACCCGCAAAACATAAATACGTCTGCCTGTATTTAACCCGAACCCGAAATACACTCAACCCGTATTTTACTCGAACCTGAATACACTCCACTTGTGTTTAACCCGCCTATCCAAATTAATAGGTCTACATATAATATTAACCTATTCCACCCTCATCTATGCTAGGGAGACTTTCTTTGAAGATTATAGACCTGAAGAATAGTTTATTATGTTCGGTTTTGGGTTGGAATCATGTCATATTTGAGTCGATGTATTTTTTTTATTTGGGTGTGGATTATTAATCTAAAAGATTGTTCAATAAAGGAAAACAACTTCAAAGGAAAAAATTCGGATCAAATTTGGTTTAGTTTTAAATTGGATTAGTCTATTTAAAATGTCTATTCGGATATAAATTCACGTTATTTAGTTTCGATTTTTAGTTCAAATTAAAGTCATTTTCACGTGTTTAATGTTGATGAATTCGGATTTCAATTGGATTAGTTTTGATTTTCGATTAAAATATATGAAAAATCCAAATAATGTTTAGGCTAGCCGAATTCTTTTGAGTTGGGCTTCGTTTTCTTATCGTTGGTTATTTAAAGTTGGGTTTAGTTCAGTCATGTTAAATTATGTTAAAATTAGCTAAATCAAGTTCAAGTTTCAGGTTTATTCGAATTAATCAGGTTAATTTTAAAATGGGTTACAATCAAACCATGAACACTTTGGGTTAGATTGGTTAGATCTGAGTGTGTTTGGTCAAGTCTTTGATTTTGGATATGCTAAGTTTAATTCATTCTTCATTTCTTCTATAAAACACCCTCCTATTTACCAATAGCCCATATTAATTGTATGATAATGGTAAAATATTGAGCCGGAGTTTAGTTAATAGTTTTCTGGAGAGTATTTTGGACAAAAAGAACTTTTTTGGTAAATTAGTTGTCGATCTGCAAGAATATTTTATGTCCAAAAAGCTGACTTAAAAAATTTTGAAAATACTAGTATAGCTTTGTGGAATTATCTTTTTGGAAATTAAATTTCTGTCCCATAACTTTATCACAAATAATTAACTTTATCAAATATTTTTTTCGTGAAACAACTAATATAAACAACTGATACAAATGACTGACGCAAACAATTTACAACGTACAACCAACATTGAATAACTATTTGCCAAAGCGTAAAAGTTTTTATGGCTTAGAAAGGAGGAAGAAAGGAGGTAGATATATTACACTTCATGTGCTTTGTGGCCAGCTAAAATTTAATCTTTTTTTACTGTTCGGCTATTTGTTTTACTTTTATCATAATTGATCTAACTGTTGGTCCATATAGAGGTAGAACTCTCTCATCACAGGTTGTCTCCATTCATAAGATTTACATCTTTGACCTTACTTAAGGGAAACAAGTATCAAACCACCTAAACTAACATGTATTGTAAATTAAATTTTCACTCTTGCTTAGAAGTATAATGTTTTTCAAGGAGAATGATAACTATATTCATTAAAAGGTTGTGCTATCACGTATCTAAATTTTGGATGAAATGGTATAACTGAGTAGTGGAATATAACGATCAATTGTGTAAAATAGACTCTTTATCAATAACTATTTACAATTATAAAATTGCACATACGATTCTTGTTAGGGGATATAAGTGATCTAAGTAAGATGTTATTTTGTACCCGTTAGTATAATCAATAAATATTAGAATTTCGCCAATTAATTGTTAATTGTAACTATTAAAAATTTGATAATTTTAAATTGAATAGCATACTAGTTTAAATTAAAGTAAAACATTTAAGCAGTATCTTACCACCAAATAAGATACACGTCATCCCTCGCTTAGAAATGCTGTATGCCTGTATGAAAAAATTATAGGGTCAAAAAGTCTGGATGGTTACCAATTTGCCTCCCCTGAATTAAACCAGGCCAACTCTTTTTTTTTTCTGTTTTTTATTGGTGGTTTTATCAAAGTTGGTATGTAATAGAACTGAGGAATCAATATGCATCAAGGGGAACCTTGGAGCAGCGGTAAGGTTGTCTCCGTATGACCAAAACATCACGGATTCAAGCCATGGAATCAGCTACTAACAAAGTCAGGTTGGGCTGCCTTCAATTCACCCATTGGGGTACGGCCCTTCCCTGGACTCTGCGTGAACGCGGGATACTTGTGCACCGGACTGCCTTTGGAATCAATATGCATGAAAGTCAGTGACTGGGTGAAGGTCAGACTAAATAATGAATTAGATTGCACGAAAGAAATTAATAGAGAATTGGAGGTCAACTTTGATGGCAAGAAGGAAAAGAAGTTTCCTGGTAGGGAGAGAGGGACAGAGACAGAGAGAAATCACATTTGAATTGATGCTCTTTGTTCTCTGTATCTGCATTGTATACGATGCGAGTATTATTTTCAACAGAATTAATTCTCAGTTTATTGTATTATAGTTTCAAAGTCATTGGATCTTGTGCTGTGATGAGCCTTGCCCAGTTGTCATATGGGACACCTTGTGTAGTTCATATCCAACTCATATTACAATTTACAATGGTTTGTGGCATGAAGCAGTGATCACTAATAGAACGGTCAATTTTTTAGAGTATATGTTTTTATTATCTGCATGTATATATTTCTATGCGTGTATTTATCATATATATTTTTTTAATATATATTTATTGATGTGGCTCTAGGGAGTATGTGTTACCAAAAGTATGATATACATATTGAACTTAGACTGTCAACATGAGTTGACAATGTTTAATGGACGATTATATATTAAAACAAAAAACTATGACCTAGTCAAACTTATTAAACTCATACCAAGGGGGTTTTAGTCTAATGGTTAGTACTGAGATTTTAGGTACATCAGATTTCATGTTTGATCATCCCTCTCCTATTGTATTATATAATTATATTGTAATGCCCTCTGTGACTCCTATGAATCTCAAAAAGTTACTAAAGTCATGTAGCAAATGGAGTATGTGTTTCTAGCAATACTTTATAGGAATTGTGTTTAAAGGTTATAGATTTCGTAAGTGTACCCATTTTTTTAGTGTGAATAAAACTTAAAAAGCAAATCCTTAGGAATTATCTATTTTATCAAGGTGGTTAATTATATTTTCATTAATTCTATGAGGAGCTTAATGGTTGGGAGAAAAAAGCCAAACTCTTGTGACTCAATTGGCATCGACACACCATATTCATTGCAACCATCTCGGTTCCATTCATAAGAGGCACAATGCTCCGCCCCCCCCCGCCCCCCCCCAAAAAAAGAAAAAAAAAAGCATAGACATAGGTTCTATATATATTGTCAAAATTTCTGCTTGCGAGTGTTTCATATATATTGTCAAAATCTCTTCATTGAGTAGACAAAAAAAAATTTCACTTGAAACATTAGACTAATAAATAATGTTATCTTTTCAGTTTTCCAAAATTTGAGAACTTTCTGGAGAATGAAGAGAGCATAATACTAGCTTCTATACATCCTTACGCTCCAAAAACAAAATTGTAAGTATAAAATTATTCACATTTAGGCAGAAACAGGAACTGACTTCGATAACTGTACATTAAAGTGTAGTATAAGTAATCAGCACATCACGCAAGACAGCAACACTCAACCTACAGGTAAAAATCGAATGTCAAAACTCAAAAATACGACGGAACTCCTACTGGAGATTATCTCCAAACTGGGTGCCTGAATCACGTCAGGCATAGCATTGGTTCAAGGTTGGAGAAGAGGCAATGCCATGACTGCACCAAGGAATGAGAACAGCAGCAGCAGCATCCAGGTTGGGATCGATGGGCTCCTGTTGTCTCTTCTCTCCTTCTCAGCTCCTCGCTCTTGGTTTTCTTCTATATTACTACCAACCCTTTCCTTAGGAGACGAGGAATTATGTTCTTGAGAAGGTGAAGATGACTTCTCTGACTGCACCTGCTGGTTGTACTTGTCGACATACTCTGGAAACAGTTTCCTGAAAGCCGGGCTGGTATTGAAAGCACCAAACAAGGGTCAGTCAGTCCATGAATTTCAGAAAGCCACCTTCCAAATCGAATGATACTAGGCTGTTGACACTTTTAATCCAGGGTTCAGAAGGAAAAACAGCCCTAAAAAATAGCCTCTTTGCAATGAAAGTAAAGACCAGTACATTTAGTAACCAACACCTGCAAAAATAAATAAATAAACAAATAAATAACGAAGCGGGGGGGGGCCCCCGGCGTCTTGTTTCCCCACACAGGACTCCAGGATAATGGTATGTTCGGAATGCTGTTCCTTAGAAGACAGGGTCCTACAATGAACAAGATTGGATCATACACAATAGAACATGGTTTCTAGGGTGCGTTACACGTTGAATTGTTTACTGAACAGGGTAACCTGAGGAAGGATTTCTGAGCACCAACTTACATGTAAATGCATAAATAATACCATCAACTCCAGTGGCATGTTTGCCGTAGGCAGCCACTGCAGTTAAATGTCCAACTACGCGAGAAATGTCTCGATGCAATCTGTAAAGTTAAAGAAATGCGCCGAAAAGAATGCTAGCCTGAGCCACTCTAGCCTGAATACAACCTACCAAATGCTATCACAGGGGCCAGAGTGGCTTTGTAAAGACTGACCATTGTCAATTGTGGATCAGGCTAAATTGCTCAGCAAGCAACAATAATCAGCAAATGTTCTGACTCACAAAGTGTAACAGCCAGAAAGCATTAGCAGCCATGTGCTTACATTTTACAATTGAAAGCAAGGGAAGCTTTCGCTAGACGTCGTTTCTCCTCAACAGTGGTTGTAATGCTCCCTGTCGTCGGGCTGTTGTCCATCTGCAGGATAACAAGGTAAACTCAGGGCAAGCAATTTGATCGTTGAAACTAACTAAATAGCTATGGAAAATAAAATGAAAAAAGAATCAAAGGAAATGAATTGTTTATGAGCATATAAGCTAGCAGCCAGGTCGCATTAAGATAGGGATGGCAACAGCCAAAAGACAATGAAAACAGGAAATGGCATTCTTCTATGGTATAACATATTGCAAAAAAACTCTTTTGTAAATTAGGCAAAAGTGCACACATTGGCCCTAGAACAAATAAATTATAATAAGTTGAAATTTGCAACCTTTTTATCATTAAAATATGGATTACAGGAATTTTAAAAAAATCAAAATTATGCATACTTAAGAGGGCTCCATCCATGGAGGAAAGAACCTATAGGTGAGTTCTCCCCGAAGTTCCTTTAGGGTTTATGGAAATGAACTCTTTCTGAAACAGGGAAACATGAAATATGCTTTCCACACAATATATGCCAGTAGGATTGATACCAAAGCAGAAATTAGTGTTCTTTGAGCAAAAAACCAAACAACACATGAGAACAGAGAAAGTCACTTAAACAAAATTACAAGCAGCAAGAACAATCGTCAACTAGCAAATACAAACTTACCATGAATGAAAGGAGTCCATTAAGAATGCTGCATTCAGAAATAAAAGCAGTCAGGGCAATGAAACTATGCAAGACATCAAAACAAGTCCACCTCTTTCGGTAAAAGCAGGTAACAATAAGAACATAACAAAATTTACAGCGTCAACTGTTCAGGGCTATAACATGAGCAATAAACCATTGCTACCTTAACAACGTTAAACCAGCTTCAATGCGTACATACAATTACACATAAAGCTGACAGCAGTTTGACTGAACAGTATAACAAACATGATAGTTGCACTAGGGAACTGGTTCAAGTCAATAATTCAGTACAGGGCTCATCCCAGAAAAGCCAAATTTCATGCCAATCTTAAGCCACAATACTACATAAAAAAAGGTACCATTGGGAATAATAAAGGCTAACATACATTTTCTTACCTTGATACTGACCACATTGGGTTCCAGCTCTCGGGATGATCTGCAAAAACGATAAAGAAGGCAACCGTCATGGGAGCAAAACCATTATTTAAAAAAATATATCCACCAAAAAGAAAAAAATGAGGCTTGAATACTTACAATCACTTATTGATCAGCAAATTTTCTTTTGAGTCTCAAACCGGCCATTCGGGGTTGTCATGCTGCTCAAAATGGAACATATTAATGTATGTTAGTTACTTTATTCTTCAAACATGGATGAGGGGCTAACAATCAATTAAGGAATTTTTTTAAGGCAAGAAAGCCTCATTAATAAATGAACAATTTTTTAAGGCGGCACAAATACCTGATTCCTGGGGGCTTAAACGGATATTCTGGGGGAAACTTGATCTTCCCATAATAATATCCACCTTTGTAGACATAGGCAGAAAAAATAAATAAATATATCAGAATCACTTTATGAAATGGAGGAGCCATGAGACTCAAGACTCCAGCTCCACTCGACAACACAAATAAATTCTCTGCTAATAGGCAAGTAAACAAGTTACACAAAGGACAGACCTGCAAAAGGCGTTCCTTCGCTTCCCTCCAATACATAATCTGAAATTTTAAAAAATAAGAAAAACAGTAGCAGATCAAAAAAGAAAAACATAAATAAAAGATATAAGACCCCTCCAATGCATGTATTGAGATCTCTACTTAAAAAGTTTGAAAAAACAACTAAGCTATACTACATGAAGCCCAATTCATAGGTGATTCGGTGCAGCTAAAACTTGGGTCCCCTGGCTCACTGCAGTTGTATACTTGAGGGTTTTGTTATTTCTTTTTTTTTTTTTTAAATAAGGTGTACACTAGAGGATTTTCCCATTCCGAAATAGAAAAAGGAACTCTAATCCAGCTTAAATAGCCACATATCTATATGCTCACAACCCAAATTGAATAAATTAGGAGAAGACTGCTTCAGAGTTCAGGAATTAGAACTCCACCTAAAGCTTTGTTACATCATAGAACAGATTCGGAAAACATAGGCATGCAATTTTAATGGAATCAAAAGTGGTGACTCCCATATAAAACTTTCAACCAGGCCCCTGTCAGGATAGGTGAGGAATCGGTCAGGGGAAAGGGCCCTTGCGGCCAGCGCTTGCTGACGAATAGAATGAGCTGCGACTAAATCATCCAGGAGGCAGTTGCGACAGGAAGAAGTAGCTAGCACCATCCAGCTTTCGAGTAAAGTGCAGAGGGACACAACTTGGGCACAAAAAAGGAGCATTTCAACATGGGCACAACAAGGACTACTCTGTTGTTTCTACATGTCAGAAACACAAAATAGAACATCCTCAATTTGTCCTTACATCATAGTTTTTTCCATAATGATCAAAGCTCCCCACCAAATTCTCACAAGTTTGAACATGTTCCCAATCAACCGATCACAATTTGTTCAACTAGAAAGCTCATGCAGACGCATTAAAGGGACTAAAGCTGCTCACTAATTCCATCCCCAATCCCACCAACAGGAGGGTTCACATTGACTGGTCCGTACAAAATGAGAAGTAATTCAAACTGGCTTAATCATAAGATGAAAATAAAATACAAGACTGCTTCTTTGATGATATAAATAATGTTGAAGCACAACTTACGCCATTCAAGAATATCATTTGGAGAAGGACGAGCAACAATATGAGGCACGGGCTCCTGCAAGTTCGCAAAGTGCAAAATATTATCTCACTGCTAGTGGCAGGGGAAGAATTCAACTAAATCCAGTAAAAGAGACGGATTTTTTTTGGTTGGGGGGGGGGGGGGGTATCCATCTTCATCACATGAGCAGAATAGGGAGGCTACACCTGGCCAGTTTAGGAGCTTCACGTGCAAAGAGAGAAAAGTAATTCATTTTCATTCCCCATGTGCAAAAGATCTTTGAGAGTTGACTCTCAGGTGTTTTGGTTTTCTCTGAGCCAAGGCTAATTTTATTGAACAACATCTAATGACTTGGCAGGGTGTTTTCTGAAGAAAAGAAGAAAAGCCAAAAAGAAGGCCATTGCCGCTATTCCTAACATTATTTTTACAATGACTCGAACTGTTAAAAAATACAGCAGTTTTTGTACTTACACCAACTTTGCCTAAATTCAAGAGTGTACTGATATTGTAAACAACTCAAATGGATGAAAGCAAAATCAAATATTTCGCAAGTTTAACAAAACAATAAAAAAAGAAGAGGAAAAAATATATTCATGCACTTGGGTGGGACTTGGATCAGATATATGATCAAATTCGGATAGGCTTCTTCTCTGTTTGGTCTTGAATTAGATTTCTTCACCTTAGATTGGATCAGATTAAAGCTTTTTGGATAGTATTGCCATTCGTAGGCAGTAGGCACACCTCAAGCTCAGGTACACGGCATGTACCTTATAAACCTTATGGACACTCATGGCATAGATGAGATAGTAAACCTCTAAAGCTAAAAATTTCTTCGTATATTGATAATCAGTGATAACCTCGACGTAGGTTATCAACCCCCTCCCCCCCCCCCCCCCCCCACCAACTTACTTTCCTTTTCTCTTCTCAAATTTCCTTCATGTTTTCAAAATCATCAGGATCATTGTCATCCCCCCCCCCCTCTCTCTGCTAAAAGCCTAAAGCTTAGGCTATCTTCCATGGTAGAATTTGAAATAGCATTAAAAAATTTGATGAAGTTCACAAAAAAAAAATTAAAAAAAAATAAGTATGTTCGTTTGATTAACTAGTGTTTTAACTCATGTTTTCAGTATTGTTAGAGTTGAATGCAGCATTTGTGACAGATAAATAAAGTTTGCTTTTTGCATAAAGTATCATTTCATTTTGTTTATCTTGAAATACCCTTTTGTCAATTTTATATTTAGCAAATTCTAAGTTATTTTATGCAAATTGACAATACAACTAAACCAATAGTTAATATACTGAACACAATTTCTAAAACCACTTGGTTAAGCAGCTACTTACTAACGGCTGAAGTGTAACACCTAAGTCTAACAACTATCACAAACCAATGTCCATTAGTCACGCAAACCACTAGTTTTTCAGAAAATGGCCTCAAAGAGTGGTGCTGCTTTTATTTAATGAATGGCCCATTCTAAATTCTTAGTGCATCACTCTTGCAGGAGCCCTGAAGGCACATTCTTCTGTTTGCTTTGTTCTGGGGGGCAACATTTTAGCTTTGAGACAATCGAGACGATTATTTTTATGAACGTTCTCACTGATTTGTATGGCTTCGAATTCTCCAGTTTTTTCTACAAAGATTATAACAAACATTACAGCAAAATTATATCAGTAAAACTATAGCGTCAATCAATCATCAACGCAAGACCGTGTGTTCAGTCCATTCTCACAATCTGTGATGTGTGCATTTTGCCTTCCCCTTAAGCATTGGCTCATAGGACCCTTTGCACTTGAATGTACCTCTAATATAACATCCCCCCGGAAGCAAAGACTGACAACAAGTAACATAATCCACGCAGAAAGAAAGAGAGAGATCATCCTCTGGACAATCATTCTATTATGGACAGTGAAGTCGAACAGAAGTAGGAATTTGCCACGACAAAAGAATGAAAGAGAAACCATACCTTACAGAGTGCTCTAAACTCCTTCTGAAGCCGTTTAACACAAGCCTTTTCTGCCATTTAATCTTCTAAATGCAAGTCTGTTCTTGATCCTTAGCTTACAAATTGAACTGTAGCAAGCAAGAGCAACTGAATTACATTAGGATTGACAAACAATCCTTGATGCCTAATGCCCTCTTACATCCAAGCATGCACCAAACTCCAAATTCATCAAATCAACAAAGAACAAACTTCAAGTTCCAGTCAACTCAATACTATAAATACTCTGAAAGTTCCAGGCCAAAAACAGCAAACCAGGAATTTACCATATTGGGCACAAAAATATGGTCCATTACATAAATATAGTCTTATTTGAATGGAAGATCAGAACTAATGCCTCTGCAGCCTTATACACCATAATTCACTTTCATTATTGCTCCAGGAATCACATGAGCCTTCCACAGGCTATACAAGCCCCACCAACTCAAACTCACAAGACGATTTAGCCCCCAGCATTCATTCTACTAGCACCATAGTTCACCATTTTGTTCAGTATTAAGGATTTTGCACAGTAGCAACTCCAGCATGTGTCTACCCTTTTAACAGTCATTATAGAAACTTACTCCAACAAATGCATTTAAAACCCATCAATATAGTTCACATTTCAACAATAGTGATCACTCTGTTAGTTTTTTGTAGCTTCTTACTTTCTCAGAATCTATAAGCTATGCCAATAGGAAATTCCCTCCGCCCCCCCCCCCCCCAAAAAAAATTCCTCTAAGGATCTAACAAATCCAAGAACCCTACTTGGAGCATAAAACATCAAATATTTTGTCATCAGAATGGATATAGTAGAACCTCTAGACATGATTCAAGTGCTCAAGATGTTGGAATTTGCATTTAAGAAAAGCATGACATGCTCCATATCACCAAGTAGCCTAATGCAAGAAGTTAGAAATGGCATGCTCCTCCGGACAGCACACTCCACAAACATTCAATACGGCTAACAAAAAGCTTAATATTGATAGCTACAAGTGGTGTTAGTGGAATAGATGAGGGGCCCAAATCAGCTTGATTTTAGAAAGACAAGTCGCACATAAAAGTAAATCCGAACATAGCCCTAGTCACCATAGAAGCTACAGTCAACTGATGTCATTGAAAAAATCTATCTTTTCCCCATCCATGTTCGAACCTTGAAGATAGATAATGATAATAGTAGATTCATGTGATAGCACCAACAAATTTCAGATGGACACCTCACTCTAACCAGCGAAAGGAGCCATAAATGCTATGATCAAAAGCCCAAACATATTAAGCCTGATGCCATGCAAGGGTTTGCAATTTACGACCTAAAGATCCACATGAATTATCCTACCCTTTTCCAATTTCTTGAAAAAAAATATATAATTTGGCTCTTGCTTAAATGAGAATTGAAAGCTCAATTATAGCGCATAATGAAAACTTGAGCAACCGAGGTAGAGATCACAAATTAGACTTCGAATTACTCAAATGGCGTCCTAGAACCCTTGAATTTCAATAAAGAAGTGGACAACGAAGATAGAAAATGGCATACATCAAAAGTACCTAACAAGGACAGAAAAAAGGAACTTTAAATCAGTTGCAAAGAACCCTAGAAAAGTGCCCAAAGCCCCTCATTACTGAATCACTATCAATCAAAAGCAGCATAAGAAGAACCCTAAACAAACAAAAGTTGACGAATTTGAAATCAAATCGAAATGGGTAAAAGAATGAAGGGAAAATTACATTGAATGTTGAGATTCAAATCGAGAACACATTACCTAGTTAGCAACAAGGGGCCGGCATCACCAAAGAGGAGGTCGCAGCTCAAGCTCACACCCCCCCCCCCCCCCCAAAGTCTCTCCTATTGCCTCTTTTCCCTTCCTTTTCTTTTTCTTTTTTTTCCTCTTCTCCATCTTCTTTTCTCAGTCCTTACCCTTTATTTCCCGGGCCCCCAGGTGGATGTCTATAAGGGACAAAATATTATATACTCCCGAAAGTATGTACTTCCAATATTACATGTATATTTTTTTTTCAATGTGTATTTATTATATAAACAGTTAGTAATATATATTTTACTAACGTGACTTCCACAAGTATATACTCTCGGATCTGTAATATAGATTTTGTGTATAAGGTCAAAAGATAGGAAAATTGCCAAACATATACTGACGTCATCAATAGGATTTGGATATGTCAAACTAAATTTCCTTTGGTGGAAAATAGTTTGTTTAGGGAAAAAAATAATTAGAGATTAGTGGGATAAATGTTTGTTATATGAGATGACTCAAATTATACTAGTAGCATAAGAATCGTGAATGGTCAAACTATAGAAGGCTGCGTGAGGAAGTAGAGATTTCAGAAAACCAATTTGGTTTCATGCCAGGCAAGTCGACCGTTGAGGCGATCTACCTCCTCAGAGGACTCATGGGCTTGTCCAGGGATAGAAAGGTGGATCTCCATATGATGTTCATTGATATGGAGAAGGCGTACGATAGAGTTCCAAGGGAGGTATTATGGAAGTGTTTGGAAGATAAAAGGGTGTCACCCACATACATTCGTGTAATCAAAGATATGTACGAGGGCGGGCAGATGAGTGTTAGGACTCCGGGAGGGGTCTCCAATGACTTTGCGGTTAGTTTGAGCCTGCATCAGGGCTCCGCCTTAAGCCCATTTCTTTTCACATTAGTTTTGGATGAACTCACTAGAGGAATCCAAGACGAGGTGCCTTGGTGCATGTTATTTGCAGATGACATCGTTCTTATCGACGTGACCAGGCAGCGGGTGAATGACAGGTTGGAGAGTTGGAGGCATACGCTGGAGACTAGGGGCTTTCGGTTGAGTCGATCAAAAACAGAATACATCCACTGTTATTTCAGCGGAAGGATAGAAGAGGGGGGAGAGATCGTTCTGGATGGGAGGGTCATACCGAAGGTCGCTAAACTTAAATATCTGGGCTCGATCACTCAGCAGAATGGGGACATTAACGATGATATTAGCCACCGGATTAGAGTGCGCTGGCAAAAGTGGAAATCCGCGTCAGGCGTGTTGTGTGACAAAAGAGTGTCCATGGGATTGAAAGGCAAAGTCTATCGTATGGTAGTTAGACTAGCTGTTCTCTATGGATTGGAGTATTTTCCTTTGAAAAAGACGCAGGCCCAAAGGTTGATAGTAGCTGAGATGAGAATGGTCAGGTGGATGTGTGGTTTTACGAGATTGGACAGAATTAGGAATGGAATCATCAGGGGTTTAGCTAAAGTGGCCCCCATAGAGGAGAAGATGAGGGAATCGAGGCTCAAATGATTCGGCCACGTGAAGAGGAGAAGTGTGGCCGCCCCCGTGCGTAGGTGTGAGATGATCAACCCTCCCGGTGGTAAGAGAGGGAGGGGTAGACTGAAGAAGAGCCTAGAAGAAGTGGTTAGAGAGGACCTGAGAGTTATCGGTCTAACGGATGACATGGCTCAGGATAGGAGGCTGTGGCGGGTCAGGATTAGGGTTTCTGATTGTAAGGGACCGACTCTGTAGGTGGCAATAGCTTATGCAGTGTGGGGCGGGTAGGGTTTTGGTGTGCTTGTCTGCAGGTCGTGCTTTGCTGGGTTGTGACGACACCACGCGCCTCTGGTTGGTTGAGGTATGTCTCCGCTCCCTCCTTATTTGCTATCCGTTACCTTTTCTCTTCCTCTTTCTCTTACTCGATAAATGGTTTTACAATTGTTTTCTCTATAAACCTTTTTCACAAAACTGTTTTTGTGGGTCTTATGGAATCAACATCTCTATGGGTAGAAATACCGGTAGATATAAGGTTGTCTACAGTTGGATCTCCCCAGACCCCACAAAAGCGGGACCCACACTGGGAGTTTGTTGTTGTTGTTGTTGTTGTTGTCCTTGGAAATTTATCATGGTGGGCAGGGTGTTAAGTTTTGTGTTCTCTTCCAATAAGTCTATATATTTGTTTGAATGCATAGTGTTACTAAGAAAGAGGAGGCATCTATGGTGATCAAGATAATTTATACAAGAAATTATTATTTAGGCAAGGTCAAAATCTAAATATTGATTTGAAAGATGAGACAGGCACGCTTGCATGGTAGATTTTATTGTCTAGTGATGAAACATTGGTTGCTTAGGCATCGATTTATATAGTGAAGGTGTCTTTCTTCTCTTCCCACTTTCAAAACAACCAATTTGATAAAGGGTATTTCGACCCGCTAATTGAACTAATACATATTTAGTGTTGTTTGTTTTTAGTGCACGTGTGTGTAATTGTCAAAGATTTTCAACTTCTAAAATATTTTCACTTAAAAAAAACATGTCGATCTCTTGAAATCGATTTCTCCACAAATAAAGATGTCCGCAGAATATTATTAGGTTCTCAAAAACGTTACCTACAACATTAAACATTACTTGTTGCCTGAAGTATTATTTCAAACACTAGTTTATTTAACACAATGTTTGAATAATTGGTATTATGAGTTGGCGAATCAAATGCTATCATAGACACCATTGCAAAGCATAGTGTAAGTGTATCAACATTAAATGGCGAATTAAATGCTTTGGATTGACCATAGTGGAGTGTGTTAAAACTTGGATAGTTTCAAAGTTGAGACACTCGAACAGAATTTCAATGTTAATGAACTTAATTTTGGTTATGTGCAGACTTTGGGAGTAATATGAGCTAACTTTGGTATGTTAATAGAGATCAAAATAACAAGGATATGATTTGGCTAAAGGCAAAGTCGCACCAAGCCTAGAGACCTATCAATAACTTGATTAAAGGCCAAGTCGCTCTCAGCCTATGTAAAGAATACACTCAATTCACCACCAAATATACTTGCATAAAGGGATAGAGATTTTTGGAGTTAGGAAATTTGCTTTATATTCACTTCAACTTTTGGTTATATGTTCTAAATGGATTACAAACCTTTGCAATTTATAGGGAAAAGGGGATTAACTCCTTGCAAATGAAAAACAAAGCATTAAACTAATGCACTTAACTAGAAAGCATTAAAACAAGGAATCCGGAAAATAAAAGAAAAAATACAAAGAGACTAGGCTTATTATACTAATTTAACCCCTTTTGTTGACCCTTTCCTTGTGTAAGGTTTTGATGATGTCAAACACAAATGTGTTAGTCCAAATATATTAGTCCTTATAATAATACTTGAATTTGTGCTATGATTGGTTAAGAAAGTTGGTTGAGAACAGTGATTAAGAACAGAGCTTGAACGATCAGATGAAGTTTCAGAAACAGTTTCTAAAACAGCAATACTTCAAGTCTAAGAGCAACATGAAGTTTCAGGAACAATCTTCAGGAACAGTTCTTAGCAGTATCAAGTTTGTTGAAATTGCAAGTCATCTGCTTCATCAACAAGAAGTCATGGGTTTGGTAGTATTTTTTCTTTATTAGACTTACTGTTAATATGCCAGTGAGAGGATCCCAATTTCATGTTTGCTTTTGAAAAATCTTTTTGAGATACTCTGGGAACAGGTCAGGGTCCTGACTGGGAACAGTTCCTGGTAAAGCACCCTGAGTATTCTCAGCAACGTCTGGCAAAAGATTTTACGATTCTTTTCTATTTTTGGGCTGATAATTTTTGCTACATGATAAAGTATTTTTCAACTGCAACCCAACAAATTTTCAAACGTAAAATCTCTAAATTTTTAGGATAAGATTTGGATAAGATTTCGCAAATTCAAATTTAATCTCCCTTCTCCTATTTTTAGCAAAGTCCTAAGATTGTGGAAAAGATTGGACGTTGGCTGCTGGAATATGTGGTTTTTATTTCACGTTAATAGTGAAAGAAGCGCAGTCACACTCTCAACTAGTCGTTTTTGTTTCAAGCTATAAAAAGGAGTTTTGTGCCAACGTTTTGCTGTGTGGTTTTTCAGATTTTGTGAGTTCTTACTGAGCCAAATTTCCAGAGTGAAAAACCTGTAAAAGAGAGCAAAAAATTGAGTCTTCCTCATTGGCATATTAGGCGCTTCATTGTACCTTACACTTGCTTTATTAGAAGTTGCTAAGTAAGGTGTATTCTTTTTGTTTGTGTAAAAGAATCGAATTGTCCTAAGTCTAAGGTAACTAAGGACGTGGGGTGATTGTCTAGGGTAGACAATTACGTGTTGTTGCAAGTTGTAACGTGGGGTTACTATTGTAACGTGTTCAGCCCGTTAGTAGAATTTTTGTGAAAATCCTACAGAGGTAGGTCGTGGTTTTCCCACCTCAGATGGGCTAGAGGTGGTTTTCCACGTAAAATCTTGTATCTTCATTCTTATTTTTGCATTCATTCTTACCCCGAACACATTACGAAAGCTTGGTAGGAACAGTTCCCTGCTAACCATACGTTGTTCAGAAACTGTTCTCCACGAGTGTTTTCAAAAGTGCAAAAATTTATCACACACAATTCACCCCCCCTCTTGTGTGAGTAACCTCATAAATACAACAAGTGGTATCAGAGCAGGTTCTCAATCACAAAGACTAACCTCTTGAGAGATCCGAAAAATGAGTACTCCACAAGGCATGCTTGAAGGACAATCAGTGACTCGACCTCCGTATTTCAATGGGCAACACTACAGCTGGTGGAAAAACCGCATGGAAAATTATATCCAAGCGGATGACTATGAGCTGTGGTTGATTATCAAAGGAGGTGCGCTTGTTCCCACAAAGACTAATGAAAAGGGAGAAACTGTTCCCAAAACACCTGACGAATTCAATGCTGAAGACTTCAAGAAAATGGAGAAAAATGCCAAGGCCAAAAAACTGTTGTACTTTGGCCTTGGACCTGATGAATACTCACGCATCTGTGAGTGTGAAACTGCCAAGCAAATTTGGGACGCATTGGAGATAACTCATGAAGGAACAAGCAAAGTGAAGCAATCGAGGATTGAGCTACTCATGCGGAAGTATGAGTTGTTTGAAATGGGTGACAAAGAATCAATTATGGAGATGTACACCAGATTCACCCATATTACCAATGAGCTCAAATCCTTGGGCAAAGCTTTCACTACCGAGGAGCTTGTAAGGAAGATTCTGAGATTTCTACCACAGACTTGGGAAGCTAAAGTGACCGCAATACAGGAAGCCAAAGATATGAAAAGTATCTCTCTTGATGAGCTCATAGGGAATCTTCAAACCTATGAACTCAGAAGGAGCTCGCAGCAAAAGGAAGAAAACAAGAGAGATAGAGGGCTGGCTTTAAAAGCCTTAGAAGAAGATAGCTCAGACATGGATGAAGAAGATATGGCCCTAATAACTCGGAAATTCAAAAAATTCTTCAGAAAATCCAAGAAGCTGTCGAAAAAGAAAAATCCTGTCAAAACCAAGAACAGTGACAAGGAACAGTTCCCGGGATGTTTCAAATGTGTTAAGCGTGATCACTTTGTCAAGAACTGTCCCCTGCTAAAAGAGGAACAACCTCAGGAACAGTTCCGAAATCAAGGCAGGAAACAGTTCCCAAACAAGGCTGCCAAGCGGTTCTCACGTGCAATGTTAGCGGCATGGGGAGAAACAACTGAAGAGGATGAGAACTCAGATGAAGAAGAGGCTGAACTGGCACTGATGGCCAGAAGTGACTCAGAATCTGAGAATGAACCTATGGACAGCCTTGCTGAACTTAAAGGAAAGGTACGTAGACTGAGTAAGTTTAAGCTTGAGGAATTACTTACTACTCTAATGGATGAATATGATGCTTTAAATACTGAAAATGTCATGCTAAAAGACACATGTTCTGAGCTAAAAAGAGACATTAGCGTAGTTGAGTTTGCAAATGACATCCTTAAAGAAGAAAAAGTCGAGTTAGAGGAACAGACCGCAGTAGTAAGCCACGACCTTGACGTAGTAAACAACAAAATGAAGGATTTGGAAGGAGAGTGCCTTCAGCTGAAACAAAAGATAGAGTACTTGACCATGGAGAATGCTCAGCTTCTTGAAAAACTCAATGAGACCGAGTCAAACCTAGCCAGGAACAAGCAATGGAATAGTTCCTCAACGGCACTCAAGTGGCTGAACACACACCATAATAGGAATAAAAATGGTCTAGGCTTTATGGCTAAGCATACTGACTACCCAGTGAATAGGAAGTATGTAAGTTTACCTGAATACATTGTTTGTTATCACTGTGGTAAAACCGGTCACTATCGTTATACTTGCCCGTCAAGAAAGAATGCCATGGAAAGAAGTATGATTTATGTAAAACAGATATGGGTTAAGAAAAATGAGATTTACTTGTCAAAAAGAATGGGACCCAAGTGGATCTGGGTTCCCAAAACTAACCCGTAATCTATTTTGTAGACTAAAGTGAGAGGGAACAACCTAGGAAACAAGCTTGGGAACAAGCAGATGTGGTATGTAGACAGTGGTTGTTCAAGGCACATGACCGGTGAAAAATCAAACTTCCTCTCACTCACAGCCTCTGAAGGGGGAAGCGTGGCCTTTGGAAACGGTAAGGCAGGGGCCATTACCGGTATAGGCAAGATTGGTGAGTCACCTTCCCACTCAATTGAAAATGTGTACTTGGTTGATGGGTTACAGCATAACTTGCTAAGTGTATCTCAACTATGTGATAAAGATAATTTAGTAGTATTTTCTGATAAACATTGCTTGGTAGTCAATATCAATTCTGGAGATGTTGTGTTGAGGGGGAAGCGTCACAAAAATGTTTATAAAGTCTCTATTCTTCCCCCTTCCCCAAAGTAACCTGACTTGCCTAAGTGCTATAAGTGAAGATGTCTTACTCTGGCACAAAAGACTAGGTCATGCAAGCCTTTCTCTTTTGAACAAGTTGGTTTCAAAAGATCTAGTGATTGGCCTACCTTCCATCAAATTCAATGATGACAAGGTATGTGATGCTTGTGCCAGAGGCAAGCAAGTCAGGACCTCTTTTAAATTAAAAAATAAAGTTAGCAATACTCGTCCTCTAGAAATATTGCATGTTGATTTGTGTGGACCCATGAGGGTCATGAGTAGAGGTGGAAAGAAGTATGTGCTAGTAATAGTGGATGATTACTCTCGTTTCACATGGACCTTGTTTTTAGCTACCAAAGATGAGTCATTTGAAAAATTTATTGTGTTTCTTAAAAAGGTTGAAACGAGAGTAGGACACTCATTGGTATGTCTAAGATCTGATCATGGCAAAGAGTTTGAGAACTCAAATTTTATGGATTATTGTAATAAGCATGGTGTTGAACATAATTTTTCTGCCCCTAGAACACCCCAACAAAATGGGGTGGTTGAACGTAAGAACCGTACTCTAGAAGACATGTCTAGAACCATGTTGATTGCAAGTAGTCTCTCTAGAAGCTTTTGGGCAGAGGCATTAAACACATCATGTTACATTATTAACAGATGCATGATTCGACCTATTCTCAATAAGACACCCTATGAACTTTTCAAAGGTAGAAAACCCAACATTATGCACTTGAGAGTATTTGGTTGCAAATGTTATGTGCATAATAATGGGAAAGATGCCTTGGGAAAGTTTGACCCAAGAAGTGATGAAGCCATATTTTTAGGGTACTCTTCACACAGTAAGGTTTATAAAGTGTTCAACAAAAGAACCTTATGTGTTGAAGAAAGTGTACATGTATTGTTTGATGAAACTAACTCACTACTTGAGAAAGATATTCAGGATGAGGAATATGAGCTTGGTCTTACAAGAAAACAACAAAATGTCGTAGTGCATGTAGGTAAGTCGGGCAGAAACGATGGTATGGAGAATGATCAGACAGGGGGAAGTAATTCCCAACCTGATCTGGAACAGAGTCAAGCTACTGAGCCAAACTCTCCACGAACAGATCTGAGAACTGGTTTAGGAACAGTTCCAGGAGCTTGCTCAGGAACAGTTCCTGACCCAGCGTCACCAAGCATCCAAGCTAGAGTAGAAAGTTTGACAACGGATCCTCTGACCCCAAGACCTTGGAAGCATCAGAGTTCACACCCTCTTGACCAGATATTATCAGATTTAAATAAGGGAGTGCAAACCAGATCCAAGCTTAAGAATTTTTGTGCTTTCTATGCTTTCCTTTCTTACATTGAGCCAAAAAATATTAATAAAGCTCTTACAGATTCTGACTGGGTTATTGCAATGCAAGAAGAACTGAATCAGTTTGAAAGGAATAAAGTATGGCATCTTGTACCACAGCCCAAAGAGAGATCAATCATTGGTACCAAGTGGGTGTTTAAGAACAAGCTGGATGAGGTAGGAACAATCACCAGGAACAAGGCCCGGCTAGTGGTCCAAGGGTACAACCAAGAAGAAGGGATTGACTATGAAGAGACTTTTGCACCTGTTGCTAGAATTGAAGCTCTCCGAATTTTAATAGCATTTGCAGCTCACATGGGGATTAAGCTATACCAAATGGACGTCAAAAGTGCGTTTCTCAATGGGTACCTAAAAGAAGAAGTGTATGTAAGTCAACCCCCTGGTTTCGAAAATCAAGAATTTCTTGATTATGTGTTTAAACTTAACAAGGCTCTTTATGGTTTAAAACAAGCTCCCAGAACTTGGTATGAACGCCTGTCAACCTTTTTAATTGAAAATGGTTTTCATAGAGGCAAGGTAAATAATACCTTGTTCCTAAAATCCAAGGGGGAACATTTATTGATTGTTCAAGTCTATGTTGATGATATCATTTTTGGTGCAACACACAATGACTTGTGTGATGGTTTTTCAAACTTGATGAAAAGTGAATTTGAGATGAGTATGATGGGTGAGCTAAACTTTTTTTTAGGCTTACAAATTAAACAAACTCCTAATGGCACCATGATTCATCAAAAGAAGTATGTTAAGGAACTACTTAAGCGATTTGGGATGGAAGCGGCAAAGCCAATTGATACTCCTATTTCACCCTCTACCAGATTGGTTATGGATGATGGGAGTCCCTCAGTAGAGGAGAAATCCTATAGAGGGATGATTGGGTCGCTTCTTTACCTAACTGCTAGTAGACCTGACATTGTCTTTAGTGTCGGTTTATGTGCTCGTTTTCAGTCCAATCCAAAAGAAACTCATTTAAAGGCTGTGAAACGAATTTTTAGATATTTAAAGAACACTTTTGACCTGGTCTTATGGTATCCCAGAGAGTGCAGTATTGATTTAGTCGGATATGCAGATGCTGATTATGCAGGATTCCTGGTAGATAGGAAAAGTACTTCAGGTATGGCTCACTTTCTTGGTCCGTGTTTAGTGTCATGGGCAACTAGGAAACAGCACTCAGTTGCCATGTCCACAGCAGAGGCAGAATATGTTGCAACAGCTTCATGTTGTGCCCAACTGCTATGGATAAGGCAACAACTCAAAGACTTTCATGTTGACACAGGATGCATACCAATTTTTTGTGATAACACTAGTGCAATAAATATTGCCAAAAATCCCTGTCAACATAAGAAGACCAAACACATTGACATCCGACACCATTTTCTGCGAGACAATGTGGAAAAAGGGCTTATTTCAATGCAATTTTGTGCTACTGAGAATCAAATTGCTGACATTTTCACCAAGGCCTTACATAGGGATCAGTTTGAGAAAAATCGGTTGGAACTGGGCCTGATTAAGAATACTTAGGCAGACTTGACCACCCTCAGTGATTGACTAGGAACATACCCCTGATCACCGATCTTGTGGATATACTCAACTTACTGTACAAGGCATATGTGTGCTATGTGAATTGCTGACATCTGCTTGAGATTTATTGCTATTGCCCATATTTTCCACTGTCTCTAATTTAAGTCGTAAGAACAAGCGAGAGGAACAGACCCTTCCCTCATTTATTGGCACGTTTTTCAATTTATGGGAAACGAGGAGAAGACAAGCCCATCATTGCAGCCGTCTCCTTCACACGCTTTTCTCTTCCCAAGGCAACGCCTTGAATCTTGAACCGCCAGCTTCTCTTTACTCCCATTAAAAGCCCCACACATACCTTATCTCTCTCCCCACTCGCATCGTGCCTCAAGAAACTGCTCCCACTTCATCCGCCATTTGCAAGAAATCTCTCCACTCATACCTTCCCACTCAAAAATGGCAAGAACCAGAGGAGGATCTACCTGGCGCAAGAATACCAGACCTCGATCCTTGAGGGAACGATCCACAAGAACAACTTTTTCCTCCCTCACTGATCTTCTTCCATCTTCCTCATCCTCCTCAACCATGGTTAAAACCCATGAACCCTCATTCTCCATCACTTCTTTTGTCTATAACTTCCTAAAATCCTTCAACCCTCAATCCACTGGGGAGACTATGGAGGATCTTAATTCTTGTCCCGATACTCAAGATCGGGAGGTGGTTCTTTATGAAACCCAGCCACAACCACTCCGGGTTGAGCCTGCAGTCGGTTAGACGGGGTTTGACCCTGCACCATCGGTGTCAGAGGAACTGACCCCTGACAACCCAGAACCTGCAACTGGGTCAGTTCCTGACCAACCAGACCACGAACCACCACACTTTGACTGGATGCATTTCAGTGGCTATGAGGATAGACCAGCTGAGTTCGAGTCCGAAGAAGCCCCCTCTGTCCCAGAACCTCCCACGATCTGGGTTGACAGCACATCGACCTCAGAGGACGATGTGCCCCTTCGATTTAAACGAACCCGAACAATTCCTGAAATCTCTGACCCTCCTACCACCAAACGAGTCAAAACCTTAGCCACCCGCACCACCGCAAAATCTACCTTCCCACGGAGGCCATGCACTCGAAGTACAGGGCCGGCTGTTCAACTTCCCTTGCCAGCCAAAAAAGTCACTACTCCAAAGACCAAGAAACGGATCTCAAGGTTCTCTGTTCCTGATGCCGCCTCCTCCAAAAGGCCAAAATCGAAACACCCTGTTTCAGGAACAGTTCCTGAACAAGGTATTCCGTCTAGCACCCCCACCATCTCTAAATCCAAACCCAAGCTTCCCCCCAGTGCTTCCTATGAGCATTTCTTACAAAAACCATAGTTAGGGGGAAGATTGTTTGGCCTGGGCACCTTAGGGAACAAGGCCTTGGGTCCTTTCTTGAGAAACCGGACCAGCAGGGGTGGCTGGAACTATTCTCAGACGGGACTCTAGGTTGTTCCGTACCCGATTTGGTAGAATTCTATGCCAACTGTGCTGTCACCAATGGAGTGGTGACAAGCACAGTAAAAGAGCATGACATTTCCTTCGATGCTGAAGATTTGGGTGTCTTGCTTGGGGTTCCTGCTGAGGGTTTTAAGGACTATGTAAGGGAGGACAAAAAGGTGCTAAGTAGGGACCAGCTACTTGCCTTATGCCGGAAAATAGCCCAGAAACCTGACCTTGACATACCTCGCCATGTTCAAAAGGCGGAGATGGTTCCTCTTCACCGTCTCCTCTATTGGTTTGTCATTAAAAATATCATTCCCCGGGGGCAAGGCTGAAATCGAGCGGATGCCATGGACCTGTGTCTGGTCGACCTGTTGGACACAGGGTCTCAAATTAACCTGCCTGCCCTTATGATCAGCCATATAGCCCGTATAGCCAATACCTCAAAAGATCATGACCTAGGCTATGGGTTTCTTCTCTGTTTTGTCTTCGAGAAGTTGGGGGTTGTTCTCCAGAAAAAGGTGCTCGCTCAAGTCAATGATGAAATCGGCACTCGCACCCTTGTTAGCTGTGGCTTTCTGTCCACCAAAGGTGGAAGTGAGAGTTCAGAACAACCACTAGAACCTGTTCCTGCCTCAACTCTCCCTGCCAATGCCACTCCCTTCTCTGCGACTACTCTCTCCTCTGTGGTTGCTGACCAAGCCCAACTAAAAGAAGAACTTACTGCAGTCAAGGCTGTGGTCACTGCGGAACAGCTCCTCAATGCCCAGCGCCATGAAGCTGTCCTCAAGGCCCTAGCTGCCAAATTTGCCCCTTCCTCTTCTTAGGAACTATTTCTTCCTTATCCCAGTTCTTTTTTTTTTCCTCTTTGGTTGTTCTTGATGTATCCATTTTTGGTTATGATGTAACATGGTTCTATTTGCAATGCTTGTACCTCTTGCTTGTTCCTAATCTAACTTGTTTGTTCCTTTTTCGATGATGTCAAAAGGGGGAAGAAAGCATGACCCACCATTCAATGACCCTTTTAAATTAGCATGAACCGTTTAACTTGGGCTTAATTGATTTGGGATTGATTTGGGCTAAGGCAAATTTTTTTTTTGGGTCATTTGGTTTGTCATCATCAAAAAGGGGGAAATTGTTGACCCTTTCCTTGTGTAAGGTTTTGATGATGTCAAACACAAATGTGTTAGTCCAAATATATTAGTCCTTATAATAATACTTGAATTTGTGCTATGATTGGTTAAGAAAGTTTGTTGAGAACAGTGATTAAGAACAGAGCTTGAACGATCATATGAAGTTCCAGAAACAGTTTCTAAAACAGCAATGCTTCAAGTCTAAGAGCAACATGAAGTTTCAGGAACAATCTTCAGGAACAGTTCTTAGCAGTATCAAGTTTGTTGAA
>JACYFF010031954.1:97807581-97834113 GCA_017589665.1 Selenicereus undatus
ACACAATTCACCCCCCCTCTTGTGTGAGTAACCTCATAAATACAACACCTTTGATACTTCATCTTCCGCTATTTAATGCATTCTTATGCTTGGGATTCCCAAGTGAGATTAGATTGCATTGAACTAGGTTTCTTGAGTTGAACATCTAGAATGCTATTAAACTGTGGAGTAAGGGTAAGCAAAAAAACCGGATACCTGGTGCAAGACCTATAATCAGTTTGGACCCGCATGGTCCAAACCCAGAATTGGTTGACTTGGGGCCAGGGTTAGATCCAAAATCTGTGACCCGGTTGCAACTGGTTCCAGGACTAAGTACTAAATTCGGAACTAAAACCAGTCGTGTTACCAGGTTCAAGTTTTTTTCTTAAAAAAAAATATATTATTTTATATATACTAGGTTACTAATACTACCAAACCAGACAATTTCATTCTTCTTCCACTAATCCCTCAAACCCCAAACAATCCACTGTACATCCTCTTGCCTTCTACTTAAAAACCTAGCATCCAACCTCCAAATTCTTCTTCTCCTTCAGCTTTTGATGACTCTAAATAAAAAGGGATTCTTCTCATATCCTGGTAATCTCCAGCATTCAACTTACTAGTCCTAACTCCTAACCCTTTCATGCTCAAATCCACAACCCTGAGATATAGAGAGAGTGGTTAAAGTTCCACTAGCTAGTAGTAGCCCTTGTGTAGTCTTGTACCATTAAAGATGTCAAGAATGCTACGCCATTTTGAGATGCTAATTTCATTTGTCCATCAATCGTTTTAAACTATGGATTGCTTGACTTAGAGCATCTTCATATCCTTGGATTTTAGCGGTTCATTTGCCAGCTTTTGTTTGCTTTTTGTGCTGGATGTATTTTTTTTTATTTGGAGAGATTTAAGATTTTAAAGAAATTTTTGGGGCCTATGTTAGGAAATAATTTCATTTTTCTTATGAATTAAATGATTTTCCTCGAGGTATCTGAAATTAGAAGGAACTTTGTAGGGTTCAACAAGGAAATGTTTGGTATTCTTTTAGGAAACAATGGCAGTGAAATTAAAACCGGGCACTTAAACTTGGAACTGGTTAAAATCAGGTCCGGGTTTGGTTTCATGAAAGAGGACCAAGTACCCGGTCATTGTCACCTATACCATCGAGCAATAATGAAGGAAAATAAGTGCTGAATCATGCCTCTTGGCATACCTTTTAAAATAGTTTCAAATCGTCATCATGAAAGACTTTGGCAAATTGCCGACTTTGGTTTGTGACTAACGTAGGCAAACTAATGACTTTGATTTTAAACTGATCTTTGAAACAAACTCTAGACTACTATCAAAATTTTTGGAATATTTGAATTGGTAATCACTAAACTTTTTCCCTAAAAACAACTTTTAAAGCTAAGATAGATTTTTAGCTTGGGAAAATTCTGACCAAAGGAGTGAACAGCTTAGACCTTTAGAGCCACATGCTCTCGACTCCCCCTCTTAAAAGGAATTTGTCCTCAAATCTTGATGGTTGAAAAAAAGGCTTCACAATCATTACTCCATATACCTATATCTTCATACTCATTAGAAATATACGAGATAGTATGGTGACACATGTTGGTGATCATAGCTTTAAAGCACTTTGGCATCTCCTAACTTGAGGACCTCTTTGAAGTAGAAATAAAAAACACGAGACGTGTTATCCTTCTTTGGAAATATAAGAGCTGCAACTGAATAAGGACTCATGTTTTCCCTCACAAAATCTTTGTCTGTCAACTCATCAATATGTCATTGATGGACTTTGGTATCTTGGGGATTAATCTAAAGGAAACTTTGATGGGTAAAGGGGTAGGAAACAAACTTTGGTGATCTATCGCATGCATGGAGGTTGATTAGGGCACACTCAAGAGTTACTTTGGTTGCTCTCTAGTAGGAGTACGACATAGATTGAATTTCCTCTTGTTAAGAGCTATCTCAACTCGTGTTTCACTCATTAAAAGGTTTCTTACTTCCCACCCCGGTTTGAATTTTGTAGACCTGGAAAGGGAGTAAAGGATTAAAGATAATCTTTCCTTTTTCACAGTCCAAAGAGTATGTGTTCTTAAGTCTGTCATGGATCACATCCCTAACACCTTGATTTAACTAACAACCACCCATTTGGAAAGGATCTTCTTAAGTATAGGTGTGGATTTCCTCTTCTTCCTCAAGAAGAAAAGTAGGCTCGTTTGCTTGAATTTGAGTTTGGAATTCCATGGGTTCATCTGCTTGGGGAACAAATAAGGGACTAACATCCATGATATTATGATCTTCAAGAGGGATGTCAATCATAGTTTGGACTTTCTCATGTGAACTATCTACGAAGTCCAGTTGGGTGTCTCCATATGAATCAAAGTAGTTTCATAATTATCCAAGAGTTCTCCTTGATCTTTTTTAGATGAATCTAAACCTCCTCCTAATGTTGGACAACTTCTTCCTTCCTTAGATCTATCTCCATCAAGGTCTCCTCAATGTCCCTCTTTTCAAGTCTGGGATAATGAGGATAGCCCTTAAGGCATTTTTAATCCATATACCTCTGCAATTTGCCCCAAGTTTTAATTTTGGATCTATCCTTTTCGACTCATATTTCCTCAAGGCACACATGTCAAGAGTAGGCATATATTTTGATCTTAGAGAGGGCTACCTTAGTGCTCTCTTGATCATAAAATGCATTTTCCTCTATACACTCTTCAAGTGCATAAACCCACTCCAAGTAATGAACTGGATTCAATTCTCCTTTAAAATAAGGCACATCCTTGATAAACGAAATTATATTAGATTCAAGTTTGGGCAAGCGAATTGAATTTGATTGAAGGTTTTTTTTTTATGTAGCTAAGGGTCTTTATGTAGGAAGCCATAAATTTGGGAGAAGGTTATATTGTCGCATTGTGTTTGAGGTTTCAAGGAACAACCTAGATGTATTCTAATTCCAAATGAAGCGTGTTAAAACTTGGGCGATTACAAAGTTGAGACACTCGGACGGACTTTGAGAAAAGTTTGAGCTAACTTTGATGCCTATCTAAGTCAAGATTAAAGTAACAAGGATATAGTTCGGGTAATGGCAAAGCCGGCATCAAGCCTAAAGACCCGCCAATAAATTGATTAAAGGCCAAGTCACCCTTAACCTATCTAAAAAATCTACTCAAGTCACCATCAAGGATACTTGGACAAAGAGATAGAGATTTTTGGAGTTAAGCAAGTTATTTTTCATTCATTTTTTTAAACTTTTGATTATATGTTCTGAATGGATTACAAAGTTGCAATTTATAGGGGAAACGGGATTAACTCATAGCAAATGAAAAGACAAAGCATTAAACTAGTACATTTCCTAAAGAGCGATAAAACTAGGAATCCAGAAAACTAAAGAAGAGATACCAAGAGACTAAGCCTATTAATACTAATTCAAGCCCTTTGATGCTTCATCTTCCAGTATTAAATCCATGCTCATATTTGAACTTCTCAAGTGAGATTAACTTGCATTGAATTAGGTCTCTTGAGTTGAACCTCAAGAATGCTGTTAAATTGTGGAGCATTAATGAAGGAAAATAAGTGTTAAATCATGCCTCTTGGCATACCCTCTTAGTTTCAAAATCATCATATAAGATTTTGGCAAACTGTTGACTTTGGTTTGTGACTGACGTAGACAGACCAATGACTTTGGTTTTGAACTGACTTTGACAAGCTCTTTGAAACAAACTTTGGCTTGCTATCAAGGTTGTTGGGATGAACTTTGAATTGGCAATCACTAAACTTTTGCCCTAAAAATAACTTTTTAAGTTAAGATAGAATGTGCGGTTTTATTTTGACCAAAGGTGTGAATGGCTTAGACATTTGGAGCCACACGCTCCACTTAGGCATAAATATTCAAAGATGAGGGGGCTACTAGCAAAAACAAGACAAAGAAAAGGGCATAGAACAAAGAATCCCTGACAAAAATACTCGAACCAGCTGGAGTTGGGAAATCCAAAGAGTAAAATGTAGGTCGCATTCAGATTTCTGAAACCTTTAACATTTTAAAAACCATAAAGATTAACAGAGACAAACTCGAGCATCAAGCATGCATTAGTTTAATGAAACTTTTTAAGACTCCGAGAAACTAAACTACCATAAACCACGTGACAAATCACATGATCCCCTCTGATCTTTTCTACTGAGTTAAATCTCGACACTTGGTCAAACAAACTAAGCACCACATGACCTCACGCTAGCTTCGGATCCCTAGTGCAGATCACTGTCACCCTCAAAAAAAAAAAAAAAGGGTATGGTTTTATTCTAAATTCTGTATAATTAGCTTCAACCCACATCAAATATCTCCTCTTTGAAATTTCTGTTCTCGTGCGGAAACCATGAAGATGAAGCTGTCCTGCAAATGCAGAGTAATTGTTGCTGTAATTGCGCTGATTTTGCTGTCATGGGTGAGTGCGGCTGAGTCAAGTTTGCTTTCGGTATCCTCACAGTCTGTGAAAGATTTGCAGTCTCAGAAGAAGAACCCTTTCAAGAAGATGGACTCGAGCTTTCGAAGAATACCTCAAAGCAGATCGAACCCAACCCAAAATAGGTAAAATTTCTGATGACTGACCGAGACATTCAGGTCCGCAGAAAGAGCAGTTCAGATGGGGGCAATATTGGCTCAGATAGAAATACTGAAATAGGCTCGTCTTATTCTGTTGTTTTGAAGAGTGAAGGTCTCCATAATTTCTTTTTGGTAGATTTGAGTTTTACATGGCGTAGTATATATGTAGAACTCAAAATATGTAGAACCCTTTCTGATGCACGTCTAGCAGTGTTTCTGCAATATATGTAGAGTCATTTCCAGCTGCTGATATTGCCCTCTGATGTAATTATATAATTGTTTGGTACAGGTTTATTAGTGTGTCCTACGTGTGAATGAGTTAGTTCATATTAAGGCAGTTTCTGCAACCCGCACTCATGAGACTGCTATGCTTGAACAGAGCTGGGCGACACGCGTAGCATAATTTCCCCTGTTCATGTGAGATGAAGCTTTTCTCAGAAAACGGCGTTGTGAGAATGTCTTCGAAGAGTTTGCATTTATGAAATCATTGGATGTATGTGCAGCTCTGCCCCTGTTCTTTTCAACTATAACTGTAACCTGTAAAAACTATTCGGAGTTGTAAGTTGTAACGAGTTATAGTAGTTGTAAGGAGCTTATAAGCGGTAAGAAGCTGCAATTGTTGGCAGTGGTAAGTTTTGATCTTTAAGCTGCTTAAACCTAAAAAGAGTAGGGCTTTAATCTTCTAGCAGAGTCTAGTCTTCTAGAAATCCTTGCGCCACCATTGCTGATAAGAATTTGTATATATCAATAACAGAGTGTTGGCCATAGTTGATTCACAATTTTTGAAGTTCATTTTAAGGGGTATTTCATAAAATATGGGATCATGTTTTTAATAGAGAATTTGCTCTTATTTTGAATAATTTTACATATTGGTGCATTAAAAAGGAAACCATATGGTTAGGAACAAAGGATACCTGATAGGGTAATGCATGTTCTTACCTTGTATTAAAGATAATATGCACAAAAACAAAAAAAAACACAGTAATTGCAAAAGTAAATGCAAACTCAACCCGTCAAGACAAAAATGCCTCTTTCACTAATCAAAAACTTTCCAAGGTTCTATCTCCCTACATATCTTTCCAGCATAATACAAGATCAAACTGGAAAAAAAAGAAATCAAAAAAGGAACGATCCCCATCTTCTTTTCCATGGTACAGAGCAATATAAATTAAAGAGACAGAAACCACCATTTGCAACACAGGCCTTCAACTTCTTCTCAGAAAGACTCAACATCCATCTGGTGGTCCTCCTGCTGTTTTGATCTCGAGAAGATTTCCATTACTTTCAACATTTCCATCGAGCTGCTTTCTAACGTATTCTCTGCTTTTTGAGCTTCTTTGAACCTTCAGCAGAAGCAGTGAATGACATCAAGACATTATCAATCTCTTTCCTCATCTTCTTTATGTTCGTTTTCTGGGATGGCTTCTTTGAAGTGTCAGCAGGAGTGTTCTTCTTCTTTTTAGAGGAATCACCTTCTGCAGAACCGAATTCGGCAAGGAACTCCTTGTAAACAGCGAGTTTAGACTTCTGTCTAGACCTCCACTGCTCAGGTTGTCTTGAGAATCTGGAACAGAAGAATAGGTAATGAGAACTTGACTGGGGAAGAAAGGCAATCAAAGTGAAAAGGCATGCACCTTTTTTGTTTTTTTCATTTTAATGAAACTAACATAGACAAACTAGGTATGAGGATAATTCTGGGAGAAGAATTTTTCTTCTGAAAAACAGTTTCTAAGAAAAATGAATTTATAATAGAAGTTTTCCCATGTTTGTAGGACACTAGAAAATGATCTTCTAAGAACAGCATTATCCCAATCCCATAAATATAAAGCCAAAAGAAAGTAACCGGCCAAAAATGAAGCACACCCCTAGAATCCCATCTAGATAAGGCGTCAAGGAGGGAGTTGTACACATCCTTGTCCACTCCTTGACCCCATTAAAGAACATAGAGAGGCTATTTTTTCACTACACCCTAGATTTGAAAGAGATAGACTCCACTACAAAAGTAGAAGATAGGTTAGTACAAAATTTTGCTTTAATCCACCATAATACAGTACGGAAGGCATTGTCAAACGTGAACTCTTTCAGCCCCTTACCTTAAAAACATAATGTATCAAGAGACTACAAATCAACTTGAGCAAGGAATTTGATTTTCAACTCTAGGGTTCAAGATAATTTCCAAGATTAATTCCATAAAAATCATTCTCTATTTTGTTCTACCAATTGTGCAAAATTGGAAAACAAGTATCCAAGAAAATGATATTCCCCCGGCCAAATGAACCCTATATTAAAATACGCCAGCCTTCCACATTCTTATCTTTCCTGATTGCAACAAATATTAATACAAAGCAACCTGAAAGTAACTGACTCTTTATCTCAAAACCATTATGTCAAACCAGAGGAATTAAAAAAAGAAAAATAAAACTCAGATTTGCGCCTAGGGTGCTTACCCATCAACATCAAGATGCCTCAAGAGATGAGGACCATGCCTTGTCTTAGAAATTTCCCTCTGAACAGTAAGCAAGTCCGAAACTATAGCTTCTCTCAATGGTACACCACTTGCATCAAAGCACTTTCCGACAGTGAAAGAGCCCGACGGATGCATCGCAAGCTCTCCGAAGTGGCCCTTTAGTCTTCCCAACAATAAAAGGAAATAACAGTTAGTAAAAAGGAGACGGCAACCCTCTTGTGACCAGACTACACAAACGTAGTTCCAACTTTTTGCATCGACTTCTCATACGATTTCAAATTCTCAATACAGTTTGCACCCTCTTTTTTTGGGGGGGGGGGGGGGGGAGGAAGAGGGGTGAGCAGGCCTACAGCTCAAAGGTAATACAGCTGACTAGCAGTAGAAACCTTTCTATCCTGTCACCGAACACAGCAACTCTGGGAAAGCATAAGAAACCAAAGACAAAAACGGTAAGTAGAAATGAGGATGAAGAGTGTACTTCTTAATCAATTTCTTTTTCTGCTTATCAGATGCATTTGAACCCAGAAAGGCTTCAATAACACGTGCTCCTGCACCATCCTTTGCCGTTTCAAGGACATGTGAGCTCCCCATTGATGTTAAGCTTGTAATGAAAGGCTCTATATATTCCTGCAATAGGAAGAAGTTAAACTGATGAATAGTTTTTCCCATGTGGAATGCAGAATACGGTCACGAAGGGAAAAGATGAACTGTGAAGGCGGAATTGGTTAAGAAATTTCAGAGCCCAGCTTACTATATACTAATACATATATTTAAGGTCAACTTAGTTTTGATAGTCTTTCTGCTTTTTTTTGTTTTGTGGGGGGGGGGGGGGGAGGCTTGCTAAAATAGCCAAATAGGGCCTAATCTCTCAGGGGAACAACCTAGCGGGGAAAACAATGGGAGAGAGGTGAAGAGGAGCCCTCCCATGCCTCTAGTGGGATTTCAACTTGCACCTACTTGGTGGAAAGTGGGGTAAAACCGATTAGATGTCTAGACCCGTCCCCTCGGTGGTGCTCGTTGAAATTATAAGAGAACATACAATATGACAGAGAAGTAAAAAACAGCCATAATAACCAAGAAATCATCAATATTTCATCATGATACAAATAGAATTTGAAGGGAGAGATAAGGGGCTTTTTTTTAGTAAGGAAAGTAGAATATATTATAGGTATCATGATCGAAAGGTTGGATGCCAAATCTAGCATCCCCCAAAAGGATTACATACATGCAATATAGTTTCGTAACCCATCCGCAAAATCTACAACATCAAAAGACGAATGACAAAAGTTCTCATTAACCCAACATCCAGAGGGATAAGGACTTTTTTGAACGGATTATCTCCTAAATTTCACTTCAATGCATTTCTTTTCACTACCTATATTTTTCAAAGTGTTTCGAGGTTATAGTTTTGTCGATGGAAAATGATCATGTCAAAATCTTTAATGGAATATATCCTTGTAAATAGGGGAAGGCCTGAATCTGCAAGGAGTCTAGGTGATCTAGACAGCAACATTAAGGCAAGTAAAAGCTTCTTTCTTGAAAAGGTTCATTTGAAAGAGAGTCCCTAATAAAGCCTTAGTAGCCACATTCTACTGGCAACTATAGATTGCCCAAAATGGAAACAAGTTAAATCCTTTTTCAACAAAATTTTCCTTTCAGAAAAGAGTGTTGGGATCAGACCAATTTTGTGAACACTCAACCTTCGTCTGAACATCAACAAAGTTGAACCAATCAAGACAAATTTACTATCAGACAGCTAAAACATAATAAAGTCCCCATCAAGACCTTCTCAACTTACAAGCACATAATAAGTTTCTAGCAAGGACACAGGTCACCGTTGAATCTTTCTGAGATATTAATTATAGGGATTTTTCAAAAAGGGATCAGATGAGAGTCATTTAATCGCTCATGGGACACCATAACAGATACGCATAACTTCGCTGTAAGTAGAGCATAACAAGAAAAATGCCTCGTCAGTGATCAAATAGGGAGTGCAACTTTTCTCCAATGCATAAATGAAGAGCTATAAGAAACAGGGCACTACGTACACTTGGATACTTGAACAGGCATTGCAGAATCAGGGAACCCATGACATGTACTTTACTGCCGCTAGTCCAGCTCCAGTTCGACTTATCATTGGAGAAAAAGTAGCTTTCAAGTAATAATATTCGAGGCACAATACATTTCGGCGACTCATTTGCTAAAGTTACTGCAGATGCAAGCGCCTTTGAGCACTGTGACAAAAACAAGAAAATGGTTCAAACTATGCCCAAGTCGAATGTCATGTACAGCATACCCATCTGAAGTACAGTGGAGAAAATTTTGTCACTGCATGTTCAGATGTCATGAGGATAATTACAGTAAGCTATATCAGACACCCCAATTAATCAAAAAATAGAAGAAAGGTAGGTAATCCACCAATTTACACCTCATGCTCCTGAGCATTGAGCCTCTGACTTGCTGCAATAAGAGAAGCAACAACCCCCCATCTTCCCATGTCGAGAAGGTCCTTGAATCTTGGCGCAAGTTCCTCAGACATCACATAAATCTGCACAGGATACCAAGAATTGGTTATCAATCTAAAGAATTAGAGTGGAACTATTACATGGCATTGCATCAATCCTACATGAAGACACAATAAAACGAAAACGCGGGGGGGGGGGGTGGTAGAAGATGAAAATATGACATGCTTCTTGTGCATGTCCTCAACTTGCAGTACTTTTTACTCAAGTATCAGACAGTCACACACAGCATTATAAGTAACATACTTGACTTTGGCTTCTTGCATGGGAAATTAAGGATTGAACAGCAAAATTGGCAGAATGGTGGCATGAAATGCCAAACAATGAATCCTTGAAAATCTTCACGAAGATCTCATCGTAAAGAATATCTGGAACCACCTCCAATATGACCTGCAATGTACGGCAACACGAGATATAAAGTAATTGTTGTTTTAAGTAAAACATCTAGATTTATCAGGGTCTCCCCACCTCTATTCCATACTTTGCATTTTACAATTCACATACTTTTTTTCCCATCACGTCTGTTTCGGGATTGATTCTGATTCGACCCAAATAGGCAGGTTGCATAATAACACATTTGTTTCTAAAGGGCAATGCAATAGGATTATATTTCTTTTTGGTAGAATATGTGCTATGCAGTCCAAGGGTTTTTCCTGTTAACTCTCCGTCAGTGAGATTAAGAAGAAACGAATTATGTTGTCCAGACCACTACAGTAAAAGATGAGGGAATTATAGAGAAGAGTAATAAAACTTTCTTTAGAGGCGCAAAACATCTGACACACTACAGTACATTTGCAAAGCAAAAATAGCTCAACTGGCTCCTACAGTATACTCTAAACAGAACTATTATGTTCATCAGTCCATGTGTCCCATGAGAGCCCACAATTGTCCTCATCACCACTAGTAATTATGTCCAGTTTGGAATGGTTGGAAGTCACCTCTTCACAATCTTAAAGTTTGGATTATAGCAGATTATAGCAAAATACATCACACAACTGTGCTCTACTTTGTTTATGGATTAGTAAGTACTCAAAGAGCTTATAAATCTAGGGTCCAATGGATACAACCTCTCATAATTCCAAGATAAGCTGCTAGCCTCATAGTCCTGACCTCCTTTTCCCATCTTCCTTAAGCCAGGATGCCCAGGTATGGGTTGTTGGGCACCTAATAATTGAACAAGCCTACAACCGGAATGGGACATGCTCTATCATTTTTTTGGTAACGAAAAGGTAATAAATTGATAATGATAAGGAGCATCTACAAGAAAGGATGCTGAAGAAGCATCCACAAACCTAATTACACCCCAAAAAAAAGGCTATCCACAAAATCGATTACATCAAACGAAGAACAAAATACCTCCTCCTTCCAAAAGAATATGGTCAAGCCACTTGTCTTTAAATCGCTCAATTGAGGTTTTGACCCCATCAAAAACTCTCCTATTTCTCCCCCATCCAGAATCACCAAAAGATGGCATGGGGAATTGCCTATCATGACCCATATATAGAAAAATACTATTCACTGACTAGCACTTCCATGCAGATGTAACGCCAAAAGAATCCTTCAGAGAGAACAATTTTTTGTGGAGTTTCCTGACATATTACTTGAAGAGGTTCCCACTCATCATAGACAAGGAAAAAAAATATATTATTGTGATAAGAAGGTTCTCATTCATCATGCTGATTTCTCGCTGTCATTGTTTTGACAACCAAAGGCTGACTAAATTATCAAATAATTCATGAAGCGGAACAATATTTGTACAGAATGTAAATTTTCTGGAATCAATAGCACTTGCAAAATTAACAAGCCTCAACGGTGCACGTTTTACACACAGATAATTGTGGACACTGGATACTGCTCATGTATTACCTCCATCAAATGGCTGAATGCATTTTCTTTCACCAAGTCTCTGATGTTTTCTGCTTCAGTTATCTCTATTAGGTTGCCTTCCTCTGCATTCTCCATCTTGCATCCCATAATGACTGGAATAATCTGGATCAACTCTTGATCTTGTCCTTGCAACAACTTCAGAGCTGTCTGCCAGGTATGGAGTACAGAGAATTATGCTAAAAGAGGTGCAAGTGTAAACCAGACAGATCTATAACAAAATGCTACACAATAAGCTCATCAAAACTTCAGAGTTGTAAGATAAATACCAAAGGAACTGAAGCTGAAACATAATTCATTAGTATTTTCTCAATCCAACTGACATATCCTACCTATTAATTGGGAAGATATTCAACAACCCAACCTTAGATACACATAGGAACTTAAAGGCTTTGCAGAATACAAGAATCTTCTGCTCCACAGAAAACTATATTTACTATTTTATTTTTTACTTTTTACTTCTTTTTTTTGGACAAATCCACCACCGTCACCACCACCTACAGGATCTCACCCAAGCAGGGTGTGGGGAGATCCACATATAGATAGCAATACAGCATTACTACAAGAAGTGGAGAGATGACTTCCAAGAGACCCACCAAAAAAAAAATAAAAATGGAAAGCATTTCGACAGTGTTAAACCTTTCTGTTTTGAAAGAATATGTCAAAACAATCCATGCGAAGAAAGTCACCAGTGTACAGTCTCAGAGCACGAAAACTCCAATAGAGTAACCAGATCAATCATCAGTTGCCATAAGCAGAAGCGTTGAAAAAGACCTAGGATAGTCCAAACGGGCTAAAGAAAACTCCCCGTCCCCACCCCAAAGAAGAAAACAACACATAGATACACTTGATCTGCACTTTGGGAAGTTCTACCACTTCTTTAATCACAAAACCTACAATATCACAAGGAATCACTGGACTAAATACCCATTACTCCCTCCTAAGGATGCATATTCTAACATCATTTCTTCTGTTCCTTTTCTTTACAGCAACAAATGTTCTGAAATGCATCCTATGGATTGTTCAAAGAATCATTTTATTCTAACTCTGAAGGGGATCGGAGAACTTCCCCAACTTTGACAAGACACATACAGCAGGCCAAACAGGCTATTTTTCAAGAATCAACACTACAATTTTCAGTAGTACGTACGAGGCAACCAGAAATTTTAACAAATAAGAAATACATGTCAGTTCCCAAAAAAAAAAAAAGGATGACGAAGTGGAGAAGCTGCCAGAGAAATTAAACAAACCAAGAAAATAACATGATAGCCTAAGAATACTTATTATGATTATTTCTCAGAGCTGGAACCTGCCTGCAGAACCAAGCTTCCATACTGATCGACTTGTAGGGTCACAATATTTGGTGTACTACATTTTACCATTTCTGACACAAGGAACTCAAGCACATCCGGAAACCCTTGATGGACATTTTGTGTATCATTCTTATGCTCACCATCTCCTTTAAGATTCAACCGGCGAGCTAAAACTGAAGATGATTTTGCAGCATGAAACTCTGAATTTAATGGTACTCCTTTGCAAAGACAAAGCAGGCTTCGGAGAACGTGAGATCCATAACAATTGCACATAACATCTACAGGATTTTGAACTATAGCCTGAAAGCAAAATTGTAGAGTACAATGCTTCAGAAGATTATTAAAAACTGCCAAATAAATTTAAATAACACACTCCAAAGCAAAAGAAAATAACACAATGTACAATCATTTTAGCTTCAGTCGCAATAACACCAACTAGAGGTTAGATCATCACCCACAGAAATGAAAAGCATTGTTTAGGACTACCGGAGCTTCAAAATACTGTTTAATTATCAGTGATGGCAAGAGTCATTAGAGGAACCAGGAAAACAAGATGATTATACCTGGCAAATTTCCATTAAAGTGTCTTCAATTGTAGAGTGCCATTCCTGATCTAGGAGATGGCTTGCTAAAGAGTTGAAAGCTGTTTCTGCTACATGAGAACCATTTCTATCTGTTGCAATCCGAGCAAAATTCTTTGCACAACCACGGAGAAAACCACAAAGGTGGTCTGCATCACAGCCATCTAATAATGTTTGCATAGTGTGGCTTATAATGTGATCTGTACATAGCTCTACTTCTTTCCTGCTGCTCTCTTCCAGGGCATTACCACAAATAATAGATCGTTCCTCCAAATCTAGGTCACCATTTTCCAGTGTATCTGCAATCTCAGAGAAGTATTTTGCTGTCTCAGGATCAATCTGCTTTCTGTTTGGAATTTCAAATCACATTAGTATTTCACTGGATAAAGGTACGAGGCCAGGCTACTCTAGATAGCGCACAAAGGCCACAAGAAAATTAATCTCATCCCCAAAAGAAAAAATCTAACAACCTGACATATGAAGTCTCTGGTTCTGCAGAATCATGCTTCTTTGAGGATTTTTTATCTTTCACAGTCCTATCAGGCACGCTTCCAGAGGCACAACCCCCATTAGAAATTTTCTGCTTCTTGGTTGACTTTCGGCCCATACCTCTTCTCCTCCTGCCTTGCTTATATTCACTATCCTCCCCAGAGAAGGGGCCGTTCTCTACAATGCTGTGGTGCTTAGGCCTTCGAAGAGGTAAAGCTTTTGAACCGAAAGAAACCATAAGCACTTTGCAGCCACACTTCTGAGCTGCAATAAATCAATGATGTGTAAGAATAGAGCAGGGCGATGACGAACACTGTGAAGCGACAACATAGTTTGGAATCCTCAGGGATAAATAACCTTCAAGCCTTTTTCCACGCTATATGACGGGTCAGATTCTAAGAAAGATTTGATGGGAGCACATGTTAGGCTAGAATGATAAAATCAACCCCCCCCCCCCAAAAAAAAGAAACAAAAAAAACCAAAGAATCTTGTATATGTAGACTTGGATACTCGCCATCAACCTAAAGTTGTGGACAACACAGCTAACAATTGTCCCTAAACAGCTACTCAATCTGATGCAACCCATCGCATTCCCAAGTAAGAACATTTTTACGTTCATTTGTGCTAACAAATTGCTCATTCATGAAGCAGATGCACGAATAACACTACAACATTAGGGAAACAAGCAACAGCAGCATCACTAGAAAATTCTCCATTTTGTCCAAATCATAGTTACCGGATTCTCTCAACCCCAGCGTACCGCAAACTGATTCGCGCGAACCAGTCAACCAGAATGCAATACTTTAGCGTACCAATTCCCCAAATATGGCAAATTTAGCAAACCCATCTCCTACCACAATGGTCTTGCATATTTTCATGATTCATAGGCCAAATTTTGAAGAAAATGGAAGGATTTTTGAGGTTGCCATGAATGATTATAGAGCAAAATGAGAAGTGAGAGAGAACGAAATAAGGATTAATGTGAAAATGTTGCCCTACAGGGGGGGGGGAGAGAGAGCCCTTATTAAATCATTTTATGAGTCTCTATTATATGTGAACTTTTGAATTGGAGGACTAGATGTACTAACAACGACCCTTGCATACCAGATTCTCCACTAGGCGGCGAATCACATACCCAAATCCGTCCCCCACACCGGAGTGTACCACGTTCCACGCAACTATGGTCCAAATTAGTAGAATTAATACTCAGTAGATATTCAAATTCAAAACAAAATAAACACAAACCTAACAGAGACTGAGGATTATTGTTCCTTCAATTAAGTTACCAATGAAGATTCAGATTGAAATCTTTTTCAACTTTCACATAAACCATTGAAATTTTAGCATAATATAGTAAATAAACCCTGAACAAAAAAGATACACCCCAAATCCGAACCCACGAAATAGACTTGATTCAAAGTGACCCAAATTAAGTACAGCTTCAATTCCCAAAAGGGTTTCCAATAACAATTATTTAGAAAGCTCATGGTGGTTCTACTTTCTACCCATCATTCCGCCAACATAAACACGCTTAACTTTGTTCCCATCAAGTATCACAATTAACAGAAAGTAACTCCACAGTTATGCAAGGCTTGTCAATGAACTTGAAGCCAAATCAAACCAAAGCAATTAACTTTTCGACAGTATCTGTTACTGGGATCATACAGCATCTAAATTTCATGAGAGAGAGAAAGAGAGAGACAATCACCCGGTTAAGCTGCTCAACGGCTGAAATGTCTGTTGCAGTTGGAGTTGGAGTTGGGGACAGAGAGAGAGAGAGAGAGAGGGAGACGAAGAACCTAATTAGCAGAGGAGGGAAGAGAGATGGAGGGATCACAATTTCATGGGCCAACTTGGCCCACTTTCGATGGAGATGAATCCGGCCCAATTAAGATTGAGCCCATTCTCCTTTTTCTTTTAAGAGAAAGGTATGAATGTTAATAAGTGAAATTTTACTAGTTGAATTAACTTATATTTACGGACATTATTTAATATATCAATAAATCTCGGCTGGTCTAAGATTTTTTTGATATTCCATAGAGCGAAGTAGGCTTGATCTTGCCCAGTGTGGCTCAAGTGACCAACTCAATCCATTAACCCAACTTTTTCTTAATTAAATCTTGAGTTATTAGTTTCAGAAAGAATAATCAATTTTTCCTGTTTAATCATACAAATATAGTTCCATTTTTTACAAAAATTAAAATAAAAGAAATGCAATTTTTTTCAATATGATATTAGATACTCTACTAATTGACATCGGAAACACAATCTATTCTCTTCTTTTTGTTTTCTTTCAATTATTATGGGTAACAATGTCGTCTTATAAGTTTTTTTTTCCCCCATAAATATTCAAACTTAATGAGGTAGTCGAAATCCTAATATTCATGAGACAAAAGTAAGGTTAGTTGTGGACAAGAACTATAAAATTTACTGGATTATATCGAATAAACTATGAAAAATTATACTAGCACTGGTAAAAGTACACTGACTCATTATAATTGATTCATTTTAATCTTTATACTTAAAACCTCTTATTTTCATGGTGATTCCATCTAATTGCACCACATCGTGTTGGTGTGGATTTAGTAATCGTCTTTTTGGTGTATTTAAAATGGTTGATAAGGGTACATTTTTCACTACTTTTCTTTGGATAACTTTTAGTAGAGGAATCTTTAAAAAATGGCATATTTTGTTTGCTTTAAAAGCCCATCTAGTATCTCACTTCAACAAGTTAGGAGACTTTTCTCAAAAAAATGTATAGGGAGTAGGGTGAATCTATGGGTGTCCGGGACACCCATTGGTCAATTTTTTTTCAATAACTTCTATATAATAATTCTTGGAAATTCTCACTGGACACACATAAAATGTAAAAGCTCTATTTCTACAAACAAAAAATAAACTAAAAGTATACGGATATACGGATATTTTTTATCTTTAAAACCCCTATTTCAAAGTGATATTTCTATCTAATTGCACCAAATTATGCTAGTAAAAATTTGGTATCTATTTTATGAGTATATTTAGAGTGAGTATAAAAAAATAATTAATACTCTTCAAGTATTATAAAACTTTAAAGTGATTTGAAAATGTTACTAATATATACAGAATTAAAATTATGTTCCATCCTTAAATAACCCTTAAATATTTTACCAATTAAGCTAAATAACCTTCGCATTAATTACAAGAAAAAAAAAACTTAAATGGAAGACTTGAAACTATTACGCCAAATTATGTTACTAAAAATTTGCTATCAAACTTTAAATGTTTTGTCGAAAGGTACTCATGAGATGCACATCAAGTGCGTTACAACCTTAACAATTTGAAGCTGTAATACATCATCATTTAAAATAAAAGCAAACAGAGAATGTCATCTTCACTCCCTGACTTCTAGCTGGAGCCTGGAGTTGTCTTGCCAACTGATGACATCTCGTAGGGCCATGCTGACCTTGGGCATGTATATGATTACCGCGTGAAATCATATAATCCAATCCTTCTGCTGGAGACAAAAATTCTATGACAAATCATGCACTCAATCGCAGTCGGAAGGCAAATCATGTAAACGCAGTGAGTCGCATATTTTGCCAGTTTTCCAGAGGCCGTGTGTTTTTTTGGTAGCGTTCAACAGCTAGCTCTGCTGGCTGGACCCTTGTCCCACAAATGACAATGCATACACTCACATTCAGCACACAACAAACAAAAAGAACCATCCTCCAAGGCCACCCTTTGCTGTAGTTTGTCTTACTTGTATCATCTATGAACTTCTTTTGGTGTTATTATGTACTAAGTAGTCAAATATGAGACCTCATCACCAAATATTTCATACATGATAATGTGGTGTATGAGAATACGTATTTATACGATTAGGTCACGTAATTAGGAGGATCGTTTAAATGCCCTCATGTATATATACACTTCAATACTTCATTTTGAATTAAAACTAATTTAGTATGTTATAAAAAGGGATCATTCAAACATATAATTAGTCAAACCGCAAGCAAATGTTGACTCATCAACCTAAATAATCCCATATGAAATAGAAACTCTGCGCCAAACAGCACCTACACAATATATCCACTCTGGTTGCTCAATGAGAGCGTTGCAATGTTGATTAAAATATTCCCCATGTCGTCGATTACAAATTAAAATAAATCAAATTAAATATTAACTTTATCCAATTTATTTAATTTAAATACCCGAGACAAGACTAACAAAAAACATTATAATTTTTGTTGCAATAATTTGGAGTACTTGGGTTATGTCAAAACAAATCCTGCTTTCAAAAGATCCAAGTAACTCCCAATAATATGATGAAAGAATTCAATGGCAAAATGAATAGACTGCTACATGCAGCTTGTGCTATAGACTTACACAGTAACAAAAAATTATCAAGGAAGCCAACAAACTCAGATCGCAACAGTTATTGTTAAGCGATGTAAATGTACATGACCATGTTTTAATACATATTGGCAGAGCCTGGAATATAGGGCAAGGATGGCAATAGTTTTATATATGATCCGCAAGGATTCCCATATATAATCAATGAGTCGATCTTACATCATTCTTTACTAGTAGCAGAAGTGATCGCTTTGGAAAAAGCTTTACATATAGCTTGACAAAAAAATTGGATGAGAATTGAGATTTGGACATATTTTCTAGCTTTAGTGAAAAACCTTTAGATTATACTTGATTATTGTAAGCAACTTGTATAACTAAGAAATTTAATTTAGCAATAGTATTACAAATGCACATAAACTACCCGCCAAGGCTTGAGGGCATTCGACATGCGTGGAAGGGATGGGCCCCGTGTGACAGCCTTCTACCTCTCATCCAAGAAATGGTGCACCTTGTCTTGCATGGGAGACCGCGTCGCGGGACAGGTTTCCACGAATAAAAATATTTTTGTTTTTTTTCTTTTTTTTGGTGTATAATATATAATTTTTAAGTGATTAAAAAAATTTGTGTGTTAAGGTGGATTTATAATAAATATTTTTATTGGGGTATTAAAATTAGAGTTCCATGGGTTGGAGAAGTGATGGAATGCAAATCTGAAAAAATAAAATTTTTGTTGATGTGGCATACTAGTTCCAATTTTTGGAACTTATATTGGGGATGTCCTAAGAGAAAAATACTCCAAATTCCACATCAATAATTATTAATGCATTGTGGTCCCCACCAAAAAAAAAATCCCAACATTGTTCAGCCTATATTATACACTCGAGTGTATGTACTCTCATATGACATATAAGTAATTATATATTAAATTATAAATATATGATAAATACATCTCAAATATATATATATATATAATAGATATGAGAACAGGTATTCTCGAGTGTACATAATAATTTGTCAACATTTTTACTTTGTTAGCCAACTTGGCAAGAATACTTACTACTCTTGTGTCTGATGTATATTTTATCGTTGAGTAGTAAGAGCATGTGCAGCAGTTGTCCCGTGGGCCAAAAAGTGAGGGGGGCGGGGGAAAGGTCAGCCCGAGACGCTGCAGTGGGTCGCTCGTTAGCCTGGGCTCGGGGGTAGGCTGCGAGCCTTGAGCGGCCCCACGGCCCTTTTTTTTGTCTTTTCCCCCCTAAAACGATGTCGTTTTGGGGGGGGTTTCTTTTTTTTGGACTAAAAAAAGCTGGGCTTGGCAGAAAAAGCTAGGCTGGGCGTGGGTACGGCAGGCAATGGACGGCAGAGCATGAAGCCCGTGGCTTGGTGTCTTTTTTTTTTTTTTTGGGTGAGAGTGTTGCCTATAAAAAAATGGAGAGGCTCTAGCTCAAATTTGCAAGAACCAATCACCGTATTTTGATAAATTCTGATGATTTCACATCTGAAGTAAATTTTTTTCCACAAGGCCTGTGCGGAAGAATTGGTAACAATTTTCTTTTAATGTAATGATATTCTTAATTTTGTATTTTGGAGTTGATGTTTATGTTACTAACGTTGGTATTTTTTTTATGTGTAGAGAAGTTGTTCGGGTTGTAATTTATCACGGAAAATTGTGAGTCGTTGAATTATTGTTTAAATTTGTTGGAAAAATTGGGGAAAAAAATGTTACATGAAATTTGGGTGATTAGTTCGACGTGTTTAATTTGTTATTAACATGAAATATGATTTGGCTCAATAGTTTGATGTGTTTAATTTGTTAAAAATTGATGAAAATATATGACTAGTAAAATGGCTACAACAATTTTAGATGGTTTATATGGTTTACATGGCTAAGGTAATGACATAATGTTGTTAGATGGTTTATATGACTAGTAAAATTGCTATAACTATTTTAGGAAAAAAATGAACTGAATCTAAATCAAATCAAAATGACTTAAAATTTATGATACCCATATTTATCGGTACTCTTTTCCATTCATATTTCGAAACAGGCCGAAAATCATAGTAATGGATTGGCATGACTATTCTGTTAACTCACCCTAAGTACACAGGCATGAAATTAATTAGATATGAATGAACCGCAAGTGAATTACTTCAAGCTCTTGTTAAAGGTCTTATGCAATAGTGTGCAAGTTGCAATAAAAGTGTGCTCGTAAATGATACAGTTCCCAAGTCTATTGATATTTTACTTTTTGCAACTGTGAAATTGCCCACTTTCAATATGTAATATTATTTAATAATCCTTTGAATACAATTAAACAAACTTCTAGCTAATAATTAATTGGTTTTGCAATCGTCTGAGTACAATTAATACAAGTAATTAATGTATTAGTGCAATTAATTATAAATTCCCTTATTATATTAGTTAATATACGGATTACTATAGAAGAGAAATTAATTTTTATTAAAACGACAAAAAGATTTGTAATGACATAGAAAATGATCACATACTGACCAAAATATGATGTAGCTAATGTGAAATTGAAAATTGTTGAGAGTTTCTACATTTGAAAGTGAAGACATATTGAAATTTGCGAACTTCGTATAGTTATTGCTTTCAATTAATGTAAGTGATTAACGTACTAATACGATTAATTATACATTTGTAGGTGGTAATTTGTTAGTGGTAATTTCACTTTGAATATGGACCCTAACACCCCTCCGACCTTTATGAGCTTGTTTCAAGATGACGATTCATCCCATGATAAGGGGAATAGTGCTGCCCCAATTCCCACACCCAATCCCCATGTGTCATACCGTCCAATTCCAGCGGGAAACTACCCCCATCATCCCCAAGATTCATATTACCCACCCCAACGTCCCTCGAGATTCGCCACTAGTTCAAGTCAGATTGCTCAAACACATCCTGCAGCATATTACCGCCCGATCCATACCGAACCTTTTAATGTGCATGGTACTGAATACCCATACTATTCTCATTACCATCACCCGGCTCCTCCACATGGAAACTACCTTTCCACAGGGAGCAACTCCACCCCATCTGCCACACCAACGGAATTAATGGTAGGGCAGGGGAAATCGGAGTCCCATATTCAGCCAAGTACTGATAAGGGGGAGGGGAGAAGTAATGGGGGTTCAAATATCTGGGGTGAAGAAGTGGACAGTTGATGAAGATCAACGTCTAATAAGGGCGTGGGTAAATGTAGGCATTGATCCTGTTATCGGGGTTGATAAAAAAAAGTCTAGCTTCTGGAGTAGGGTGGTCTCTAATTTTAACGAGCACCGTCCACAAGGGACATCGGCACGTACTTCAAAAACATGTAATAACCGATGGCTTCGGTGCTCCCCATTGGTGAACAAATGGACAGGTATTATGACGGAAGTTGAACGTTGTAATCAAAGTGGGTGGAACGATGCTAAGATTGCAGAGGAGGCCCACAGATTGTGCACCGAGCGTACGGGAAAGAAATTTGAGTTGGACCATTGGTATCAATTGTTGAAGGACCAACCGAAATGGAGGGCGATATGTGATCCACCAAAGTCAGGGTCAAGATCATCCAAAAGGTCCAATCCCGACACCGAAGAGGCGGGAGAGGAAGGTGCTAGTGGGAGAGAAAGGCCCGAGGGCCGGAAGGCCGCGAAGAGAAGGTTGAAGGAAAAGGGTCACAACGCCATTCCTGATAATATCCAAACTCAACTAACGGACTTAAACATTACTCACACTGGTGTGAGTGAAATGTTCAAAGATTTTCTTAGCACTGCAAAAGAAGAGAAAGAGAAAGTTCAAAAGATGATAAGGAGAGAACAGAAAATGAGGGCGGAAGAGGATAAAATCATGATGCTTGACACTTCAACAATGGCTCCTGAACACGCGGCATATTATGAGCAAAAGAAAGTAGAAATCATGCAAAGGAGATCAAGGCGCTCATCATCAACTCAGTAATATGTCTCTTGTCTCCTTCATTTATGTAGACGAAAAGAACTACGTTGCTCCTCTGTGGTTGTATGAACTTATAATGTAACTTTCACTTCTTTATTAAATTGGGTCAGCATCATGTTGTTGCTTAACGAATTGGTTACGCTTAGGTTGTATCAATTTATTTTTGCTTCATAAAATGGTCAGTCTTAGATTGTCTAAACTTATGTTTGCTTAATAAATTGGTTTCTCTCATGTTGTATCAACATATTCTTATTTAATGCAGTGGTTACTCCTCATACATTTGTGTCCAATCATTATTATCTTACGCAGGTTATTTGTAATGGATTCATTCAATGTTGGAAAGCTGCCTGATGAGGGAGACACATCGTCCTCCTCGTCCTCGTCCTCATCAGATAATGACATGATAATCGCCATGGGGGCTTTCCTGCAACATCATGAACTAGTGCAACAACAAATGATGCTCATTCTACAACTGAGCCAAATAGCAACAGAGCCGACACCTTCGGCATCAACGCCTCGGATGAAAAAAAGGTTTATTAAGAGAGATAGAGAAGTTGTCCACAACCGCTTATACAAAGACTACTTTGCGGACGATTCATTGTACAACGAACATCAATTTCGACGTAGATTCAGAATGTGACGACACTTATTTCTCCGCATTGTAGAAGCACTTGGCAATCATTCATAGTACTTTCAGGTGAGGTACGATGCGACCGGAAAACGGGGGTTGTCGCCATTAACGAAGTGCACTACAGCCATGTGAATGCTCGCCTATGGTGTTGCGGCTGATTGCGTAAATGAATATTTAAAGATTGGTGCGAGTACCGCATTGCAGTGCCTGAAAAGGTTTGCCTTTGGCGTCGTTGAGGTGTTCAGAGAAGAGTACTTGAGAAAACCAAACCAAGCTGATGTTGATCGCTTGTTGAGAGTTGCTGAAGCCCATGACTTTCCCGGTATGTTGGGAAGCATAGTTTGCATGCACTGGGAGTGGAAGAATTGTCCAGCGGCTTGGAGGGCATCATTTCAAAAGCAAGTTTACAGGGTGCCAACAATCATCCTTGAAACCGTTGCCTCATACGACTTTTGGATATGACATACCTTTTTCGGGTTGCCTGGAAGTCTCAACGACATCAACGTCCTTGATCGGTCACCGATTTTTCAAGAGTTGTATGAGGATCGAGCTCTTAAATGTGAGTATGTCGTCAACGACCACTAGTACAACATAGGATGCTATTTTTCAGATGGAATTGATCCGAAATGGGCGACATTTGTTAAAAGTTAAAACCATCCCCCTTCCCCAATGGCCTAAGAAAAAACTTTTCGCAGAATGTCAAGAGTCAGTGAGAAAGGATGTTGAGCGGGTCTTCGGTGTGTTACAAGCTCGATTTGCCATTGTACGTGACCCTACTCGTCTGCTCGATCAAACAAAAATTGGTATCATTATGAGAGCGTGTGTAATACTCTACAACATGGTCGTGGAGGACGAGCGAGACAACTACGAGCATACTTTTGACTACGGCGTCGTCAAGGGAACTGTCCTGCAATCGACCATTAACCACGACCACCATCCGTGCTACGAGACGTACTTTCAACGATCATGTGAAGTTCGCAACTCCCACATGCATACAACTCTTCAAGCAGACTTGATTGAGGAAATATGGAAGCGAAATTCGGGTCGGCGACAAAATGGATAGTTCATTGATCGTCTATTTGTAATTTCTAATAATTCAATTGTTCAACGATTGTAATTTTTCGCCCTTCGCTCTTTACCTGGTATATCTTTTTTTTAATTATTGAACTCTCGTAATTTCTATATTGATGCATGTGTTATTTTTTTATATTACTCTCTTGTATTTTTTTCAAAAAAATAATGACTCTCTAATTAGTTGTTTCACCAAATTATTATGTGTACAATATTTATCCCACAAAAAATAAACACAAATAACCAACTAAAACATAAAAAAAAAACAATTAAATATAATTAAGTGTAGGGTCCATTGGCATTATTTTATTTGGTGAGCCAAAGTGTTGAGCCAACCATTAAAGAGAGTGATACTTGTGAGACAAAAAATTAGAGAGAGAGTTGATGTGACAAATGAGCCAAAAGCAAGGCTCGCCACTGCACATGCTCTGATGCTGTAGTGTAAACATTGTTGCTCGTCAACCGTACCCCAAGCCCCTATAAAAACCATACGCTGTAATCCACATATACAACAATCTTCCTTGAAAACCTCCATTAAAATGGACACCATAAAATCCTTCAAAGGCTACGGCAAGGTAGACGAAGCAGAGCAGAAAGCATTCCAGAAGAAAGTCCGAACCCGCATTATCCTCATCTTCATCTCCGCCGTCGTCCTCCTCGCCGTCATCATCGCCGCCGTCGCCGGAGCTCTCATCCACCGCCGCAACTCTTCCTCCTCTTCTTCTCCATCCTCAGCTCTCTCCCCTGCTCAGTCACTCAAAGCAGTGTGCTCTGTCACACTGTACCCCGCCACCTGCCTCTCTTCTCTCTCCCCTCTCTCTAATGCCACCACCTCCGACCCCAAAAAGCTCTTCTTTCTCTCTCTTCAAGTCGCCATGGATTCCGTATCCAACCTCCCCTCTCTCCTCCCCAAACCCCCAACCGACGCCGTCGTAGCTAAAGCCCTCAAGGACTGCGCCGAGTTGTTCGACGACGCCATTGACAGGTTACGCGATTCTATCTCCTCTGTTCCTCTCTCTTCACGCAGAATCGGCGATCTCAAGACGTGGTTGAGCACCGCGCTCACCGATCAGGAGACTTGCCTCGACGGATTGTCTGAAGTCAACGGCACGGCGGCGACGGTGGCAGAATTGCGGCGGAAAATGAAGAATTCCACCGAATTGGTGAGCAACAGCTTAGCAATTGTCACCAAAGTTGTCGGAGTTTTGGCGAAGGCCAAGATTATTCCTACTCACCGGAGGTTGTTAGGGTTTCCAGAGTGGTTGGGGGCGGCGGAGAGGAGGCTGCTACAGGACGGAACCGCGGCGGTGACACCGGATGCGGTGGTGGCGGCGGACGGGAGCGGCGATTTCAAGACCATTGGGGAGGCGGTTAATGCGACGGCGAAGAAGAGCGAGAAGAGGCATGTGATATATGTGAAGGCAGGGGTGTACGAGGAGAATGTGGTGATAAGTAAGAATGTGTGGAATGTTATGATGTACGGTGATGGGATGGACAAATCAGTGGTTTCCGGCAAGCTCAATTTCGTCGACGGCACCCCCACCTTCTCCACCGCCACCGTCGGTGAGTCTTCGCGTCTTATGCCTTTTTCGGCGTTTCTAGTTACTATGCGCGCCATTTTATGAGTTCAATTATTTTGTCACATTTACCCTAAAAAGGAAAAAAAAAAAAGAGAGAGAGAGAGAGAGGGAGAACAAAAAGCTTTAAATCAATTTTGATCTGTAAATTGGATGTTTAACCCTTGATGCTATCTATATTAACCAAAACAACAACAAAAAAAAGCACAAAGGTTGGCTGCATGTTTGGGTCCTTCAAAAAAAAAAAAAAAACTGCGTATGTCTCATTTGGGAATTCATGTATGATATTTTCAATTTAGTAAACGATATTTCTTGAAATTTTTCTCGTTTAGATAGGAGTAATTTTTGTTGAATAGAGTCGACTTTAATTAAGATTGCACAAGAATTAGAGTTGGATTCAATTTGAACCGTAAACAAGACAATTTAGATGCAGCAAAGACTCCATATATTATGCCCACAGTCAAACCAACACAAGATCTTCTAAAATGGATTATGCTATTTTCTTATTAAGTCTATTGAACAAATGGGTAAAAAGTTAATTTTATTTTGATCCAAAACTACATCCCTATATATTATTAACAACTAAATTCAGATACATATGCTAAGAACTTTGCCAAGGTTGCATAGGAGAGACCTAAAGTAGTAACTTTACGTTTGAAGAAAATAAAAAAGTTAGTTTCGTTAGACTTCAGATATGAAAATAGTTGACCATCAATTGCTTCATTCATAGAATTAATTGATATTTTAAATACAAGACTTATATCAATTACGTGTACATACTTTCAATATTAACGTAGATAAATAGACATAATCTAAGATTTTTCTTTTTAAAAAAATAAAAACCCTCAAAACTTTTCTTTTGGGCTGCACAATGAACTTAGATTCGAAATAAACAATATATCTCTGTAAGATTGATTGATGTGAGTTGATCCGATGAAGTTATGGCGGATTTCACGGTGATTGATTGATATCTATACTATATATAAAAGCAATGTTGTGATGATGTGGCTTTTTCGATTTTTCTCATAAATTTGAGATTTTGAGCCGTTAGATTATTTGATTATATAATCACAACCGTTAGATTTTCAATAAAATAATTGCTGTCATAATTAAAAATATATAATATCT
>JACYFF010031954.1:97852237-97867265 GCA_017589665.1 Selenicereus undatus
ATTATTATTATTATTATTATTATTATTATTATTATTATTATTATTATATTTATTTTTTTGGGGCGGAAGCATAAGCAGTGTATTTGCCTCCAGTGGTTGCTGAAGACAATTGCTAGCTCTATTCTTCTAATGCATTTATGGAAACTTCCTATCAGGTTCTTGCTGAGGAAAATCAGCGAGAAATTGTTGACTTCTGCAAGAAAGAAGGTCTTGTCCTGCTTGCTGATGAAGTAAGTACATAATGTAATTTTGACATGTTGCAATTGCATTATCTGGTATTCTGGTCCATAGAAGTTCACATTGTGAGCATAAAACTCTAGAAGGCTGCTATGTGCAGAATGGTGTCTAGTGCTTCTTCATTTGGCACTTTAATAGAAGAGAACGCTAGGTTTTGAGTTCAATCATTGATAGGATGTAATGTACAACAGGTGTACCAGGAAAACGTCTACGTTCCTGACAAGAAATTCCACTCATTTAAGAAGATTGCATGTTCTATGGGTTACGGGGAGAAGGATATCCCCTTGGTTTCTTTTCATTCTGTTTCTAAAGGTGTTGTGCTGTTGAGGCCGTGCGCAGTTGTCCTCTCTGGATATGAAAAGCAAGGTAGCTTTGGTTGATGTTATTTTAGCAAGTTCCTCTTACTTTGTTTTGTTGATCTAGGATATTATGGTGAGTGCGGGAAAAGAGGAGGTTACATGGAAGTTACTGGTTTTAGTGCCGACATAAAGGAACAAATCTACAAAGTGGCTTCTGTCAACTTGTGTTCTAATATCACCGGGCAGATACTCACCAGTCTTATTATGAACCCACCTAAGGTACTCTCTTTGGATCTCTGGATTAGCTACATCATTAATGCTGATTTACACTACCTAATGCATGATATTTTATCCTACCTGTAATTCTTGCTACTTCAAAATTAACCTGAAATAAGTCATCGGCTGGGTTAAGGAGTAGCATATTGCCCCACTTTGCCTTTGGCAAGCCCCCAACCTCCCCCCCCCCCCTCTCCAAAAAAAAGAAAGGAAAGAAAGAAAGAAAGAAAGAAAGAGAAGGCGGATGAAGAGGAAAGGAGTCTATGAAAAGGGGGGTAAAGGTCTAATGTTTTGCAGCATGATACTTTTACCTCTTTATCCCGGTACTGTTTGTACCTGCTATTAAGGCCTTGTTCGGTAAAATTAGCTATTTAGGTAGCGGATAACGGTTCAGGTAGCGGATAGCTGTTTAGATAGCGGATGATGTTTCTAATTTAGTTGTTAGTAGATAGCTATTTGTATGAGCAGTTGAAACTAATGTGTTTGGTAAATTTAGCTGATATGTTAGCTGATTTAAATTGACATAAAAGGATATAGATAATTTTCAAAGATAAAATTTTTAATGGATATTTTTTGGCTAAAAAATATAAGACGCTACTTTTAAATGTCAAACATTAATACTATTAGCTTTTAAAAAATGCTGTTTAAAACGATAAACGTTACTTGACATACTGGTCAAAACACTAGTTTACCGAACACTAAAAATTAACTAATTAGTATATTGATTTGGTTGAAACACTAAACGCTACCCAAAACGCTATTGCCGAACACGGCCTAAGTCTTCTTAGCGTGGCATAGTCAGCTATGCTCCTCAGACTTGGCTACAAAAGTCCGATGGGGTTACATGATACTTTTACCCCCTTCTGCTGGTACTGTTTGTACCCGCTATTAAGTTGACTTAGTGTGGCATAGTCAGCAGTGCTCCTTAGAGGCTACAAAAGTCTGACGGGGTTACATGTATATTTGTCAAGCTTGCCCAATTTTGAATATTTGCATGTCTTTGGTCTAAGATGTATTATGTATATTCTTGTGTTGGAGTATTGAGCATCCAGCATGGGTGCTTAAGATTAACTGAAGTAACTTAATGTGAAAATGCAGTTCCTGCAACGGAAGTGAATTACTTTGATTCATGCTCATGGATTCTCAACTACTCGTGCTAGATTGCTCTAGCTATGGCCTGGAACATCTTGTGTGTTAAAACCTAAACATAATGCATTTTCCATGATTCAGGTTGGAGATGAATCCTATGAAGTTTATTCCACCGAGAAAGAGGGAATCCTCTCATCCTTGGCAAGGCGTGCAAAGGTAAAGTAGATACTGGTTGATTTCACATTTGATATCTCTAAACTGCACTTTCATATCCCTTATATGCATCTTGCATTTGTTAGACACTAGAAGATGCATTCAACAGCTTAGAAGGGGTTACATGCAACAAAGCTGAGGGAGCCATGTACCTCTTTCCTCTTCTTCATCTTCCCCAGAAAGCAATAAAAGCGGCCGAAGCAGCAAACACAGCCCCGGATGCATTCTATGCTCGCCGCCTGCTTGAGAAGACCGGAATTGTGGTTGTCCCAGGATCCGGTTTTGGGCAGGTTAGTTGATGTCTGTTTTTCCTTTTATACCTAAATACTTACCTGCAATTCTTCCCTTTTTTTTTTTTTTGGTTGACCTTGGCTATTGTTTGTCTGAAAGGTCCCGGGAACGTGGCACTTCAGATGTACAATTCTGCCCCAGGAGGATAAAATACCAGCAGTTGTCGAACGTCTGACACAGTTTCACCAGAAGTTCATGGATGAATTCCGTGACTGAGAATGAGAAGAATCAAAACAATCCGCGAAACACAGTTAAAAAGAAAGTTGTGAATAAAGGTTTGGTGATGTTCAAACACCAAAAAGGTTTCTGAATCAGTTTTTTGACAAATATAGTGATTCGCTGTGCTTTTAATTCGTCAATAGGGATACAAGCATTTTGTGCAGACAAGCAAAGATTGTGTATTCAATTTTTGGATTTTCCATGGAGACAGTTGTTTAGGCGTTTTCAGAAGTCGTGTTTCCCTTAGCAGTGAAAGTTGGGCAGCAACTCAACATTAAGAACTTTATTCACCCAGTAGCATTTGCTATATATGCCATGATTGCCATCCCAATGGTTCCATGATTCATCTTTTGGTCAATTACTGATATAATACTAGACGGCGACAATTTGTTCATGAACAAAACTATTGGAACAGTTGATGACAATTATGGATCCGTTTTATCCTAAATCAGCACCAACCCTTACAAGGCCTGCTTCCTTCAGCGCATATAATTTGGATTTGGATGCACCTATGCTTAAGTGGAGAGCAGCAACGAACTCTTAACTCGAGAAGAATGAGAGGCTCTTTCCCTCTTGGAGGTTCTTTCCCTTGAGGTTGGGGGAAGAGCTGAAGAGGGTTGTGCTTTCCAACTAGGGCTCTGTTCATTTTGTGGGTAAATTATTGGTTTTCGCTCTTTCACATTCATTTTATATTTTTTCTCATTTTTTAAAGATAAATATTACTCATTTCCACTCTATCCTCAGTTGGTCTTTGCAGACTATTTGTTCACACTCTGACTTGTCTTCCCTTGTGTGTGTTTGTTTTTTGGGGTTTTGGTAATGGCATCTACAATGACATCTGCAATTATAACTACCTAGAATTTTCATGCTTCCCAATTCATTAAGTCGATCTCGCCCTTTTAAATTGCAATCTCATAGGGTTTTCTTTATGTTTCGACAGCTTTGCCACTCTATGCTGGTCGCTGGCAGCTTGGGGGCCAATTGTTTGAGGTGGGTTGCTGGGGAACAGTGACTAACGTGACGGTCGATGCAATGCCGCGGATTGTGGTGGTGGTGGTTTGGTCAGACATGGATGCCAACGGTGCTCTTAGCTCTTGGCATCATGCGTTTGATGGGACTAAGAGGGAGCGGTAGCGTGGAGAGGTGGGTGAGGTGGATATACGAGGGCCTTTGGATGAAAAAAGAATGTTTCAAATCCAAAGTTCTTAAGAGCAGGTCCACTGGTTGATGCACGGGCCAGAAATGGGGGGAGAGAAGCGCGCGGGCCGCGCTTGCTTCTTCAGCAACAGGCCCGTTAAGTGAGGCACGTGAGGCGGCTCGTCAAGGGGGTGGCTCGCCTTGACCTTTTTTTTGGTCTTTTAGCGGCCAAAACGACGCCGTTTAATCTGTGGGCCCTTCTCTTTTTTTTGGGGTTGTGGAACTTGCTGTGCTGGACTTGTAAACACAAAAAGGGAAAAATCAGATGAAAGTAGGCAAAGAGCCGTTGGGGCCTGGGGGGAAAAAGAGCCGTTACCCAACTAGACCAAATATTTGTGTTATTAAATTATTATTTACAAATTATTTTCCACATAAATAATAAAGCTAAATAACAAAAAATTTTTTTTTTTTGATTGGTACATTCAATCATGTGTAACTTTTTTTTATATTCAGACTCTTTTTTTTTTCAAAAAAAATATTATGCTTCTTTAAATAATTATATTATTAAATTATTATGTGTAAATTATTTTTCACATAAATAATAAAGCTAAATAACAAAACAAAACAAAAAGCATTTTTTAAATTGTTACATTCAAGCATGTCTAATTTTTTTTTTTAAATTCAGACTCCTTTTTTTTAAAAAAAAAATATTATGCGTCTTTAAATAATTGTGTTACTAAATTATTATGCGCAAATTATTTTCCACATAAATAATAAAGCTAAATGACAAAACAAAACATAAAAAGAAAACTAATTAAATATGATTTGGTGTGGGGTCAATAGATATTATTTTATATGGTGAGCCAAAATGGTGAGCGTTGCATTTGAGAGAGCGAGGATTGTGAGGTAAAAAGTTGGAGAGAGAATTGATGTGGCACAGGTAAACCCCCACTGGTGAGCCAAATCTTTGGCTCACCATTGGTTATGCTCTTAGACCATTCATAGTAGTGAACCAATTTTTTGGCTTACCAGTGAGGGCATACCGTTGTCACAATAGAGCACGAGCAAGGAGCAACGGCTGTCTCGTAAGCCAAGAATTTGAAGTGGTGTGCGGGCGGGCGGCTCGAGAGAGTGCATCGGTTGGCGCGAGACACGGGGCTTGGCGAGTGCCCGCAAGCCGTGAGCCAGCTCGTGTAATTTTTTTTGTCTCCTAGTGCCCAATACAATGTCGTTTTGGGGCTAGGCACAGGGTTTTTTTGGGGGGGGGGGGGGGGAAGTTTGACAGCATATTTTAGAAAAAGGAAATTTTAAAATTGCTAACAAATCTTTTGATTTTGGATTTTTGTAATTGTAGAGAGTTGCTCAACAAATTTTTTAATCTTTGAATTTAAATTTCAAATTTAAATTCTGAATTTGTAAATTAAAATTCTTAATTTTGTATGTTTTTAGTTGTAGAGAACTTGAAGGTGCTTTTTTAACCAAAAAATAAGAGAAGCAAATTATTTTTTTAATGCGTCCCCTTTAAATAATTGTGTAATCAAATTATTAGTGACAAAATATTTTTCACAAACTATTCATCTAAATAATAAAGCAAAATAAATGACTAAAAGTAATTAAATATGTTTAGTTGTAGGGTCCATGTATATGAATTTATTTGATAAGTTAACGTTGTAAGCCTTGCATTGGAGAGAGGAAGGATTGTGAGCTGAAAAGTCATGTCAAAAGCTGATGTGCAAGAGCTGGTGAGCCAAAATTTTGACTCACCATTGGTTGTACTCTTGGCTTGTGAGTCAATTTTTTAGCTAACAATCCTCTCTCTCTCTCCAATGCAGAGTTCACAACTTTGACCCACTTAATAAAATAATACTCATGGACCCACTTTACAATACATAACTTCTTTTTTAAAATCCAAAAAAAAGAAAAATTAACAAAAATTTTAAAAAAACAAAAAAACAAGAGAAAAATAGGGTGAGCCAGCTCGGGAATCGCAGCCAACCTCGTGAGCTGCTCGGCTACTGCACACAGCACAAACCACTTGACATGACTCCTAAAGTGCGCAAGCCAACTGGTGGAAAGGCTCTTAACTCCTATTGAAAGGATCAGTTCTTAGTGGACATATATGTAGACACACTTATAGCTCCCATAGTAAAAGGCCTAAAAAAAGGGGGTTTGATTTTTTTATTTTTTTTTTGGATGGTTTGGGAGATAACTATCCCGAAGATTTAGGATTTTAGGTAAGTGAACCAATATAATTGCTTCATTCCGCCACTGATGCCAAAGTGGATCGTTGGATTCCAACCGAGAGGACAGGTTTATGTAGCCCAACGAATGTGGCTAGATGATTTCGTTTTGTTAGAAAAGCTGGGTTTCGTTATTTTGGTTTTTACCAATTGTGCCTAGGGATGGTAATATTACTCGAATTTAAAAAATTTGTCTCATTTAGCATCCACATGAGTAATAAAAATGAGTTTTAATTGGATATGAATATGGGTATTGTGTTCAAAAATGGATATATGTATGAGTATGGATTCGTAAAACTGGAACTCGATTGTGTGTTCAATTTGCTAGTAAAATGCAAAAAAACAGAAGCTAAAATTCAAAATAAATGTTAGGTATGAAATTCTAATTGTATAGTATTTATTTATGTAGAAATAAAAAATTATTATTATTATTATTATTATTATTATTATTATTATTATTATTATTATTTTCTTTTGCAATTTTCATTTACGTGAGTCTAATTGAACATGAATTTTACTAGCGGTGCTTGAAGTTACTAATCAAGTATAGTGTGCATGCAAATATGAGTGTAATATAGGTGACACTTTGCATACTCTCTACGTATCCGAATAAAATCTATAAATCCGAAAAATCCTATGGGTATGGGTATAAGTATAAGTATAGCCTTACAAAACCCAATGCGTATGATTATGAGCAGGGGCGTAGTCAGGGGGGTCAGTGGGGTCACCCGACCCCCCTTTCAAAAAAAAAAATTATATATATGTTAGAAAATTAAAAAAATTTAAATTTAAGTATATGTATTATATCTGTTGAAAATAAACATGAAATTTGAAATGGCTCCATGGTTAGTGCCTTGGCTTGGTGTGTTTGAGGTTGCAGGTTCAAACCTCCTCCTCCCTAAATTTTTTCCCAACTTTTTTTTGTTATTTTTGTTTTCAAAACCAGTGCTTTTTCGTGTTTGAGGTCGTGAGGCTAGCTGTCTCCTTCGACCTTCAATTTTTTGCCACTCCACTGCCCAGACCCAACTCACCCCACCGCCCACCTGCCACCTGCACCGTGTCCCCGACTCACTGTCCACCACCCGCTGCCAACGGATTTGCTGTTTGCACAGTGCAGCAAGGCCCTCACGGCCTCGCATCTCTATCCAAATTTGTGAGTTCTCAAATCTCAATTTGTAGGTTTTATTTCACTTGTAAATTAAATTTGAATTTGTAGATTAGTTTGATACTTTGATTTTAATTCTCATGTTTGAGGCTTGAAGAAGACACCGTGGCTGGGTTTTGGGTTTGCTTTGCTTGATTCTACGGTTTTGCCATTTATTTGAATTGTTGGATGCAATTGTTGGATTTCAATTGTTGGATGCAATTGTAGTGATTTTGATCATTTATCTTGTGACTTGTATGCTAATTAATCATTGGTTATAGTTTAGAGGTCTCATAAATGTTTGATTTATATGTTTAATTTTAATTGTAGGAAAAAATGCATAGATATTTCAAAAAGAGAGATAAGGAATACTCTTCGTTACTTTCAAGTTCGAAATCCGAAAATTCGCCATTGAATGAAAAAGGTGAAAACGATGTTACTCAACCACAACAACCACCACTATCACCTTATGATGTAAATATCAATTCTATTCCGTTGTCTCAAAGAAGTCGGATTAATTTCGATCCTCCTCTCCTAATTTTCTGACTTTGCCCCTGATTATGAGTATGTGTATAGATATAATTTTTAAAAATGAGTATATATACAGTGCAAGTATGGCTCAATACCTCGCGTACATGCCGCACGCCTATCCCTAATTGTGTCCTTTGCTCCTGATTTTTCAGGTTTGAGCCAATGATTGAAAAAAACAGAAAAAAAAGTTAAAACAGAAACAATATCTTCCGAAAAGATTTTATTCAGAAAATACCCTTGTTTCCAACTCCCAAGTACGCATGCACTTCATATCTTTAAAAAAGCCCTCGATAGTCGCTACAAACGGCTAGATTCACCCCATGTACTCGACTAGATACACTCAACAGTCTGAACTCTAGAATGGGTTACATTACAACACAGCAGAGAGGGCCATGAACCTAAAAAACATGGATTTTGAAGCAACCATGTTTTCTTATGACTAGTTTTTTTGCTATAGCCCCAATTCCATTCGATGCAAATGCTGATAAACATGATTTTTTCACACAGATCCTTAAATAATCTTCAAACATCAGCAGAAGTAAGGATTTGAGTGAGTGATGCACAAAAGAACACTAAGTTCACTACAGCTGCTACCAATTCATATGATCAAGTGAAAATACTTGGCTGAATTGCATGCATAATTGTTAATGTTAATGATCAGAAGTGGTACAAGGGAAGCAACCACATGAAGTAAAATGAGGAGAGAAAAGAGACTTTTGGTTCAACATATGCTTCTGGCCACGTTGAGTGGCCCTCCTTATTTGCTCAGAATGCTCAGCCTGGGCTGCTGCTCTCCACTCCTCTGCTTTTCTATGAACTATTGCCATCCTCTTCATCAACTTCTCTTCTAAATCCGACCTCATCTTCTGTATTTTCACCTGTTCCATTTGTAATAATTCATTCCCATGTTAAGACAAATCTAATAGACTTAGCAAACGGGTTGCTCGGTTCTAGTTTAGAGTCATTCATGTTCAAAATGATGAGATTCGTTCTGAGCTCGAGTCAAGTTAGGTCAAGGCATTTTCGATTCAAGTCAACTTCAGACAGGTCAAAATAAACCTGTCTTGTAAAGAAAAAAATGACATCGGCGAAACGCTTTTCAAGGGTCAATTTGGATTTCAAGTCCTAGGTCTGGTATGAGCTTCATTCGATTCAGGTTTCAAATATAGAACAGTTCTATCAGGTATAAACGTAATCATTTGTTTGCTAGATTTAAACTATTCAACTGACATAAGAACATCACATGGATATTCACGAGTCACGATCCACAAACAGCTGGAAGCAAAGTTGAATTACTTTATCTTGTTTTCTTTTGCTTCAACTGAGAACACGCTTGTTAAGAAACCAATTTCATGTCCATTGGGTAAGAAAATGGATAACAAGAAATCCCATTTTCAACAATACAGCCCTTACAGTCTTTCAGTCTAGATTTGGTGTTAAGCATGTTGCGCTTGGCTCGAGATGGACAGTCTTTCAGTCAACAAAATACAGCCCTGACATAAACTAAACTAGATTTGGTGTTAGTTTATTAGCACTCACTTAACCCAGCTTAAATTATGCCACTTATCTTTAATTATTATTATCTACACCATACTCATGGAACTAGATAACAAACTTGACCTAAATTGTGCTTTACTTCATATTTGTCATAAATCGCTGACCCCATGTCTAGAATCACGCATTACATTGTTTTTTTCCTCATAGATATGTGTGTGCACCACCCTCCCAGTGATTACTCATTAGTGTGAAATTTGTGTTGGGTGTTGTTGTAATAAGTTTTTGGAGCTCTCTTGGAATCAACCTCTCTACAGATAGGAATGCTTGTAAAGGTAAGGTTGCCTACATATGGATCTCCTTAGACCCCGCGAAAGCAGACCTACACTAGGAGGTGGCGGTGGTGTTGTAATACGTACAGTAAAACTCATTGATCCATTGTTATGTTTCTGCAATTTGCAAAAAAGATTTCATTCTCATATATACCCATTTCTAAGTACGAGCCATCTTCTTAAAGATGTTTTATGCAAATGAATTTGACTAAGGGAGTGCTGCAAACAGCCTATGGAGGAGACTCAGATTCATTGGCCTTAATAAGTTATCACAACCAGCCTCGACTACAAGGGTCCAACATGGATGCAGTTTTGGTGTCAAGTTTCATGTAAAGTTGCATTTTTTTGTCTCCAATGAAATGTCAAATGAGTTTGTGACATGGATAATTGAGATGACATAAGAAGTTTGGTTAACACAGCCAACTGTTAGGAACAAAACACAACTATTTCACTGGAATGAGGAGAGCAAAAAGAGTACCTCTAGTTTCTTTGATTGAGCTTCTGCTTTGGCACTTTGAAGATCCATCCATGCTTGAATTCTGGCCTCTTCTCTTTGATACCTTGCACATTCCAATTCATTAGAGTTATACATAACCAAAACTTAAAAACATAATCCTATAAACAATAACATCTTCAAAATAAATCCTCTGTAATTCTGTTTCATTAGTGCACACTCACCTCAGACAGGACTTGGTCTTTTCCTCCTCTTCCCAAGCACAAGTCCTAGACTCCGAAACCGAAACGCTCCTCCTCCCTATCTCAAAATGCCTCAAACTCTTGGATATCTCCTCTTCCTCCTCCTCCTTGGAGCTCCAGTTGGTAGCCACAGAGTTGAATTGGGTCGACCCATTTTGGAGCTTGGCAAGGTGACACTCTTGCAGCTGTTTTGTGATGTCAATGGAGCTAGATTGAGCCACCAGAGCCAACGGCCCGGACCGGGTAGCCGGGGTGTTGTGCCGGGCTGGGGAGGTGCTCATGAAGGGTGTGGGACACCTTGAGGTGGTGGAGCTGCCTAAAGGGGTCATCTCAGTGCCAATGTCTCTGTGTTTTATAACCTCCTGAAATGGAACAACTTCTGTGCAGGCATCTTTCATTGGCTCATGTTGAAGCTTCTGACTTTGGAACAAAAATGTCTCCTTCGTGGGTTCTGAGTATCTAAAATTGGGCACAAAAACCCCTATCTCATCTGTGAATTTATCTGCAAATTTTTCAAGTTTTAGTGACATTTCTACAGTCAAATTGTCTCAAGTTGACATCTTTTTGACGTAACAAGATAAAAAGAACCAAAATCAAGGAACTGGCTTTTGAAATTTCATATGTATAAAGATGGGTTTTTAGTTTTGAAGCATTTAAAGGAACCCCCACCCAGCAAGACAGTAGAGAAAAACTTACCAGAAAAAGGACATTGTGGGCACTAATTATTGAGAGATAAAAGAAGACACTATAGCTAAAAAAGTGCCCCAAAAGTTCAAAGTGGTGAAAATGACCTACCTTTTAAGGGCATATCTGAAGGAACTATTACCCCATTAAACTGGTCATGGTCCTCCAAAGAAGCATCAGAAGGGCTAAGTTGACAATCAACAATCCTTAACTTTTCTGCAAAAACTTGACTTTGTTGTTGCTTACAGACAATCTCTCTAACCCCCTTTGAATTTGAGCCCCCAAAAGGCTCAATTTGCTTGGTTTTACAGAAGGCATGGTGTGCAGGGGATTCATGGCAAGAACCTCCACCCATGAGCCATTTCTCAGCGTCATCCCACTTTGAAGGCAAACTTCTTCTTGAAGAACTGAAGCTAAAAACTGGCCTTCCTGGGGTCGAAGGAGCTTCAGTTCTTCTTCCCATTGAATTCCCAATGACTCCATCTTCTCTCTCTCTCCTTCTTTGAGCTGATTGAGTCCCATTACTCATTGGCAATGACTTGACAAACTCAGCTGTTTCTCTGAGATTGAGTTTGCAAATTGGGTCATCTGCAAATGGGTTTTCCTTGGTTTTCTTTTGTGGGTCTTCCTGTATCATCATGATCACAAAAACCCATTATTAGTTTTTTCAAATTTGAGGTGGGGTGGTGCCAAAGTGGGTAGGTAAAACCATGAGTAGAAACAATAAATTTTCAAAATAAAGTGAAAGAAATTGAAGGAAACCCATAAAAGAATAAACTTTTGAGTTTGAACAACAAACTTACGCCTTGGGATGCAAAGACAGATGTTGAATGATAGTATCTTGGGGTGGTGAGATCCATTTAGCTAAGCTTGCAGAGAGAAAATGTCGGAATTGAAAGTGGTTGAAATAAAATCACAGAAATGGAAGATCTTTTAATAGTGTTGAAAAATTTTTAAAAAAAGAAAAATCAGAGTGAAAAGGAAGTGAGTTGGGACAAACAGTAGAAGAGCAGAGCTAAAACAGGCATTGGCATCTGGCATTGACCATCGAAAGAAAGAGACTGAAGAGTAATATACTGAAGCAGAACAAAAGTGTCTCAAAATAGGAGCTGAGATTTCTCCATGGGAGTTGTTGGACCCCCTCTCTATCTCTCTGCCCAAAATAATGCAACAATGAAACACTGGTCCTCTGGGGTCTGCATGACAGTCAAATTAAACTCATGTCTTATAAAAAGAAGAGGCTTTGGAAGAGGGGAAAAGCTCCCCATGAGTAATGACAAAGAAAGAAGAAAAGGGCTGTTCTAACCTTGAGATTATCATATTCATGATTTGTTTATGGTTTTGAGACGACATTGTTTACATTGAAAGAATCACGTTAGCATGCCTATATGCTCACATTTTACCATTATATGTAGAGGGCTACCAGCTGTAGAAGTGGAGCTTTGGAGGTAGTTGGAGACAATTTCAAGGAGATGGATTAGGGGGATTGACTGATATATGAAGAGATAGAAGGTCCAAAAATCCTATTGGAATATTGCCACCTTCTATAAGATGTTCAAATGACAAAGTTCATCGGAAAACTTAAAATATGTTTAGAATTGTTCTATCGATAAGATGTAATGTGACATGGTATAAGGAATGAAGGTATTCGGTGGGCATTGATTACATGGATATATTCACAACACATAAAATCTCACTATCCTCCAACTAGTGTTTGAGTCTCTTTTAACTTCCCTCCCAAGTCTGTCTTTCCTGTCACATACTATCCCCCTACTTGGGTTTTGGGGTTCCTAAAATACACCGCATAATTGCCCAGTCTCACACATTCACTTCAATAGACTCTCCAATCAAGAGGTCCCTCCACTCTCATACTTGTGGGGTGGGATAGGAGATACATACACTACGATTAAGCCTTCATATATATAGAGAGAGAGAGAGAGAAGGGGGGGGGGGGGGAATAGAATCTTTTATCTGTCGCATTTGATCTTTCAATAAGACGATTCAATGCATGATCTTCGGCCTCCACGCTCTCCGCAATGTTTAATTAACCATCAGTTCTTCATCATATTGATGTTTGGGAAAGTGCTTCTATCTTTACATCCCTTCTAAGAAATATTTATGAGGTATATTTACCACGTATTTTCTTATTAAATTATAAAATGCAACTCGATGCGTTAAAAAGTGAACATTCTTTTCAGGGAGGTACGTGAAATGCGTTAAAAAGGCAGTGAAAAGCAGAAGCTAAAGGAGACTACCTTCAGTGGATAACAAGTTTAAAGGTTGTTGTTGCTCACGAATAGGTCTTTCAGTAGACTTGGCTTTTAGGTTAGACAATAATGGAGCAACTTATTGATTCTCTTAAATTAGAAGTTAGACAAAAGAAACCCACTTGGATCAAAGTTTTTATAAATGTTCTACTTCTACGTTTCATAAAACATCATAGATACTATTTCACAAGGACTCGTTGTCAAATAATTAGAGAGGTTATTTTCGAGAAACCCTTCTTCCGCTTTCGGTGCTTGGTATACAGAAATTATCATAGCACTATATGCAAGTAAGAATCCATGTGATGATGAGCAGGACTCAGCAGAAAAACTACATACATCCACAAGAATGAGGACAAGTTACAGAAAGACTGGAATGGCAGTTAATTTTGCAAATGTCATGTCAAAAGGGTAAAATCACTAGGTCAGCCAAGCTGTGTAGAACAAACAACCCTGCTTCTGAGTTCTAGTACTCGAATTTTTAGCTTCTTTTATTAGCCATGCCCTACAAATCTCTGCCCTCTTCCATTTACCAACAAACAAGAGAGCCGCTATGCTAAAGCCTCAAGCTAGAATAGTAATATTTTTGCAAGTAGGAGAACGGTTATTATCCAGTGGTTAAGTAACAGGCTCTTTTTCTCAATAATTTACTACTCTAAAATGTACGATTAGTATGATGAAGTAGAGCATAGATTTCTGCTCTGATATGACATTTGAGAGAGTCCATTGCATTTGATTTCACATGAGATTGCAAAGGAAAAGGGGAAAATATTTTTGAACATTAACTTTATTTTAGAGTTTAGACTGTCAATTGATTGTTCATCACCTGAGTCTCGACTGTTTGTGCTTCTTTAACAAAAAAATTGAAATTATGTAAAAAGGTTTATTTTCAATTGACAACTTAGGTAACTTGTGTGATTTTTCTTTTCTACCGTCTCATAATCAAATAGAAACCGTATTGTGCCTCTCCTCTGCTTCTTCTCCTCCTAAACCTTAATTTGTATTCACTCTTTCCTCTCCTCTTCTCCTTATTTAGTTTGTTGAAGATGTTGTTGGCCTAAGGCTCCGTTTGGACCTAGAAAAGTTGGGTGGAAAGAAAAAAAATTAGGAAAGTTACTTTTTTTTTGTGCTTGGTTTAAAGAAAATCACAAAGAAAAAAAATATGGAGGAAAGTTAGGTGGAAAAATTATTAGAAACAAGTGATAAAATTTTCCTCATAAAATTGTGAGGAAAGTTTGAGGAAAGTTCCCAACCTCCTCTAACCTTGCATTGCTTAAATGATGTCAATTTGATTCAAGTAGTTCATCAACATTCAAATTTTTCATCCAAATTCTTATATTTTTTTCTCAATCCAAATAAGAAAAAAAAACTCATTTTCTCCCTACTTTTTTTTCCTTCAACTTTTCTTTCTACCAAATTTTCTAAGGACCAAACAGACCCTAAATATAGCCAATAGTAAACCTTTTTTACTTTGATTCGTTTAATTGATTTTAGTATTTAGTAGTATTGTTAGCTTGTTATAATAAATTTTCTCCATCTCCAAAACAAACAAAGTTCATATGACCCAAGTCACACCACTTCAACGAATCTATAAATCCAAGTCTATCATATAAGTAGTGAACATTGGAGCATATTCATCACGATATTCTTCGCACATTGGTAATTAATTATTTGCTGTGAAAGGTAGGGCAAATAGGGTATGAGTGTCTATTATCACCTTCAATCCAGTTAGTATATGGTCCACCACTCTACTCGGTTGTACAATTGCAATTGTACAACCGGACCCACAAATTGTCCATCTGGCGTGCCAGTACGTAAAGCAAAGAAAACTGCCGCCAAATATATATATATATATATATATATATATATATATATATATATA
>JACYFF010031954.1:97869292-97880279 GCA_017589665.1 Selenicereus undatus
ATATATATATATATATATATATATATATATATATATATATATATATAGAGAGAGAGAGAGAGAGAGAGAGAGAGAGAGAGAGCTCCAGATTAGATTAAACGTGGCACATTTATTTAGTTATACATCTTGTTCACTGATACGAAGTATCATGTATAGCTGCAAAAGCAACAAGCAAGAAAGCTCAACCAAAGGAGCAGGAAAACGTGCCCACACCAAGGGACAAAACATCTGAAGGGAAAACCGGCTCATCAAGTACTACTACAAAGAAAAGAAGGGTGAAATAAGAAGTCAGGAAAAATAAAAATATTTGCAGCAGGTCAATCAGTTCAGAAGATGAGCAAGTCCAAACTCCCACAGCAGGGGAGAGACAAAAGGTGGTGTTGGAAAAACAAACTATGCATGTTGTGCAAGAATCACATGCTGTTCAACAGGGAGAGGGAGAACAAGATCAACAAAAAACAAGAGAACCACCTTAACAAAACACTCCCACAATAAGGCAAAAACAAAAGGTGGTGCTGGAAAAAAGGAAAAAGGATCCAAGGAAAACTGATGCACAACAAAAGGTGGAAAGAAGAATTCACTACAGAAAATCCCCCAATGTTCCCAAAAACACTGCCTAAGAAAGTTCCGAAAAAACAATCACCAACATTCATCAACAACTTTCAGAGGAAACAAATGACACTGTAGAGGACACCACTTACAAATTGCCTCCCCCTAGGCATGATGATGAGTGTGACTCTGACGATGAAGTGTTGGTGAAGAGAATCAAGAAGATAAAACAAGCATCAAAGTCCAGACCAAAACAAAAACAAATGAGGTCAAAAAAGTGTGCGAGGGCACAAGTTGATAAGGAGAGGCAGGCTGTCCAAAAGAGTCCAAAAACTCCTGCAAAGCTTGGACAGCTCTCAATTTTACAACATCAATAACAACATAAATTCCCAAAACAGCATGCAAGTACTACCATCCATGTTCAAGACCCCAAGTCTGTGCAATCTGTGCCAAAACGTGGAGAGGCAGACACAAAACCCTAAAAGATATTTCAGACCAAAATGTCATCGTCAGGGTTCGTTGCAATGATTGAGAAATTCAGTAAAGTACAAAGACAGGCAATAACAGATATGAGGTTTGGAGGATTCCTCCATTTACAAGTGAATGAATTACCGGGGGATTTATGCAAATGACTTGTAGATACCTTTGACCTATACTCAGTTACCTTGTACATATCACCTGACAAGAAGATTAAGATTACACCCATGGATGTGCATCTCACATTGACACTCCCCATTGGTGGAAGAAAGGTTGAGGAGTTTTATGGAAAAAAGCCAAATGATGCCAAATATAATGAAGTCCTCGCAGCATAGAGAAAAGAGTGGAATTTGCAAGATGGGACCCCTAAGCTCAACCAAATGCCACAATACATACTGAGCCAGACTAATGCAGGGGAAAGTTTCAAGAGAAACTTCATGTTGTACATGGTCTCTGGTTTTTTTAACTGTTCAACAAATGTACATTGCGCACTGTATTTTACCAAGAATGTTGCTAATGTTGAAGACATAGCAACAATTGATTGGTGTCAGTACACCATTGACAGATTGTGTGAATTTGTCAAAAAGAGGGCATCAAACTTTGATGGGTCTATTCTCTTCTTGATGGTAAGTTCCTTTTGTTCTATTAGAATATCATGTTTTCAATGAGCACAAAGTCACATTCAGTGTGCTGAAAATACATACTTAGTGAGCATAACAATATCTAAGCTTAACATATATCCTGGTGAGCAGACCATTTACTTTAGTGAACATAACATACATTTTAGTGAGCAGAATACGTATTTTAGTGAGCACAACAAAGCTTTTGGTGAGCTATGGAGAACTTGATCATATGTGACAATTGTCTATTATATTGATCTATAATGACCATTTTAGTGAGCACACATCACATACCCCACATATATATAGGAATTATTGTTACATAATATTACTTCATGTTAGTGAGCTACAATATATTTTAGGGAGCATAACAAAATGTTTAGTGAGCAGAGCACTATTTATAGTGAGTAGACCATATAACTTAGTGAGCAGAACGTGTCTTTTAGTGAGCAAAAGTTTAGCTTTGGTGAGCTATAAATGCTTTATTCAACAACAACAACAACAACAAACTCCCAGTGTAGGTCCCGCTTTCGCGGGGTTTGGGAAGATCCAAATGTAGGCAACCTTACCTCTACAGGTATTTCTACCTATAGAGAGGTTGATTCCATAAGACCCACAAAAACAGTTTTGTGAAACCATTTTCCGAGTAAGGGAAAGAAGAAAGAGAAAAGGATCCGGAAAGTAAATAAAGAGTGGGCAAATAAAGAGTGAGCAAAGACATACCTCAACCACCAAGGGGCGCTTGGTGTCGTCACATCCCGGAAAAGTACGACCTGCAGACAAAGCACACCCAAAAAACCCAAACCCGCCCCGACACCGCCTAAAGCTACAGCTTCCTACGGGGCCGGTCCCCTGCAAAAAGAGACCTTAATCCTGTCCCGCCACTGTCTCCTATCCTAAGCCATGTCCTCCGTCAGACCAACCACTCTCATGTCCTCTTTAATCACTTCTTCCAGGCTCTTCTTCGGTCTACCCCTCCCTCTCTTACCACCGGAGGGTTGATCATCTCACACCTTCTCACTGAGGCGGTCACACTTCTCCTCTTCACGTGGCCGAACCATCTGAGCCTCGATTCTCTCATTATCTCCTCTATGGGGGCCACTTCAGCTAAACTCCTAATTACTCCATTCCTAATTTTGTCCAATCTCGTAAAACCACACATCCACCTGACCATTCTCATTTCAGCTACCATCAACCTTTGGACCTGCGTCTTTTTAAGAGGCCAACACTCCGATCCATAGAGAACAGCCGGTCTAACAACCATCCGATAGACTTTGCCTTTCAATCCCATGGGCACTCTCTTGTCACACAGCACCTCTGACGCTGACTTCCACTTTTGCCAGTCCGCTCTAATCCGATGGCTAATATCCTCGTCAATGTCCCCATTCTGCTGGATGATCGAGCCTAGATACTTAAATTTAGCGACCTCCGATATTGCCCTCCCATCCAGTACTATTTCTCCCCCCCTCTTCTATTCTTCCGTTGAAACAACAGTGAAGGTATTCCGTTTTCGATCTACTCAACCGAAAGCCCCTAGCCTCCAGCGTACGCCTCCACCTCTCCAACCTGTTATTCACCCCCTGCCTGGTTACATCGATAAGAATGATGTCATCTGCAAAAATTATGCACCAAGGCACCTCGTCCTGGATTCCTCTAGTGAGTTGATCCAAAACTAATGAGAAAAGAAACGGGCTTAAGGCGGAGCCCTGATGCAGGCCCACACTAACAGCAAAGTCATCGGATACCTCTCCCGGAGTCCTAACACTCATTCGTCCTCCCTCGTACATATCTTTGATTACACGGATGTACGCGGGCGACACCCTTTTCTCTTCTAAATACCTCCACAAAACCTCCCTTGGAACTCTATCATACGCTTTTTCTAGGTCAATGAACACCATATGGAGATCCACCTTTCTGTCCCTGAACAAGCCCATGAGCCCTCTGAGGAGGTAGATCGTCTCAATGGCTATTCATAGATGACAATTGTCTGTTACAATGATCTCTATTAACAAATTTAGTGAGCCGAATGAGAATTATTCTTAGAAAACATTACTTTATGTTAGTGAGCTAGTATACATTTTTGGTGAGCAGGAACTATATTTTAGTGAGCATAGATTCATTTTTGGTGAGCTATATAGAACTGATTACAATTAAAATTTCTCTTGCAGATGCTATATTTTGACAGAGTTCTCATAACAAGAAGGACTGTTGAGAGACAATTCCCAACAATCAAAGGCTAGACAACATATAAGTTGGGGGAAAAAGTTAAAGAATAGAGAAAGGCTAATCAAGTTGGTGCAAAAGAAGTGTCAAAAGGCTTTATAAAGGGTAGAGTGGAGCCTCCAATATAAATAAACATAGAAGAGCATGCTAAACCACAACCACAAAAGGAAGAACAACCAAAAGATGTTTTCACAAAATGATTAAACTTCAGAGTTAGAGGTATCATTTAATTCATTTCTAATAATTAAGCAGAATGAAGGAATTTAAACAAACATCTATCTAACATCTTACAATACTTAAATGATGTCCACATGCAGAAAGATATGGAAGAAATGGATGAAGTAACGAAGGCTTTACAAGTGCATTCAAGAGGTACAGAACCTTTATGGACTACTTGTCAAAAAGGTACCAAAATAATAAAGTACTCAAGAAAATAAGAGATTAGGCAATAAGCATGTTCTCTTCATACTGTATGACTCGAATATCAAAATCACCACCAATGGTACAAAAAGAAAAAGGGGATGAAAGTCTCGAGATACCACCATTCAGTCAAGATGATGAATGGTGGAACAGAGCTGTTGTACTCGAGGCGATAATTGAATTGGAGAATGCTTTTGTAAGGCAACAAAAGACCAGTAGCACCACCAACAAAAGTCCTGCATCAAGGCAATGGGGTAATGACATGCCCAGTTTTAAGTTGATTGATGATAGCCAAAGCCCAACTCCTGCAATAGTGCAACACCAGCACCACTTCAGACACCACTTTCCTCCCTACTTGTAAAAATAGATCAGGCACCACCCTCCTACAGATACTCATTAGACACCACCACCTCCACCCCTGCATAGAAACATCAGACACCCCCCCCCCCAAAAACACTTCAAACACCACCACCCTCCCTCCCCACCATAACACCTATCACAAACTCTTGAGACACAACCACCACATGAATCATCTCAAACACCACCACCACCACCAGCTATTCCAAAAACACAAACAGAGCAATAAGAAAGGCATAAAATATCTAAAGGAGATCAAAAATCTCCTGACAAAGAAGATGGAAAAAAGAAAACAACAAATAAAGCTGGTAAGGATTTTCAGTGAGCAGACTGTTACTTTCAGTGAGCAGAACATACTTTTTAGTGAGTTATAGAAAAATTATTGATAAATGACAATTTTATGTTAAAGTGAGCTTGTGACCACATATCACTTTTAGATGGCTCTAGGAACAAGCAAAGAGGACCTTGTTGGTATTGAACATTTTTTTTTTTAAGTGAGCTGGTGTGTATTGTTAGTGACCAGAAGTTAAATTTTAGTGAGCAGAAAGTATAACTTGGTGAGCAGAACATATATGCTAGTGAGCAGAGCACATGGGTGAGTGAGAGAACATATATGTTAGTGAGCAAAACATAAAGTTTAGTGAGTGGTGAGCAACAATATCTGTTTAGTGAGCACAACAAACATTTTAGTGAGCATAATATCTATTTTAACGAGCATTTATACATGTTATGTATTCATTGAGCTATATTATGATCAACTATGATATAATCTTTTGCAGAAGAAGACCACACCAAGAAGGTAAAACATCAACCGAGGAGAGAGAAATGACCAATGACAGAACCCCTCTGCTCTCCTTTTGTGCAGAGAATAACAAAGATTATAGAGGGGTTGTCAACCCAAGAGAAGATCGTTGCTGAATATGTATTCCATCCATCATAGGACCTTGATTCAAAGTAAGTACAAAATTACCTGATAAAAAACACTTACAAACACTTAAATTATAATGAATATATACTTACATTTTTTTCCTTTTCTTACTAAATCAGTGAAGAATTGTTTGATATCGAAACACATGTTGCACATCGGTATCACATGTCAACCATGCATCCAAGGGATTACATTGATGCACATGTGATCAATGTCTAGGCTGCTATTCTCAACAACTTGGAGAGAAAAAGAAGTGAAGGATCTTGAAGAAGATTTTTTGCTCCAGTCGATACAATGGTAAATATATACTTATTTTTTTTCACAAATACAAATGATCAAACACCTAATGATACTACTGCAATGTGAGTTTTGAGAATACACAGCCACAAGAGGGGGAGTGAATTGTGGTATCAGATTTTCGCAATTTTTCTGGCAAACAGTCTTAGACCCTGTTTGCACAGACTGTTCTTGAGTTAAGCAGAAGTGAAAATCCAACGAAATTGAATGCGGAAATAATGGATACAAGATTTTTTGCATGGAAAACACCTCTAGCCCAACTGAGGTGAAAAAACCACGACCTACCTCGTGTAGGATTTTAACCGCTTCACTAAACGGGCTTAATATGTTACAATAGTAACACACCTTGCTACTAATTGCAACCTACGTAACCGTCTTCCCTAAGACCGGTTACCCCACGTCCAAAAGTCCACTTGACTTAGGGCACACTCACCTCACTTTTATAAAAGAGAGGTTACAAAGAGAACACCCTATTACAATACTTCTCAACCAAGCTAATATAGGGTACAAATGAAGTCCTAGTATGCCAATCTTGAAAGCTCAAAACATCACTCCTTTGACTCAGTTTTCTTTTGAAAATTTAAAGCTCTTGAATACTGAATGTTTGCTCTTAAAAAACCGATCCTCAAGTGAATGTGGAGACTTTGCTTTTAAATAGAGATAGTTGGGAGAATTTCAAAAAAATGTTTATCCCATAAGAAGTGGGAAGTGTGAATGTAATTCTCCCTTTAACTGCTTGAATTACATGGCTAAATGTTAGCCACAAACTTTCAGAAGCTCAACCCATGAATTTCTCCACAACTTCAGCCATTTTCTAAAAATAGAGCAGAGGTTATTTGGAGGATAATGTAAAGCAAAAAAATAGGCACAAAATCCTCTCCAAGTTTTCAAAGTCAAAAATAGCCCTTTTGGACTTTATCAATTTGCAGAAAATCTATCCAAAAAAGACAAGAGATGTTAGCCCAAAAATTAAAGAAAAAATCGTGTAAAACCATTTTTCGCAGTTTAGTCTGGAAACACCCTAGCCGCCCTATTTCCAGGATTGTTTCTGAAAGTTGGTACAAAAAGATTTTCAAAAGAGCAAACAGTTTCAAGTAAGTGATATGTCAAGACCTTCTAATTGGCGTATTAACAAGAATCTAATAAAATAAAACCATAGCAAACCTAAGACTCTTGTTGAATCAACCAGCCTTCTTAACTTGTTCCTCCAAACACTTCGCAGAGCTATTCTTAAGGTTGTTCTGAAGTTCTGAAAAGTTTTGCCAGCCAACTTATCTTCAGTACCTGTTCTTGAACATTGTTAACCAAGCAATTGAGAACAGTAGAGTGGACCTGTTTGGGACAACAACAATACTTGGATTTGTTATCATCAAAAACCATAAACATCATAACAATTTCCCCCTTTTTGATGATGACAAACCAAGCGACCATATTGACCTTTTTAGTGCCAATTATTCATAGGACCGAGAATTCACAGGGGGCAGCTAGCATCGAAATTTTTTTAAGAGAAACGACTCTTCCATGGTAAAACTACAAACAACATTGGTCATCCTATCTTCCCCCGTTTGGCATCGTTAAAAAAGGAAGAAGCAAACAGTGAAATAGAGGGTGTTTGCAATCACCACCACTTGGGTAATGGAGGAAAACCAACATGCGATACACTCAAGTGTTTTGGTACGGTAATGAGATTGGCCATCCTAGTAACACATAAGCAATTTACAAAAAAAAAAAACAAGCAAGACAAAACCAATAAGAAACAAGATAACTATTATTTGCCAAAGAAGTGCAATATAGAGTAAGAAACCAGATGCAGCAAAAGGTAGAAAATCAAGAGAAGAAACAGAGGAGGCCGCAACAGAACAGCCTACAAGAACAGCCTACAGGGGAGGATCATGGAGTAGGAGGGGAGAACTTAGCTGAGAGGGAAGTGAGAAGGGCTAGGATATCTTCATGGCGTTCGGTATTGAGAACCTTTTCCTCGTCCAGAGCAGCCTTCACCGCATTAAGTTCAGCATTCAAGCGAGAGTTGTACTCCAGAACAGCCTCAACCTGGACTGAGGAACTGCCAGAAACAGGAGGACGGGAGGTGTTTGTCCTCTGTTCAGAGGCAGATCCCTCAACCAAGGTATATCCACATCCCATAAGGGTGTTGCTCCCGATTTCATCTATAAATTGAGCTCCCACCCTTTTTTGCAACTCTACCCCAAAGTGCTCAAAAACACAAGTCAGTAGGAAGCCATACCCAAGATCATGTCCCTTGGAGATGTTTGCAATCCTTGCAATGTGACGAATCATGAAGGCAGGAACATTGATTTGCTCCTCCCTGTCCATCAGATCCACAAGACACTGATCCATAGCATCTGCAAGATTTCGGCCCTGGTCCCTGGGGATGACATTCTTGATAATGAACCAAAATAGTAACTGATGAATGGATGTCATATCCCTTTTCTTGACTGACTTGGGTGTTTGTAGGCGTGTTTGCTGGCTGAGTCTTTGGAAAAGTTCCAAAAAGCCGTGCTGCCCCAAGAATAGACTTATCTTCCCTCACGTACACATCAAAACCCGTGGAGGGAATCCCCAAAATTTCCCCTAATGTCTTCGCATCAAAGCGAAGTTGCTTCCCATTGACAGTACTAGTCACCACTCCTCCGGTGACTGAACAGTTGGCATAAAACTCGGCCAACTCATGGACAGAACACCCCAGCCGGGTGTTTGTGAACAGCTCAAACCAACCCTGAGCACTCAACTTTTGCAGGAACACCCTAAGACCTTGTTCCTCAAAATACTGGACTTTGACGATTTTGCCCCTGACTATTCGTCTTTGAAGCAGTTGAGGAAGCTTAGGATGAGGTGCAGGAGAGGCAGATTTCTTGACTTTCTTAGGATGAGGTGCAGTAGGGGGGTCTTCAGCCCGACCTTGGTTGGAGGCTTGTTTGTAAGAAACTTTGCGTTTACTGGGGGTTTTTGTGGTTGATGGTTTAAAGGAGGGTAAAGTGGAGGCTTGTTTGGAAATTGGCAGGGCAGACTCAGATGAGGGTTCAGGCAAGGGCTTGTCCTATGAGAATTCTGAGAACACGGGGGTGCCCTGTTTGAAGGAGGTGTTCTCGGTATTATTTTCAGAAGAACTCGAAGAAGAGGAATCAATTTCCTCAATCACGGGAAAGGACTGTGCCACAGATCAGGGTGTGGCCTGAAAGGCTATTCTGGCCGATTTTCTGGTTGGTCTGGTTGTGGATTGTGGTTGGGCAGGGGGTTTTGTGAGCTCTTCAGTTTTGCCACTTTTGGGCCTTGATGGAGTTCTTGATCTTGGTATTCTACTGCGCATAGCCACCATTTTGTACTTTTTTTTTCACCAGTTTGCTATACCGGTGTTGCCTGTTCAATCTCAGCAAGGGACACCTCTATTCTATCACCACTTCCGCTTGTATCGTCTGAGTCATCCTTCAGTTCATCTCCTAGGTCATCCTTGAATACTGAGTCAAAGGGCTCAGACCCTGTTTCGGCCCCTGTTTCCTGTTCGGGAAACAACCCGAAAGAGTATGACTCGGTTAACCAGATGTCACCCGAGCCATTCTTAGGCGAAAAGAACTTATCTTGGCCCCCATATCCTCACTTGACTCCCTAATTTGTTCCTCTCCAGATCTCAGACATGCACCCACTTCTCCAAACAGGACCAAGTTCCACCCAAAATCATAGGGGATGTCTGCTAAATTGAGACCTATATTCTTGAGGTCTATGCTTTTTAGGAATCCAAAAGGCTTATAGCGAATGGGGCGAGGAGGTTCAGCAAGTTTACCTTCAATTAGAGCTGCTAGAAGTTGAGAGAACAAGGCTGTAGCTGTTGGTGCTGCTATAATTGGTGACTTGCCACCCTGAATCGCGGACACAGAGCTCTTGTTGCCGATGGGAGACGCCATTTTTGCAAGAAGGAAGAGAGAGATTAGGGTTTTGTGAGCTACTTCATGACAAGAAGCTGAGGTGAGGTGAGAGAGAGACGAATCTAGGAGGGTTTTAATAGCGGGAGGAGTGGAAGATCTTTAAAAGATTTGCCCATTGCAACGGGCTTATCACTTAATGTTAGCCGCGTATGCTTCGGGAAGGGTGAGGGATTTTAATTCTCAACAACTAGTTGCACACATTTGACAAACAAGAAACGTACCTGTTTCTGGCGCTTGTTCTTGAGGTTACTTGCTCGGTAACATGGGACAATAAGGGCAATCTCATTAGACCTCAACGAGTGTCAGCAGGCTGCAAACCACACATATGCTAAAAATAGCACAGAAATTGATTGCAAACTTTTTGTTTAACATATTGAACCTGTAGACTTTAAACATTACCAACAAGGAGAGACAACAAGATGATCAAGTTGTTTTTATCAAACCTCGGTCGAGTCTATTCTTCTCAAATTTTTCTCTACTCAGTGCCTTGGTGAATATATCAGTAATTTGATTTTCAGTGGCACAAAAATTTATTGAGATTAATCCTTTTTCAACATTGTCTCTTAAAAAATGATGACGAATGTTAATATGTTTTGTTCTTTTGTGTTGACATGAATTTTTGGCAATGTTAATTGCACTTGTATTGTCACAATAAATAGGAATGCATCCTATGTCAACACAAAAATCCTTGAGTTGTTGCCTTATCCATAATAATTGAGCACAACAGGATGCAGCTGCCACATATTCAGCTTCTGTTGTGGATAAGGCAACAGAGTGTTGTTTCTTGGTTACCCAAGATACCAAACAGGGTCCAAGAAAATGAGCCATACCTGAGGTGCTTTTTCTATCAACCAAAAAGCCTGCATAGTCAGCATCAGCATAGCCAACTAGGGGTGTTCATCGGTCCAGGACCGGACCGGACCGAACCAGCCTGGACTGAAGACCGAATTGGGGCAAAACTAGGCCTGGCAATTTCACCCGAATCCGATGGACACCCGCTTCACCCGACCCGAAAAATCGGATGAAAATCCGATTAAACGGGTGAATTAAACGGGTGATGGATAATCGGGTGATGGATCGGGTCGGATACGGGTGATGGTCCACCCGACCCGTCACCCGACCCATCACCCGTTTAAATATATATATATATATATATATATATATATATATATATATAT
>JACYFF010031954.1:97880379-97919580 GCA_017589665.1 Selenicereus undatus
ATATATATATATATATATATATATATATATATATATTAGCCTCATTGGTGTTGTATGTAAATATGTAATTGTCCAGGCTGTTGAAATTTATTCCAGTGATAAACGAATGAAATGAGATAGAGCACGTTTTACCCGTTTATCACCCGTTTCATCCGCGGATGACGGGTGGATTGGATGCGGGTAAGCGGATGAGCGGGTGACGGGTGGATCGGGTGGACTGGATGGATGCGGGTGATGGATGCGGGTAGGGGCTCACCCGCTTCACACCCGACCCGTTGCCAGGCCTAGGCAAAACTTTGGACCGAGGACCGGACCGGGATGGGCCCGGACCAAACCGAATTTGGACCGGTCCAGTTTGCACCCTATGGCAGGCCGGCAGACTTGGAATTCTGGATCAAAAAGTCTGGATTTTGGAAAGGAAATCAGAAAGCCATGCCCAATTGCCCATGAATGACTAAAGAAGAATTGAAAATTTCAAAACTCAAAAAAAAAAACCCTAAAAAAACCGGTCCATGGACCGGACCCGGATCGTAGACCGAAACTGGACAAAATCAGGACCGTGGACCGGACCGACTAAGCCCGATCCGGTCCAGGGCCGGTCTTCGGTCTAGGGTCGGTCCAGACCGATTAATAAACAGCCCTATAGCCAACAAGGTTAAAGTTGCATCCTCTAGGATACCATAAAGCCAAATCAGGTGTATGTTTTAAGTATCTAAAGATTCGTTTAACAGCCTTTAAATGAGATTCTTTAAGTTTAGACTGAAAACGGGCACACAAACCAACACTAAAAACAATGTCGGGTCTACTAGCAGTTAGGTAAAGAAGTGACCCTATCATGCCCCTATAATATTTGTCCTCAATTGAGGGACTCCCATCATCCATTTCCAGCCTAGTTGAAGGAGAAATGGGAGTATCAATGGGCTTGACCGATTCCATTCCAAATTGCTTAAGTAATTCCTTGACATATTTTTGTTAATGTATCATGACGCCGTTTGAAGTTTGTTTGATTTGCAAGCCTAAGAAAAACTTAAGCTCACCCATCATGCTCATTTCAAACTCACTCCTCATCATTTTTGAAAACTCTTCACACAAATCATTGTGTGTTGCACCAAATATAATGTCATCGATATATACTTGAACAATCAACAAATGTTCCCCCTTAGATTTTAGAAACAAGGTATTATCAACCTTACCTCTTCTAAAACTATTTTCTAATAAAAAGTTTGACAAGCGTTCATACCAAGCTCTAGGAGCTTGTTTTAAACCACAAAGTGCTTTGTCAAGTTTAAAAACATGGTTAGGAAATTCTTTATTTTCAAAACCAGGGGGTTGCATCACATACACTTCTTCTTTAAGGTATCCGTTGAGGAATGCACTTTTGACATCCATCTGATATAACTTTATTTCCATGTGAGCTGCAAAAGCTACTAAGATGCGGATAGCCTCAATCCTTGCAACGGGTGCAAAGGTTTCCTCATAATCAATGCCCTCTTCTTGGTTGTAGCCTTGAACCACCAGCCGGGCCTTGTTCCTAGTGACTGTTCCGAATTCATCAAGCTTGTTCCGGAACACCCACTTGGTGCCAATGATTGATCTATCATCTAGCTGTGGTACAAGGTGGCACACCTTGTTCCTTTCAAACTGATGAAGCTCCTCTTGCATTGCCGTGACCCAATCTGTATCTGTAAGGGCTTCATTAACATTTTTTGGCTCAATGTTAGAGAGAAAAGCATAAAAAACACAGAAATTTTTAAGCTTGGATCTAGTTTACACTCCTGTATTAATGTTGGACAGAATCTGGTCAAGAGGGTGCGAACTTTGGTGCTTCCATGGTCGTGGAGTAAGTGGATCCACAGACACGCTTTCTACTCCAGCTAGAATACTCGGCGAAACAGGTTCAAGAATTGTTTCCAAGCCTGTTTTGGAGTCTGTTCCTGAGCCTATTTTGGAGCCTGTTTCCTGGCCTGTTCGAGAAGAATTAGGTTGGTTTTGAGCCAAACCAGGTTCAACAGAGCTTCCCCCTGTCTGGTTCAGACCTTGGCCACCTTCCAAGGAAACAACTCCAGGCCCTAATCCATCCTCAGGATTCTTACCTTTCTCATGTGTGAGCAACAAGTCTTTTCTAACAAGATCTAGCTCAAGGTCTTCCTCTTGTGCATCATTCTCACTTAGAGAGTTAGTTTCATCAAAAAACACATGCACACTTTCCTTAACACACAAGGTTTTCTTATTAAACACTTTGTATGCCTTACTGTACGAGGAATAACCAAGGAATATTGCCTCATCACTCCTTGGATCAAATTTTCCTAAGGCATCCTTCCTATTATTATGCACAAAATATTTACAACCAAATACTCTCAAATGCATAATATTGGGTTTTCTTCCCTTGAGGAGCTCATAAGGTGTTTTGATAAGAAGAGGTCTAATCATGCATCTATTTATAATGTAACATGATGTGTTCAAAGCTTCAGCCCAAAAATTTCTAGGAAGACCACTAGCAACCAGCGTTGTTCTAGTCATGTCTTCTAGAGTACGATTTTTGCATTCTACCACCCCATTCTGTTGGGGTGTTCTTGGGGCTGAGAAGTTATGATCTACGCCATGCTCATTACAATAGCTAATAAAGCTTGAATTCTCAAATTCCGTACCATGATCAGACCTTAAGCCAACCAATGAGTGTCCTACTCTCTTTTCAATCCTTTTAATAAGTGCAAGAAATTTCTCAAATGTTTCATCTTTGGACGCCAAGAACAGGGTCCAAGTGAAACGAGAGTAGTCATCCACTATCACAAGCACATACCTCTTTCCACCTCTGCTCATGATCCTCATTGGACCAAATAGATCCATATGTAGCAATTCAAACGGTCGGGTAGTACTACACAATTTTTAGATTTAAAAGAATTTCTGACTTGTTTTCCTTTGGCACATGCATCACATACCTTGTCATCATTGAATTTGATGGAAGGTAAGCCAACCCCTAAGTCTTTGGTAATAAGTTTATTCAAAAGCGAGTGGCTTGCATGACCTAGTATTTTGTGCTAAAGCATAACATCATTATTTAAGGCACTCAAACAAGTCAAATTATTTTGGGGAAGAGTAGAAATACACACTTTATAAACATTTTTGTGTCGCTTCCCCCTCAACACAACATCTCCTGTGTTCATATTAACAACCAAGCAACGTGTCGGAGAGAACACTACTAAGTTGTCTTTGTCACACAGTTGGGACACACTTAGTAAGTTGTGTTTTAATCCATCCACAAAATAAATATTTTCAATTGAATAGGAGAGTAACTCACCTATCTTACCTATACCGACAATTGTCCCGGATTTGCCGTTTCCAAATGCCACACTCCTTCCTTCTGAAGCTGCAAGTGAGAGAAAATTGAATTTTTCACCAGTCATATGCCTCGAACACCCACTATCAACATACCACAGCTGCTTGTTTCCTAGGTTGTTCCCCAAGTTGTTTGCTGGGTTGTTTTCTCTCACTTCAGCCTGCAAAACAAATCAAATGTTAGTTTTGGGAACCCAGATCCACTTGGGTCCCATTCCTTTAGACGTACAAATCTCATCTTTCCTAACCCATATTTGTCTTACATAAACTGTGTTTCTTTCAATGGCATACCTTCTTATAGGACACGCATACCGATAATGCCCCGTTTTACTACAATGAAAACAAACAATATTTTCAGGTAGTCCCACATATTTTCTATTAACAGGGTAAACGGTGCGCTTAGTCACAAAGCCTAATCCTTTTTTGCTTCGGTTAAAGTGAGTGTTCAACCAATTTAGCGCCTGTGAGGATCTGTTCCAGCGCCTGTTTGCAGCAAGGTCTGATTCTACTTGTTTTGATTTTTCAAGCAATTTACTGTTCTCAATAAGCAGGGATTCAACCTTCTGTTTTAGTTCAAGGGATTCCTTTTCCAACTCAGTCAGATTAATGGAACAAGTCTCTTCTTTCATGAGTAGGGTCTCTTTAAGCACACTAATGTTTTCATGTAAGGCAAGTGTTTCTTTGTCAACTTCAAGCTTTTCCATTTTAAGAGTTTCATTTTTCAGTTCTAGGTCTCGAACATCCCTTTTTAACTCAGCACATATATCCATTATAGTGTACACCAATTCTTCATGGGTTGATTTATTGAGACCACGTACCTTGTTCTTGAGTTGAGTCAGACTGTTTGTTGATTCATCATCTGAATCAGTGTCACTTCTTGCCATGAGTGCTATATCAGCTTCCTCAGCTTCAGACCCTTCCTCATCCTCGCTTGAATCACCCCATGCCGCTAGTATAGCTTTTGAGAATCGTTTTGCTGAACTGCTTACACCCTGTTTCCTACCCTGTTTTCTAGGGTGTTCGGGTTCTTGTTCTTCCTTCAGCAGTGGGCAGTTTCTCACAATATGGTCTAACTTGCCACACTTGAAGCATCCGGAGAACTGTTCCCGAGAGGTGTTCCTGGCCTTGCCAAAGTCCTTCCGTTTGCTGTTTTCTTTAACTTTCTTGAAGAACTTCTTAATTTTTTTTTGTTATCATGGCAATCTCCTCCTCATCAGAATCAGAATCATCTTCTAAGACCTTTAGTGCAAGGCCTCGATCTCTCTTTGTCTCATCTTTCTGCTGGGAATTTCTTCTAAGTGCATACGTTTGGAGATTTCCAATCAACTCATCTAAGGTGATCTTGTTCATGTCCTTAGCTTCTTGGATGGTCGTTACTTTCGCTTCCCAAGAATGAGGTAAAATTCTTAGGATCTTCCTCACCAATTCTTCGGTGATGAAGGATTTTCCCAGGGATTTCAACTCATTCGTTATGTGAGTGAAGCGAGTATACATGTCCATCACACTTTCACGATCACCCATCTCAAACAGCTCATAGTTTCTCATAAGCAATTCAATCCGGGATTGCTTTACCTAATTGGTCCCTTCGTGAGCTACTTGTAAAGCATCCCAGATTTTCTTGGCAGACTCACATTCAGATATGCGAGTATACTCATCTGGTCCAATACCAAAATACAAGAGTTTTTTTCCTTTGGCGTTTTTCTCCATCATCTTGAAGTCTTCGGCATTGAACTCTTCAGGCTTTTTGGGAACTTTACTTCCATTTTCGATCACTTTAGTGGGAATGAATGGTCCATTCTTGATAAGCATCCATAACTCATAGTCCTCAGCTTGAATGTAATTTTCAATTCTATTCTTCCACCAACTATAATATTGACCATTAAAGTATGGTGGTCGAGTTATGGATTGACCTTCAAGTATGCCTTGTGGGGTACTCATCTTCAAGGATCTCTCAAGGTGTTAGCCTTTTAAAGGAGAACCTGCTCTGATACCAATTGTTAGTTTTGAGAGTACACAACCACAAGAGGGGGGTGAATTGTAGTGTCAGATTTTCGCAATTTTTCTGGCAAACAGTCTTAGACTCTGTTTGCACAGACTGTTCCTGAGTTGAGAAGAAGTGAAAATCCAACGAAATTGAATGCGGAAATAATGGACACAGGATTTTTTACGTGGAAAACACCTCTAGCCCAACTGAGGCGAAAAAACCACGACCTACCTCGTGTAGGATTTTAACCGCTTCACTAAACGGGCTTAATACGTTACAATAGTAACACACCTTGCTACTAATTGCAACCTACGTAATCGTCTTCCTTAAGACCGGTTACCCTACATCCAAAAGTCCACTTGACTTAGGACACACTCACTTCACTTTTATAAAAGAGAGATTACAAAGAGAACACCCTATTACAATACTTCTCAACCAAGCTAATATAGGGTACAAATGAAGTCCTAGTATGCCAATCTTGAAAGCTCAAAACATCACTCCCTTGACTCGGTTTTCTTTTAAAAATTTAAAGCTCTTGAATACTGAATGTTTGCTCTTGAAAAATCGATCCTCAAGTGAATGTGGAGACTTTGCTTTTAAATAGAGATAGTTGGGAGAATTTCAAAAAAATGCTTATCCCATAAGAAGTGGGAAGTGTGAATGTAACTCTCCCTTTAACTGCTTGAATTACGTGGCTAAATGTTAGCCACAAACTTTCAGAAGTTCAGCCTATGAATTTCTCCACAACTTCAGCCATTTTCTAAAAATAGAGAAGAGGTTATTTGGAGGATAAGGTAAAGCAAAAAAATAGGCACAAAATCCTCTCTAAGTTTTCAAAGCCAAAAATAGCCCTTTTGGACTTTATCAATTTGCAGAAAATCTATCCAAAAAAGATCAGAGATCTTAGCCCAAAAATTAAGGAAAAAATCGTGTAAAATCATTTTTCGCAGTTTAGTCTGGAAACACCCTAACCGCCCTGTTTCCAGGACTGTTTCTGAAAGTTGGTCCAAAAATATTTTCAAAAGAGCAAACCGTTTCAAGTAAGTGATAAGTCAAGACTTTCTAATTGACATATTAACAAGAATCTAATAAAATAAAACCATAGCAAACCTAAGACTCTTGTTGAATCAACCAGCCTTCTTAACTTGTTGCTCCAAACACTTCGCAAAGCTATTCTTAAGATTGTTATGAAGTTCTGGAAAGTTTCGCCAGCCAACTTATCTTCAGTACCTGTTCTTAAGACCTGTTCTTGAACATTGTTAACCAAGCAATTGAGAACAGTAGAGTGGACCTGTTTGGGACAACAACAATACTTGGATTTGTTATCATCAAAAACCATAAACTTCATAACATGCAAAAATACAGTCAACCTTGAACCCCTTGATAAATAAAGCAAAATCAAAAAAGGCAAGATACATTGATTTTGAACAATTCTTCAGAGAGAATTCCATACATGTAACAAATAGATATCAGCAAAACAATTGCAACTGGTAGGCATTAATCTAATATATTTTAATTGTATATTAAAATACCGCATTATCTAACATTAAACGTTCTCCAATTTGAAGGTGTTCTTCCCGGTATGTCACAAGAAGCACTTCTTCATCTTCTGTTTTAATTTAAAGGAGGAAAGACTTGACATTATAGACAACATGCATATAACTGCTCCATATAAAACAACATATGGAGAAACACATCTATTAGTGGTATGTTCAAATACTTACATATTCATTTACTTTAGGGGTGTTCATCGGTCCAAACCCGGACCGGACCGGACCGGACCGCGTTGGACCAAAGACCGAATAAGAGGAAAGTTACGGACCGTGGACCGGACCGAATAAGTCAAGGACCGGACCGAAAAAAGTAGGACCGGACCGGACCGGACTGAATTATAAAGCTAGCAAATTTTTACAATATGAACATCTTATATTTATTTCAATATGAACAATTTCTACATATTTTCACCATGAAGAACAAATCAATATTCTTGAATGTTTGAAAAATTATAAGTTGCAAAAGAAAATTAAAATTTGTGGACCGTGGACCGGACCGAATTCATTCGGTTCGGTCCGGTCCGGTCCGGTCTAGGCCGGTTTTCGGTCCGATCCGAGTTTGGACCGAATAATGAACACCCCTAATTTACTTTACAATAAATCAACATACATAGATGGCGAGTTAACACATATTGTTGGTAAGCTAATACATATTCTTGGTGAGCTAACACACAAATGTGGTGGGCTATATAACCAATTCCAATGAGTTAAACAAAGTTGTTTGTTGTACATAGGCAAAAGCTTTTGGGAGATTTCTGCTAGAGAATGTTGGTCACCCCAAACATGAAATTGTGAAGAAGATAAACCAGTGCGAATGAGAATGCTATGGAGAACAACAGATAATGTCACAAACTGTAGAATTTTTTGCATAAGGCACATGGAGTCTTACTTTGGCCAAGCAAATAAATGAAATTGTGGTTTCAAGAAAAATGAGGTCTACCAAAAATATTTTCTCTATAAAAATATCTTGAAATAAATACAACGCCTACTAATGGCTTGTTTCCTTCTTCTTCTTTTTTGTGCAGGACAAAAGTCTGCTTGATGTAATGCAAGCACGGTACTTCTGTGAGATAATCAACAATGAAGAAAATATATACAAGAATAGAGTGAAGAGGTTCGTAAAGGAGTTCCATGATAAATAACAAGCAGAACCGAATGCAAAATCAGGTCAGCCTCAAGTGCCAACAACATGAGTAATCAACCTTGCTTTAAGTTAGACTAATTTTAGGAACTTATGTAACCAATGCTCTCAAATGAACACTATTACTATGCTTACCTTTAATCATGGTTAAGTACTAGTATACAACATTTACTATTGGATATTTTATATATTTTGATATGCTTAATTCCAGTGAGCTAGCAGACCAAACCAGTGACCTAGCAATCAAACCCAGTGAGCTATATCTTTTACTATGCTTAATTCTAGAAATGAATCCAAAATCAACCTAGAATGATATTTTTTTTATAATGTTAAGTCAAATATGAAAGTGTACAAAATGTCATTGCCATAGAATGCTATACTTTTATAATGTTAAATAATCAAATAGATGAAAATAGTTGTGTAAAATCTAGTGAGCTAACAGATGAAACTGATGAGCTATGAATCTTCAGGAGTGAGCAACGTATTAAGTGTCAAAAGTATTCACCTTATTATAAACTTCAAAATTATTCAACGTGATTTACTTAATTTTCAAACACAAAAATAATTCTCATCACATCACATCACAAAAAAATAAAAACATCATAATCTATAAAAATACAAGTTCGAAATTTATTAATCAAAATATAAATTTACATTTAAAGTTTTGTTCAAAAAAAACTATTGAATGGCCCAGATACAAAAAACTTCATTAATGCCAGAAGCCAATGCCCTCTCTCACGATACCAAAATTTCATGCTTGATTCCCACATAACCTGTCTCAAAAAATAAAATAGCATATACATATCTTTAGTGAGCCAATAGTATAAATGTAGTGAGCAGATACAATATATTAGTGAGCCAATACATATTTTTAGTGAGCCAAAACACCATATTAGTGAGCGTATTACCCTTGAATGCTAGCAGCTCCAGAACCAAGATTCTACTGATTGGTAGGAATCCTATCCCCATTTGATTACCTCAACCTTTCATCGAAAATCAAGCTAAAAACCCTATACATTTTATTAACATCTACTACTGGATTAAATGCATCTACTGGATTAGATGAACCTAGAGCAACCACCGAAACCAATGCAGAAAACACTTATTTTTAGTGAGCATATACATATATTTAGTGAGCCAACGTATAAATGCAGTGAGTGGAACCTGTAAGACTAAGAGTGTGAAAACTAAAAAATGTAGTGAGTCAGTACATATTTTTAGTGAGCAGACATACTATATTAGTGAGCCAAAACACATAATATTTCTACTGGTGTTAGCAAACTCCAAAAAGATATTACTATAAGAAATATAACTTATTCACTAAGATTGCCAATAGAATTTAGCCTGAGGTTGAGATACATCTCCCCCATTCCTTGAAACAAACCTTCTCTTCCTTGATCTAACAATGTTTCATATCTTCTCCGATGTACTCTTCCTCCTTACACTCCTTTCACCTTTCTTTCTCGAATATTTAGGGTCACCAATGATTTTATTACCACCACTAGACTACTGATCATTTTCAGTGTTAGAAACATAAACTGAACCCATAACAACACCAACATCGGCCTTTAACTTGGCAAAAGTTTATTCACATAGTTTTCTTGCTTGAGCATTTGATTCACTTGTAAGAAGCAATGCCTTAAACTGCCAATGCATTTGAACCCTTCATATGGAACCAGGAACACCAACTGCATTACAACTTGGAGCTTCTTCTACAACCCGGGGGGGTCTAGCTGACCTAGTCCATCATTTCAAAATATATTGATCGGTACTTTAGGCACACAATGAACGTTGAAAATTCGCAAATAGTGGTAGCAAAGAATACCACTCTCACTGTACTTTTTACAATCACAAACAATATTTTGGTCTGGAAGATTAAACTTAACCACAAACCCAAACTTCTTCGAAAGGCGGTTCTTATACACAACATATGTATGCTCTGTACCATAGGGGGTTTCACTTGAGTTAAGAAGATCTTGACTACACCATTCTCCTTTAATGTATTTATTTTCAAACACTTTGTACAAGTTGTTCACATAGATCTTTGAAGCATGCTGAAAAATGCTAACATGTGGCAAGTACATATCGGGGAATCCATTCTTATTTGTCACATTCTTATCATTCTCCTTAATCCTCCACTTAGTAGCAACATCACATAATATATTGTAAAAATCAAACAAACCACAAGTAGTGTTGACTCTCTTTGGCACCGAAGCATTTGTCGATTCCCTTCTTTGTGACGATAAAATGCCAACAGAGAAAACATCTTTGCAAAAAGCTAGACACCATTTTTCTTTCAATCGATACAATCTAACCAACCAAGCATTTTCAGCACATTTATACTCTTCAAGCAGCCTAAAACACAAAAACAGTGAGCAGAAAGTAATAAGTTAGTGAGCAGAAAAATGTAACCTTTGTGAGCGGAAGGCATAATCTAGTGAGCAGACACATATGAACTTGGTGAACAAAAGCTAGTAATCAGTGAGCAGAAAGTAATACCTTGGTGAGCACATTAATAAATAGAAAAAACAAAGAGGAGTTCACATCTGCCAACAAAAATTAAACTCTACTTCTGTATCACATCTCATCAAAATATGATCAAACTTATCAACAAATCCACCCAAAACCCTAAGATGACCAATATTCTTTTTTGAATTCTCTAAGATGTGCCAAGTATACAACTTATGCTTTGCCAATGGGGAGACCTTTTTAATAGCATTTGCCATAGAAAATGCTTGGTCCGTCATCATAGTTTTCGGCTACGCATTATCCATAACTTCCAAAAATGTTTCAAATAACCAAACAAAGCTCTCAATCTTCTCATTCATTAAAAACCTACATCCCACCATAACATTCTTCTCATTATGATTCATACAAACAAAAGGGTGCGCATATCATCTCATAACGGTTAGTCCTATATGTCGTGTCAAATACAAGGAGATCACCAAACAACAAGTAATCATATTTCATTTGTGAATCTCTCCAAAAGAAGCTCAACAAACAATCATCCTTTTCCAATTTAAACTTATAAAAAAAATTTTGCTCATTGACACACCTAGATTCTAAAACACACAACAAATGATTGGCATCGCCTCCATCTAAAGTCTTATTGACTTCATTTGCAACACTACTGTACGCATCCCTTTTGCTAGACCAAGTAATGGTGAACCCCCCGCCTCATTTCTTAAAAACCGATAAGTATGAGAAACTTTCATACCATTTCTTCTCATCTTTTGGAAAAACTCCACATGAGCTTTCTTGACCTTTTTATGTGGCCTCAACTTTTTGCTCGGGGCGCCTTTTAACATCTTGTTTGCTATAACAAAACTCCCGTGAACGAACCTCTTGTGAACCTTCTCTCCTTCGCAACTTGTCACATCTAATGGAAGAACCCCTACGGAAAGCATAATCATTGTATACCTCAAATGCTGCATCTATAGAACTAACCCTTCCAATCAGCTCTGATTCATCAACTTCCTTCACTTTAACAACACATTTATCATCATCTACACATTTCTCATTATCAATCACAACACAATTAGACACACCACCGATAATATTACTATCATCAAAAACCATGCATTTGCCTTTTGAAACTCCAGTAGGATTACACAAAATTCTAACATAATCATCAACATCAACAGCCTCAACAACAGAACGATCTAATCTAGATATGAAAAATAAAGTATCATCTGCAAAAACAACATGGTTTTTGTGGTGAGCTATAATGCATAATTGGTGAGCACAATCTTCATTTTAGTGAGCCAAACGCTTATGTTAGTGAGTAGAAGATTGCTATGTAGTGGAAGGCAACAAATTTCTTATAGTGAGCTATATTGATTATAGTGCGCTATTGTTTTCTCTATTAGGCACAAGATTGACTATAGTGATTACATTTGGTGAGCAAAGAACTGATTTATGATTGCTGAATACAAGCTATTGTTTCTCATATGTACATAGCAACAATGAAAGTATCATCTGGAAAAATAACCATAACATTTGTAGTGAGTTATAATGCAAAATCGGTGAGCACACAGTTCAATCCTAGTGAGCCAAACGTTTCTTTTGGCGAGCAAAAAACTGCTCTGTAGTACAAGCAACATCTTCTTTATAGTGAGCTAAATGTATACCTTTAGTGAACTAACGACTATATTTAGTAAGTACATAACTCATGACGGCGAGCTATCGTTTCTCATATGTCGCCAACCAAAATTTACATACAACGAAATATATTCAAGAATTTAACAAAAAAACATTGTACACTTGTATCTTAACTGGAATTAACACAACACACAACTCAAAACACCAACCAAGCATTCTACCAAAAATGCAGAACAACAAATCGCAAATACCAACTATATATTCAAATCAACAATTGCATTATATTTTCAGAACATGGCAACATACCAACGAATGCAATCCAGTTCAAAAATCTCAAAATTAATTCATCAAAACGCAAAACTAACGCACACAACTTTCAAACCTGAAAACAAAAACAGAGATCGAAACAACGATATCAAACCTGACGAACAATTTGTGTTCGATGAAGATTCAACACCAATAGCGACGTTAAGATCAAACCCAACCATTCAATAATTGCTAAATACTAAAGCAATCGAAGCAGCGAAGAGTAATCAAGCAGGGGGCGAATGAAAACCACGATTTCAAAAAATTGAGCAGCATGAATTTTTTGTTTTTAATGAAGAAAGGATGGCTCGGCAGTTGGTGGACTAAAAACCACTGGTGGTGTGCCCGGCTGGACAATTGAGATGTCCACCCGTTTGCACGTAATAAATTGCACCTTCAGCCCAGCCCACTCATAGACAAAGCTTTGCAGTTGACAGTTACACCAACATGCTACTTGGCCCATCAAGCCCAGCTGAGGCCAGAGCCACAGGTTGCTACATATGCAACGAATAGCCATTTCCAACCGATAATCAGGCCACCTTCTCCATAGTTGCCGCCAATTCTGGGTGTAGATCGCCCAGCAAGCAGAAACAGCGTTTAGCACAGGCACAGAGAGAAAAAGTGAGGGAAAAATTTCTGGGTTTGTCAATATCTGGATGATTGTAAATGGATGTGACTTGCATTACTATGCCCGGGTGTTGCAATCTTGCAATGCCTACAACTTGATAGATCAAGGGAAGCAGCTCCACCTTATGTTCCTCAAAAAGGGTATCCTGAATTCCGCTGTAACTCTGGGAAACCGTCTTTTACAGATGTATGTGAAGTGTGGTGCCATGGATGATGCAGCTAAACTGTTTGATGAAATGCCCCAGAGAAATTGTTTCTCCTGGAACACCATGATTGAGGGTTACATGAAGTCGGGGAAGAAAGATAGGTCATTGGAGCTGTTTGATTTTATGCCCCACAAAAATGATTTCTCATGGAATGTGGTGATCTCAGGGTGTGCAAAGATGAATGACTTGGATTCAGCTAGGATGTTATTTAACCAGATGCCCAGCAAGGATGGAGTTGCCCGGAGTTCTATCATTCATGGGTATGTGCGACATGGGTATCCTAGAGAAGCTTTGAGAATGTTCAAAGATTCGAATTTTGACCCCGATGGAGTGTGGAGGAGAGATGCCTTTGTTTTAGCCACGGTCATTGGTGCTTGTACTGATTTGAAGGCTTCTGAATGTGGGAAGCAAATTCATGCCCGGATTGTCATTGATGAAGTGGAGCTTGATTCTGTCTTGGGAAGTTCTCTCGTTAATTTGTACAGCAAGTGTGGAGATTTAGATAACGCAAGTCATGTCCTCAGTTTGATGAAGGTAGCTGATGACTTCTCAGTTTCTGCTTTAATTACAGGATATGCAAATGCAGGCAGAATGAATGATGCCAGAAAAATTTTCAATAGTGTTGCTAAGACATGTGTTGTGGTTTGGAACTCATTGATTTCTGGGTATGTCACAAATAATGAGGGAACAGAGGCACTCCTACTATTTAATATAATGAGAATCAATGATGTGAAGCCTGATTATTCCAGTTTTGCTAGTGTTTTAAATGCTTGCTCAAGCGTTGGAGCTCTTGGACATGGAAAACAATTGCACACTCATGCTTTTAAAGTTGGGGTATCGAAGGATGCTGTTGTTGCATGTGCTCTTATCGATATGTATTCCAAGTGCAGAAGTTCGGATGATGCTTGCAAGTTCTTCAGTGAGCTTGAGCTGTATGATACTGTTTTGCTTAATTCTATGATCAATGTGTATAGCAATTGTGGGCGAATACAGGAAGCCCAGCAGATATTTGACAGTACGCTGCATAAAACCTTGATCTCGTGGAATTCGATGCTAGCAGGTTTCTGTCAAAATGGCTGTCCCCTTTTAACTTTAGATCTCTTCTATGAGATGAATATGTTAGAAATTAAGATGGACAACTTTACCCTTGCCAGTGTGATCAGCTCTTGTGCCAGTGTCAGTTCGCTTGAATTTGGGGAGCAGGTTTTTGCAAAAGCCACTGTTGCTGGCCTAGACACTGACCTGATTGTTTGCACCTCACTTATTGATTTCTATTGTAAGTGTGGTTTTGTTTATTTAGGGAAAAAAATATTTGATGGGATGGTGAAGTTAGATGAAGCATCTTGGAATTCAATGTTAACTGGTTATGCCACAAACGGTTATGGGATGGAAGCTCTGAGGTTCTTTGATGAGATGAGACATGCTGGAGTTCAGCTGAGCGGCATTACGTTCACTGTGGTTCTTTCTGCTTGTAGTCTTCGTGGACTAATTGAAGAGGCCAGGAAATGGTTTCATTTGATGCAATCTGAGTATCATATAGAACCGGGATATGAGCACTACTCATGCATGGTCGATCTCCTTGCTCGGGCTGGTTGCCTTGAGGAAGCAATGAGTCTAATTGCCCAAATGCCGTTCAATGCTGATGCAACTATGTGGTCTTCAATCCTCAGAGGGTGTGTGGCCCATGGACATAATAGTCTGGGAAAGGAGATTGCAGAGCTAATTATTGATATTGACCCTGAAAATTCAGGTGCTTATGTGCAATTGTCCGGAATGTTTGCTTCTTCCGGAGACTGGAAAGGCTCGATTCATGTAAGGGAGGCTATGAGATATAAATGCATTGAAAAGACTCCTGGCATTAGTTGGTGATATGCCAGGATAACTTTATATGTAAGTTTCCTTTTCTGCTGTCATTGATATGCTTCAGCATATGTAGACTGATTCTTAGAAACAACTCATTCATCAAAACGTCATTCCTTTCTTTGAGGAAAGCGAAGTATCTGTCTATTGCTGTAAGTGACTCCTAAATAGCTGCAACTTTTCTTGAGGAACTTTGCTGCAAGAGGCAACATGTTAAGACCTAAACCATGACAAAAGAGATATATAAAATTGCACTCCTGGACATTTACTATACACAAATTATGGAATACTTGATATGCACAATATGTACTTTGAAATAACATATTGTAGTGATGTATGGGGATCATGATTGGCCCCATCTTGTTTGTTGGCGTTTGATACTGTCTCTTATTTCTTTCTTTCCATGGTCTGGGTACACAGCAATGCTAACTATGTTCGTTTGGGCTTCATGCTTAGGTATTATGTGAGAAGCTCAAGAATGGAGATTGCTCATCTAACAGGAATGATCAGGTGCAGTAGCATTGGGAATTCAATTTGCTTGAGCTGGTTTGGAGAAAAAGGAGAGGAGAAAAAGGAGAAAAAGCATGCTTTGGGGTCTTGCTTTCAGTTGCTTGGGCATGTCCTGGGTAGCTCCTGATTCTTTTAGGAACCATCTTTTGGCTTGGGAAGGTTTCTTTGGGAGGAGGGTTAAGAAGAAGAAGAAGGAGAAAGTCATGGTCCTACCTCATGTCATCGTTTGGATTATTTGGAGGGAGAGAAATCGACGAGTTTTTGATAACGTTGAAACCCCTCTTCAGCGTTTGAAAGAGAATTTCATCAAAATTCTCTTCTTTTGGATGAATGGGAAGTTTAGCTCTTCCTTTTTTGATTTGACAGATTGTGTAGATAGTCTATTCTTGGGTTGTAAATAGTTGTTGTATAGTACTCACTGTGCAACTCTGATTTGGTTCTTAATATAATTATATATCCTTTTCCTTATCAAAAAAAAAGAAAAAGGAGAGAGGGGGGGGGGGGGTAACAGTGTAGCGAAGAAGTTGATTGCAGGGTAATTCATGCTTAAAGCGCATGGCCATTATTTTAGAAGGTAATTCATCTCGTCAATACTTGTGTAAGTCATATTCATTTAGTGAGCATTGCCGACTAAAGTAATCATCCCTCTCCGCCTGTAATCTTCTATTGTCCTATTAAGTTATCAATATGGATTAATTATTCTTTTAATTTTGATTATCATTTTGAAAAGCGTGCTATCAAAAAAGCTGCAGGATTAAAGATGTCTATAGTGACCAGGATCCTATATCCCCTATGTTACAGATTCTAACTTATGTGCTCTTGCCTCTTAGAATGGCGCACTATGAACCATCAGCTAAAATCTTTGAAAGTTTCTAAATAAGGTGGCGTCTCATTTTCCTGTACTGCATTCCATTCTCCTTCCATGACAATTTGGAGAGTGTAGATTTTTTTTGGGGGGCTCAAAGGCAATGAAGTGTTTCATCTTATCAGTTCATCTGTATGTTAATTAATGCAAAATTTGTTGCACTAGGTTCGCCGCCAGAGAAGTAAATCTCTTAATCTTTTTTCCCTGAATTATATTTTAATTTTAAGCATATCAATGCTATTTTTTTAAGCGCTTTGATATATCTTGTTCATCTCTTCCTTCCTTGCTATCCCCTGCCTTAATGCAAGTTTCCTTTTCCTTATTTGTTGTAGTTTTTGTATGTCCGATGTGTTGATAATAGAATTCTGTGAGGAATCCTAACTTCCGTTCTCTGATTACTTCTAGATCAATTGACTTGTGGCTCAAGTTTGATATCTGTTAAAAACATGGAAGCAGCCAACAGTTTAGAGATCAAGCATCTATACATACACATAAATTTGATGTTTAAGAATGAAGGCAAGTAAGTGATATGAATGCCATCATATTATGAAGGCCTGTCGATTTTTCCAACCCCAGGGATCGCTTGTTGAGGCTTTAATCCTAATTCCATTGCTTATCATTATTGAAAATTTGCCAAAGTTTTATGTGACCAGACAAGTGTGTTTGAAGCTCTACTGGTATGAGCGTCCAATTTGTATAAATAAATGTAGTCAAAATTAAGCTAGACAATCTTGGCTCCTACAAATAGACCGTTAGACGATCAATAATTTTAAAAGCCATGTATTTCATAAGCCATTGATATATGATGTGGAGAACACGTCTAAATGTCCAATTACTGTAACCTTTTGGGGGGCGGGGGGAATAATTAGGCCCTTGAATTTATTTCCCATTTGAAATTGATCTGATAAATTTGTTGTTTTAGCTGGATTGAGATCGGTGTCAGTCTTCAGCACTATGAGTTCTTTTCACTTGGTCATTCTGTAACCAGAAAGCTTAGCACAGGTAACTGCCATGTCTGGAGTTCGCAGATGGTGATCTAATAAGCTTGTGGCTTATGTGAAGCTGTTGCTTGTTCTGTGTGTAAGCCTTCAAATCTTTCCGTTTGCTGCATTGATTTGCTGCTTTTGCATGATGGTGCTGAGCTATTTCTGTCCTTTCCACCCCAATGAACAAGGTGGGAGCAGTCTAATGTAAATGATGAAAAAGAGCAGCTGGGTCTACCCCTCCCCTCTTAAAAAAAGGAAAAGAAAGAAAAGAAAGAACAAGAAAAAATAAAAACCCAAAAATTGATTGTAGACTAACATGCTAATGCCTCTATCATCTCAAATCCCACAGACCATAGTTCGGACCTTGTTGGCCTTGACCATTGCCTATTGCATGCCCTAAGACCTAGTCTGGTTCCACCCCAGCATTAGGTGGCCCAGAGCCACTACTTTGTGACCTAAGTAAGGGAGAAAGAAAAGGGTGGAGGGTGGCTACCCCAATACCAACTTTATGCATTTGGAGGAGGTTGTATACGTTTTCAACTTATTCTCCCTCATGTGCAACCTCAGCTATCGACATCATCAGTTTGATACATGTAAGTGTCACAACCTAGCCCCTCCCACATGGGAACTGGCTTGTTTAAGAGGTCGAATTTTGTTGTTGGTAGCAAGCCAATAAAAACTGCATAAAGCGAGTGTTTTTAGGAATTAATACAACAACAACAACAACACCTTCCAGTTTGGGTCCCGCTTTCGCGTGATCTGGGGAGATTCAGGTTTAGGCAACCTTACCTCTACCGACATTCCTATCCGCGGAGAGGTTGATTCCAAGATACTCACAAAAAAAGGATTTTGTGAAAATATTTTATAGAAGAAAGCTTTCAAGAAAACATTTAAAGGGAAAAATTAAGGCCACATAGCAATGCAAGACTGAGTTAAATTAAAAAGACGGGTTGCTCAAGTTATGAAGCGCAAGAATAGTATAATAGAAGAAGGTAAAATACCTTAACAATCAGGTGTGAGCAAACGCTGTCTCTTCCCAGACGAAAGTACTACCTGCATACGAACACGACATACGAAAAAAAAACCCACTACAAGCACTAAGCCACTGCTACCAAAAGACAACTATAGGGAAAGGTCCGGGGAATCTTAATTAAAAAAAAAGACAACTATCTGTGTTAGAATCTTAATTAAAAAAAAAAAGGCAGCCCGGTGCACAAGCATCTCGTGTTCACGCAAGGTCCGGGGAAAGGCCCCACCCCAAGGGGATGAATTGTAAGTAGCATAACCTGACTTTGTCAGTGGCTGATTCCAAGACTCAAACTCCGTGACCTTTTGGTCATACGGAGACAATCTCACTATTGCTCCAAGGCTCCCTTTCTGTTAGAATCTTAATGATTATGGATTTTCTGATAAGAAAATAAATCATAACTTCGGCAACTACTAACTTTGCAAGAAACAACTAATGAAAAGAAAGCAAGAGAGCATATCCCTTTCCTTTCTTCAAAATAAAATTTCCATATTTCCTGCTTTTTCGCGGGACACTGATAATCCTTGCTTCTAGTAAAATTGTGTCTCAGTATTCTAGCTATAATGTCCATGGAACAACAAAATCTTTCTGTGGGTTTTTATTTTCTGTCCTGCTTAACTCAAATCCAGGGAGGCGTTTTTCCGAAATTGCATTGGTAGCAGATCTTTGAGATGTCTTCGAAATTTTTTTCTTTTTTTTTAATAAAAAACTTCAATCAGAGTACACTGTTTGCCCCCATAGTGGCTTGAAATATTTAGCAGGAAAATGGAAGCATCACCAGCCTTTGTGCATTTTAGATAGAACCAGAAGACAGAAACACGAGCTTTACTGAATCAAGGTGGGGATTTTTTTTTCCTGGGAATATTTCTAGCTGTTTTTAATCTTATCCGCATGCTAAATCCGATGATAATATTCTTTCCAATATTAGTGCATGAATGGAGAGCTACCATAATGGACAATTTGCACTGCTAAGGCCAAGCTTGATAATCTTGCGATAATGCTTAATATATGATCTAAATTAGATTCGTCTGTACTTGCAATGGTGCTTGGGAATTCCATATTGATTATCCACTTTGTCGATTAGCACCAGTTTAATTAGATTTAATCAGTTAATCCTTCCTTTCAAGTTGCAAATCTAGTTAGCATTTGATTTTCTTGATACCTTCTGTATTTGACATGATGATCAGGTAAAGAAAACGCAAGTACTACCTTCCATTCACTTGTTGCCCAAAAATTTCAGGAGAAACTAGGCCAATCAATTGCGGTGAAGATGTGATGGTATCACCAACTAATGATGATATGACTCTTGTAAAAACTAGTAGCAACAGTTTGAGGATAAGCCACATGGGCCCTTCTGACCCTACATAATGCACTGTGATTAGGCATGTTAATGATTTTTAGTGTTTACACTGTTCATAACGAGAACATGTCGTATTCTTTGTTCCTTAAAAACTAGAGTTGCTCCTGTTCACTGTTGTATTATATAAGACTCCACTCATTGTCAGATTATTATTCTCTTTCCATTTCAGCTGGTTCTTTTTTCCAATCTGTTAAGAATCAAATGGCTATAGCACGCTGCTTGTCAACCCCCTTCAGAATTCACCATTCTGCCTTTATTAGAAAGCCTGTTTGTGGTTTGGTGATGCTTAGAAAAAACCAGGTTCCTCTCAAGAAAACAGTGGCACTTCATATCAGATCTTCCGGTAGAGATCAGGTTTTGCTTCCATTTTTTTCAATCGCTCTTCTTTGTCTTTCCCTTGCATTCCCAACAACTCCCCCCCCCCCCAAAAAAAGAAAGAACAGAAAACAAAGCTCCTTTTGGCCATCTCACTTTTGGCAGAATTATCTGCCAAAATCTACCTGAGTGGCACAATTTGATTTATCGTTGGTGATTTACTGCAGGTCTTTGAGGATCACTCAAATGGTATAGTTTGCTACGAAGATAATAGTGGGGAGATTGTGTGCGAGGGTTTCGATGAGGGTCCTCGTATTATGCAACAATATCCATCAGCAATGTACTCTCTAAGGCAAGTTAGAGCACCCTTCCCCTAGACCTCTACGCCTAATGTTAGGGAGTGGCCCAAAATTAATTTGTTGGCTTATAAATTGGTCACATGGCTTGTTTTATTATAGAATTTGATTGGATCTTTAACGATGCAACCCATTTGAATGCGCGACCCAACAGGCTTTACCTTTGGCCTTGACTTCAGGACTTCAGATGCATATCCTGCAGTTTTGCTCCCATAGGCATCCACGGACTGTCCGTGGCAATGGCCACGGTCCGTGGTATCCAGCGTCCCTTGGTTAGCTCAGTTTTTTGATCCGTTATTGCTTTGGGCATTACTTGTGGTTTTGGCTGAGCAGTTGCAAGTCTTGAAGGGTTGCATTACTAAGGCTTTTAATCTTCATCAAATTCATAAACAATTATCATCCCTTTTACAATGCTTTATGTGGATAATTTTATGATTCAACCTTTGGTCTCTCCTTTATTGGGGGAGTTTCAATTCCAAGACTCTATAAATTGGCATTTCTAGTATGGGCACTGGGGTGGCTATTGTCTCACCATATGTGGCGTGTTGTCCCACCGTAGTGGACACTTGGTTGGCATTTTGTTGCATTCGGAAATGCCTTAAGGCACGTCTTTCTCACAGTCATTTTATGATGTATTTGTGAGTTGAATGTGGCCTTTTCTATTCCACTATTTTCTAAATTTGTGAGAGTATTTTTTAAGTGATTTTGTAATCACCTTATTGATCTCTTCCTGAGGCTTATGTTTTGAGATCAATTTTTGTACTCATTCATATCATCATAGGAGATCTTTGTACCGTCTTTGCCATTTGTGGCTTTCTCCCGATTTAGATTTCCACATAAAAATCATGTGTCTGCCATTTTATTCTTGATCTTGCTTTATATTCTCAAATATCTACATCCGTTCATGCTCTACATATAGGTAGCGCGATTTTTATTATTTATTATTTTTCCTAACACTTAACTTTAGTCCCCCCCCCCTATAGAACTAGGCTAGGGCCTAGGAGAACCCTCCTTAGTCCTTACCGGTCTTCCACCCATCCCCCCCCCCCCCCCCCCCAACCCCAAACCTAAAAAAAAAAAGAAAGAGCATGAAAGCCCCTTGCCTGTAGTTTCTTCATTGTTTTTCAACTGGCAGTCCATGAAAACAGTATCAAGTATGCCAATTTCTGAATTTTTCTTCTGTTGTGATGGAACAAAACGCAGGGAGGCAACAATCCTTGATCTTCTTCCACAGAGATGGCTCCAGATTTTAGATGGAGAAACTGCAAATGGTGGCGACTTGGTAGAGGAGCATCCCTGTAATGGGTTTAATGCATTGCATTGAATAAATGCAAGCCCCAAGTGATTCCTTTCTGTGAATATCCTTTTGTTTGAGACCTATCTGTTAATCTTTCATTAACAAAAACCCAGACATTTGTTAAATTTGCTTGGCCAAACAATACGATATTGTACGATGAAGGAAGAATTTTCGTTCCTCCCTCGTGCACATCATGTAAAATGGAGAAATTTGCACTTTAATTTGAAATAGAATGAGTCAATATTGAACTGAACTCAAAATGACCTCATTTCACCAAATTAATTTGAAATTGGCATCCTACATTGATATGTTCTTAAAGAAGTTTTTCTTTCGATTATTATTTAGATTATTATTTAGCCATTGGCTGAAGTAAAAGGACAAACGTCCAAATACCAACACACTGCAAAAAATATTACTCAAACCTAATGTGACCTGCAATTTGAAATTCGTCATTCTAATATTGATATGTTCTTCATAAGTTAACTAGGCAAACCAACATCAAAATATTATGGAGACCTAATGTCACCAGCACCAAAACACCTGAATCTTTACCCTTTGCCAATCCAAAATTAAACCTAACTGACCCATTTTCCTGAGCCTAGTATTTCAACGGAAGTCCAACACCACAGATCCCAACCTCAAAAGGTTGGTGTAAAAAATCACTGATTGCGCAAGAGAAGTTGTTACAGTGCATATTATAGGCATAAGTAACTCAACTCTGATAACAGACGTCTACAGAGCAAAACGAAGGAAAAAGGGTTGACTGAACGATCCGTTACAAACAAAAGAGAAAAGTGGGTACTATACATCACACCTCAAAAAAAGGTGCAATTACAGCCTGTAAATGTGATGCTAGTTACATGAAAGAAACATTTACATGAATCAACACCTAAGGGGTAGGCTGTGGCCATCAAATATACACCCCTAGCAGTTTAGAATGCCACCACTTTCCTGGACCTACAAACGAATGACATGATCTCTATTTTCAACAGCAATCACCAAATTCACTACTTCAAAGAATGGAGTATGGAGGAAAAATTATAGACCCACAAAAAAAAAAAAAAACCCCTATGAGAAAATCAACCGCAAAATTACAGGTTTAGACAGACCTACTTATACTGCAATTTACAAACGTCATTCAATAAACGATCCGAGTTGAGGATTCTCCTCACATAGGTTGGTTTGTGATCTGCTGGGTATAAGAGTAGGGGGCGACCACTGATCAGGGACCATGAGAAAATAAGCAGTCATTGCTTTCCGGAACCTTTTCTTGTACTGATCAGGTGAAATTACAGTTGGAGCCACATTCTTGGGCCCACCAAGGATGCCAGCAGCCTTCACCCATGTCTCGAGGTGTTTATCCCAGGTGTACTGTCTCATGAAATCGATGATTCCAACTACTAGTTCATGCTTCTCTTCGTCCACCCCGACAAGCAAAGAATAATCCATTACATCAATAGACTGCACCAATGCAAATCGTACTTTTGATTACACATAAAAAGCACACTAGGGAGAATTGCTAAGTTGGAACCCTGCAAATCTGTAATTGCTCGAATACGAAAACAAATTGGAAAAAATCCAGTCCAAGTAATAAATGCTCAATTTTTCCCCTACACCCGGTTCCAATGTTTATCCTCGTGCCCCATTGGCCAATGCTACTACAGAAGAATTGTAAGGTAAATCTTGCACTAGTAACATGATAACTCCAATGAGCAGGTGTTCAATCAACTTATACTTGGTATGAACTGTAGGAAGGGTACAGCTAAATCAAACTCTGGAGAAGCATTTCATGAACCCACCCCAAAAAAGATATAGGCCCTGTTTGGCAATTAGCTATTAGCTGTTAGCTGTTAGCTGATTACATTAGCTGTTAGCTGTTAGCTGATTGTATTAGCTGTTTGACTTAACTGATTGCATTAGCTGATTGTAAAAAAAGTGTTTGGTGAAGTTAGCTGTTTCTAACAAAGCTATTTAATAAAATTTCACTTATACCCATTACTCAATTTCATTATTTTTCTAACAAAATAATTTTTCATTGGATATTTATTTTTCTTTTCGATATGAATTATGAATTAAGACTAATGTGATATATAAAATTACATTTATACTTTTTCCTAATTTTAGTACTTATCATCAAAATATATTTTTAATGTTAAATGTTTTCTTTTTTAATAGCAATTGAAATTATGTGATATAAAAAATATTTATATATCATATAAGACTAACATAAATTATTTGTTAAATTAAAGTATTAAAATTAAAAGCATTATCTTCAACATCATGACCATCAACAACTCTTGTCTCAAAAAAGAAAAAAAATAAATTGAAAAATTTAAAGTATAAGCATTCAACATTTGGAAATATCATTTGTGAATGACATGTAATGTAAATTTGTCCAAATTATAAGGTTAGTATGGTCATTATAATAGTAAACATCAAAAAGCTCTTTGAAAAAGCTATCTCAAAGAGCTTTTTGTAAAAGAGCTTTTTGGGTATAAAAAGCTAATCTAAAAAGCTAATCAACCAAACACTTCAAAGAGCTTTTTGACCAAAGTCAAACAGCTAATACTCCCAAAAAGCTTTTTTTGCTCCCAAAAAGCTCTTTACCAAACATGGCCATATTTAGTTGTGAGAGAATGATGGGAAACCGATCCAGCATGATTTTCAAGTTCAACAAGGAATAACAACACTTTCTCATGCTTTTGAGTTGACATTACAAGAAATTAGTCTCAGATTAACCAACATGTTATCTACCTCCAACATCGAAATTCCTTAAATTGCAAGCTTAGCATGGCAAAAGTGAGGTCACTCTTGTGCAAAATTCCCCTCACCTTTGGATTAAAGCAAACAGCTTCAGCATCACATAATTATGCTCTACTTGCGGTGCACCAGTTCGCGAACACTGCCTTCCTCAAATCTAGGGTCTAACAGGTCTGTCCCCTCTCTTTAATGTAATCGTACATGTAAGACTGAGTGAATCTTACCCATCGCCCCAACCCTCCCCTTACCCCCCCCCCCCCAAGAAAAAAAAAAGGAGGAAACAAAAACACACAAACACACACAAAAGCAGGTTGATTTGGTGGTTGATTTAACATGTTGCCCGTGTTCTTGGTTTCACTTTCTTTCTATACTCTTGGCCTTCTTACCTTCAGTTGACTCAATGCATAGCTAGTTACAAGCCCAAAGTATAAGAAATCTATTATTTGCCTTAAGAAAATTGCATAATGCACCTAGCACAAGGAATTTCACAAATATTTCAACCTAAGCCATATTCTAGTTCATGATAGTAAGAAAATTTTCAAGAATGTTAGCAAAGCAGGAACTTACTGCAAGCAAAGAAGTGTCATTCCATACAGCCCTCTCCAACAATCGTTTTGCCTTGTTTCCCACAAAAATCGGTGAAGTAGGCATTGCTTCAATTAGATTCTGATCCAAAAGAACCTTGTTGCTCCCAGTAGTGTCTGGGTTATATCGTGAACGTGATGACCCTTTCAGATCATATAGCCTTGTGACATTCCTTCTAAACAAAAGATTCTCCATAACCAACACATCCATCTTTGATTCCTTTCCTCCTTTGAGATTTTTAGTGGCTACCTACAATAGATACCCAACAACAGAAAAATTAAAAAGAATAATTTTTTTTTTTGATAAGGAAAGGGTAATATATTAACAATAAAAGATTAAAAGCTCAAAGGAGCTGATGCTAAAATAGATACCCTACAATAAAAAGAATAATATTGGAGCTGATGCTATGGTAATTTGTAGAGTATTGAATTTTTTTTTATTTTAAAAAAAAGCAACTATACACAAAGATGTTATCATTTTAACAACCTCGACTAAGCACGCAGTCATAATATACAAAACAACAAGAATTGCTCTGGATACCGGTACTCATCTCAGATCCCCACTTGTAGATTATTGACTCATATACAATTGCTAAACGGTTGGCTAGTCAGCCGTCTTTATCATTTCCAGCAACTTGAAGTCCCAAATTGAACAAATTGAATCAATCAATCGACACTAAGAAAAGTGTCCAGAAACGTCATCAGTGTGAAAAATACGCAGAAAGCCAGCCTTGAAAGATAATCAATTAACGAACCCCCCCCCCCCAGCCAAAAGTGCAAAGAGCATCTGGGGAGATGCATATGTATACTGCCTTGCCCCTGCAAGCATTGAGATTGATTTCGACAGACCCACATTTTCTTCATTTTTTGCAGAAAACATTTTTGACAACTTGAACAATTAACTTTTAGAAGCAAAAGTGTGGATTCAGCAGAAGTAAGGCATCATATGAAAGATCAACAGCTACTGCATTTCAAAACTTTCCCAGTATGACATGGATGTTGAATATATTTAATCATACATCTACTGCACAGTTCCAGTAAGAATTACCTGATAGATACCCAGAATTTTCGCCAGGCATGTTGGGCTCTTTGAGCTAATTGACTCTGTTAAGTAATTGAAATATTCAGGACCAAATTTTATGAATGATTCAAGCTCTGTTTTTGTCACCTGTTTGATGATAAACCTGTCATCTAAAGTTTTTGCAAAAAAGACATTGCTCTTGCCACCCTGGGCCCCCCATTTCTTACAACGACTAAGAGATCTAACAAAATCCAGCTCAGACGAACAGCAAATCTTCCTCAAGGCATCAAAGTGCTTTGCGTAATAACAGATGACAGTATATTTGACTTTATCAAGAGGGCCATGATCAGTAAAAGAAGTTCTTATATGCGATGACTTTGCACGCAAAAGTGGATCTGCAGTGGAGTAGCTCCGTGGGCCTGATGTTGATAAGATGCTCTCATCTATAGACAAACTTCTACATGATTCCAGTATGGATTCATCAAGCGAAAGAAATTGATGGAAGCTTGCTGATTCTTGCAAAGGCAGTGAAAATGAGGATTCAGTGATCTCTTTCGCTCTTTCTGCCTCATCAGATAATTTACTGTAATAATCTTCTGACATCAATGCATAGGATATTATGCTAGTTGGCTCATCATCATAGACCGGAATAACAGTTTCATTAACCCCCACAGGAAGGAGCCACTTGGCCCCACCTTGAAGCCCCAACTTCGCCACTGATGACACATACATAGGGTTGTACCCGCCAAATGTATCAAGCTTTGGAGAGCTTCCCAGAAAATTTTTATTAAAAGATCGATAGAAATTTAGAAAGGGCATTCCTAACCAGCTTTTTGTGTCTTCTGCAGTATCAGAACTTCTTGGGTTGGCAGATGCTGCTGGTGAAGGAGATGGGGGTACAGGTGGGAACATCTTGACAACATTCCGTTCCTCAATTGGATTTTCCTGAGCCAACTTTTCTGCCACTGATACCAGTGAAGAGTCCACTGAAATTGAATTCATCAGCCTGTAGCTGTTATCCTTTGATACTTCAGCTCCTGTTTGACTTTTACCTGTCCAGTGAGCATCAAGGGTATCAGACAAATTTACAAACTCACTGTCAGAAAGTGTCCTTCGAACACTTGATCCGCATTCCAAAGGGACAGGTCCTTCAACAACATTGGTGCAATCAGAGGGTTGCCTTTGATCTTCTCTGCCACAGTTAAGATTTGGACTAGGTGCTTCAATTTGATGAGCCATCTCTTGTGGGTTCATAGCATTCTCAATTTTCCCCGCTACATCATAGCTTCCACTAAGATCTGGGTCCACTTGGAGAGACTCACTGCCAGTAACAACATTAATTGGTGTTGTGATGATGTTTAGCACTGTGACATCACCAGCAACAACAGTTTTCTCCTCAGAATTTGACATACATCCAGCAGGATGGCCGTCGTCATCTAAACTGGCAGCATAAACCAGGCGGTGGTCCCACATGTAAGACTGGAACAGAAGCTGCCTTCTCAATCGATTGATTTCCAAAATATCTATGGCAGGATGCCCTTTTTTTCTCTCCCCATTCAAGATTTTCCGATGCATTTCCTGATAAACAGAAATAATTGCTCATTGAGATGAAATATAGAGGCAACAAAGCATTTCACAATTGACAACCAAGTTAAGATATCACTAGGGACAAAAACAGCTACGAAAGCACAGGACAGTCAGCAGAACACACAAAACAAGCATCTACAGAGGAAGAGGCCTCCCACCTTCTGATGATGGTTAAGACAGGATCCAAAGACAAGGGTAATTGGGTATGTCTGAAGGAAATTGAACTAATGGTTCTTAGGGCCTGTTCTCTTCGTTGGCCTTTTCCAATTTACCAACTTCAACCCATTTCAACCAACTTCAACTCACTTCAATAAAAAATACCCACTTCAACCCACTTCAACCAACTTCAATCCACCTCCTTCAAAATTTTATTATCACTATTTTAACCAACTTCAAAAAATATACTAACTTTAACCCACGTCAACCTACTTCAACCCACTTCAACCTACCTCAACCAACTTCATCCTTTTACCAATCCAAATTTACCAACGAAAAGAACAGGCCCTTAGATTTAGCATTTCTTGGTTTCCTCCCATCACCCTTCTCTGGGCAGCAGAAGAGGCTTATGATGGTAAGGTTGGTAGTTGGTACTACAAAAGCACCACAAGAAATTTGGCATGACTCAAGAGGCCACATGCACCACTTTTCCATAAGGCAAAGGAAGCCAAATGTTGATTGACATTAATGATTAATGTCACTGTGGACCAAAATCAATGCTAACTTCTAAGTGTGTAAACAAGTCAAGTAAAGGAGCAGCCCGCTCAAACTGGTCATCATTAGCACAAGAGAAAAAGGGGTGGGGCAAGAGAAAGGATCAAGCTCTAAATGAACAAGAAAATACTTTTCAAGTCAGAATCATTCTGCTTTTATTGGAAAATCAAGCTCAAGTCATGAGCTCTCAATCCAAGCAAATGAAATCAAGTCTAAAAAATGAGGCTGGCTCAATAAAATAAAATAAAAAATCATTCAAAATTCACAATAATTCCAGCTTGGTTAACTAGCGTTTAGTTTAATTTCATTGATAAGATACTTACCCATCTGCTCACAATTTTCCCGATTAAATAAATTTTGAAAAAGAGCATATGGCACTATAGGATCCATCACAATGACACTGGAAAAGGCAAAACAAAGAACATCCAAATGAGCTTCTGGTGTTTATAAGCGACCTAATAATTCAGCAGCAAATAAGCTCACAAACAAGTAAAGCAGCTCGTGAACACAAATGACTCATCCAACCCCAACTCAAGAGGCTTATTTTCTACTTGAACTTAGCTCATTTATTCACTCAACTCAAGTTCCTTTCCCGAGCTCTGCTTATTCAACATTGAGCAATAACAATTGAACTGTCCATCAAATACTTCATGTACACACTTACTGCTATTTAAATGACTTATCCTCTCAAGGAAAATGTTCGAGAAGCGAACTGTGGGAGGAGAGAGCAGTAACTTATTAATGGAAAGTGAAAGGAGACAATTAACTTGGGACATTAAAAGAGAGGAAACAGCTATATTTTGGGAAGAGGGAATATGCCTCAAATTTCACTTTTAGGAACTATATGCACACAACACTTCTTTGGCAGAGAGATGAGGCACCTCAAATTCTGTTCTCTCATTTTGTAGAACTCCTTTCAGTTCAGAAATATGGTTTCTTGATTCATGAGATATCACACCACTGTCCAGTGTTCCACCACCACATCTTTTCTCTGCAATTTGACCAATGCCATTAAGCACCTCAGAGAATAAGAATTCTGCCAGGTGAACAACCTGTCGCAACAGACAAAATAAACATTGTCGGAGAGATACTACAAAACATCTAAACACTGTCAAAAATAAGGCACAGAAACCTCCCAAATATTTGAAAGGTACCTCATCTGCTTCTCTCTGAAGCCAATCCTGGACATCATAGTTGAATTCAAGTTTTGAGGGTGGCAGATAAACTGAAAATACATTAATTGATGCATATCGAAAGCAAGCAACCATTCTCCCAGACCTGCAGGGGTAAAACATACCGAAACTTAGGCTAAGCATAGAAAGACGTGATATCATGACTAGAGACACCTAATCAGACTTCATCTAGGAAATGCAATTGCGTATGGTCATGTTGAGCCTGTAAAACAAAATACAGATGGCCACTATCTTGTCAACAAAGCTTATAGAGATACGTGACAAAATCATTATGAACCAACAAACTAAATAACATCAACTCATCGACGTGAAATAAACTGGAATCCTCCCCTCAATGGATATACCTGCACAAATAGCTTTGTCCGATTCCAGACTGAGCTTATAAACATAACTAGATAAAGATCAAGCAACCACCAAACCATTGTGACAATTTTACAGATTCCACTGCACTTCTTTCGAAATCAAATGATACTAGGGTTTGAACATCCCATTACCCGTAGATACTTTGTCAACGATATACTGATATAGATGTTACAACTTACAAATATAAGATATCCATCGTCCGTTGATGAGAAACAGAGTCTCTCTGCAGGAGACACATAGAGCTCTTTGTAGAAATAACCAAAATTGGATATATGAACGAAGTTCATTCACCTTAATAGGGTAACAATATGAATTGAGAGGAAGATGTCAATTTTGAGGGTTATTTAAATGCTTCTTTTATTCAGTAAGCAAATCACATTTGAGCTCTCTAGATCATAAGCAAAACCAACTCTGGTCGCCCTGAGTTATACCTCCATGATGATACCATTGTCAGCTTGCGTTTTTTATGCACCTTTGTTGGTTGTCTACGATACTCCAGATTAGAAGCCATCAGCAATGGTAATCTCCAAGTGAACAAACTCCATGAACCACAACAACAACAACAATAACAAACTCCCAGTGTGGGTCCCGCTTTCGCGGGGTCTGGGGAGATCATGAACCACAAGATTCAACTAATTTTTGCAATTGTATTCTAACTACAATTTCCATATCTTAATCAAAACCATGATGATCAATTAGTCATCGCAATCAACTGAGGGAGAATTCTCATGAGGATCGGGCTGCATTCAATTTAAATAACAATCTTTGACCAATTTACAAAATAGCTTCTGAAACAGGTTACGGCATATATATCATTAAAAAGGAATAAAACCCTTCAAATCTATTCTTTCAGAGAAATAAAGGCCTTGGGAGGCATACAAAGAAACACTCTCAGCACTCTTCCCAATCATCAACTGAATCCCTTACCCCTGAGTGTTCCCTGAAACTCATTTGTGTTCCTCTTCTCTGCTGAGAAAACTTCATTTCAAGTCATTAGGTAAACCTCTCTATACCCCCCCCCCCAACTTGTCATTTTGTTAATGCAATGCAAAAAACCACAAATCAAGTTCGTCATGCTACAATAAGTGCTGGTGAAAGCGAGTATGTTGCAAAAAGTAGAAAACAGGATAGCATCCATTCCCACTGAAATATCTATCTTTCATTTTTGACATTTTAAAAAGAAATGAAATTACGGGAATACCTTATGTCCACAGAACAAAATGTCTGAAAGCAGTACAAAGCAATAGCGATGGGCAGTATCTCATCCTAGCCAAATAAAAATAGCAATTGCTAAGAAAAGACATACCCATAGAACCGAAGACAATCCCTATGTAGGGAGTGACCACAGCTAGCGACTCTACTTGCTGCTGCATGATTTGAAAAGCTAAGCTCCAAAAATTTCCCAAATGATAAACCCCAAGCAGCATCTGACATCACAACTCTCAGAGTAGCTGGTGGGAAGCCACCCGTCCTTGGACAACGCAGACACCTGTGCCACATCCATATCTTTCCTTCCTGCTCACCTGGAAGGATGATTTGTAATTTCTTTACAGAAATTGTAAGCGTGCCTTGCCGATGAGTATAACAGTGGACATGAGCTTCAGATGGCATCTCGCAGGTAGGGCATTTGTAATTCTAATAAGAACAAAACATGCATCTCAGAATTTGCTAATTATGCAACTGTTATAAAGATATCTACAAGCAAGCAAAAGAAGATCTCACCTGATCAAATAAATTATCTTGTAAAAAACGCCCCAAAGGTTTATCAAAACTGCCATAGTATTTGATCCTAAAGAGGTGGGACCTTTCACAGACAGTGCCCTTCCACACACATCGTGAAGATAAAGAAACTAAGATGCTCTGTTCATCAGATGGAGATGGAGGGAACTCTTCTTTTGAAGGTGCAACCTCCTCTTGAGTAGTTTTAGCATCTTGTTGCCAGGAAATGGATTCTGCAACAGTCACATTCTTTGAATTACAAGCATCCTCAGAGATAGATTCATACCCACTTGCATGTGGTTGTGCACAACCATCAGCTTCAGAGTGATCATCTAAGGGGGTTGCAGAGAAATCTTGATTCATAAGTTCTTCTACATGCAAATCTTTCTTCGCTGTGCCTGTGGAAGAAACTTTATCATAACCAACCTCCGAAACAAAGTCTCCGGCCAAGGGACTCCTAATGAAACCAGAACTTATGGAGGATCCTACACCTGCAATAACAGGAATTGCAGGCATAGACAGAGATTTTATCAATTCAGTATCTGGGATGGAAGCATAGTCACTAGAAATGGTACCATCCATAGCATTCCCTGCATTTGGATCCCCAAAGTTTTGCAGCTTCTCATGGGAAAGAACGGTAAAACCAGGCACCAACGATATAGATCGATCAATACTGAAGGACTTATTCGGAAGGGCTACAGTAAGTGGAACCTCAGGCAAGGTAGCTCTTTCATCTGCAAGAAAAGATGTCTCCAGAGCCAAGTGATAAGCAGCAAAAACTCCATATTGGACCACATGCTTCACTTTCTTGAGCTCATCCCCATCTGCACCTCTGAGTATTATCTAAAACATGAAAATAGGACACTAAATAAATTCATCAGTACCTAGAGAATAAAAATCTCTAACAATGACAATAACAGAATAACCAAAAAAAGAACAAGGATAATAATCTTGATAACAATAACAAAACAACAGCAATGCTCAGGCAAAAGGCCCAAACCAAAAATCAACGACAATAATAATAGTAGCATTAGTAACTAGTACTAAAAATAATAATGAATAATGAAGTAAATATGAAATAGACAAACATTCAGCCATAATCAAACAAGTAGCATGGCTTCCAACAGACAGGCCAACTCCTAGTAAAACAGTAGAAGTCTCAACGCTCCAGCCAGGCCAAACATATGCCATCCTGCACTTAGCCTGACATTCTAGCATCAGCTTGGTGCACCACAGCTAAGAAAGAAACATTCAAAATGCAGTTTCAGTTGCGGTGTGCCAAAATGCTCTAATGCGGTAATCACATTAAATATTCAAGGGGCAAAAAGGGCGGCTTGCTCAACTTAAAAACCTTTCTGATTCGGTAGTTTCGTTGCGGAGACATAACAATCAGGATACGCCAAATCAATTTTTGAGCCCAATAGGCACATTCCCATACCAACTATTTTTTTATAACTCAAGAAAACAGCAGAGAACATCCTGGAAATTTGAATCAATCTTGCTTTGTTTAACCAATGAATAGGCTGAATATGACCACAGGACAATAGCAGCTCTGCTGTTATCAATCAAAGCAAGGTTTCATGAATTCATCACTCACAAGTCCTCAAAAAATGCAGATTTCCCATGCATTTGAATATATAAAGCTTTCAACATTTCACATGTTTAGCACGTATGAAATGGAGCAAAATTTTGCTACCAAAATTAGGTCATACTTCAAGGACTTACAGTGCAACCTAGAGGCTTCGGACAACCTTCAAAATACATCAAAGTCTTTGTCAACTTTTTCCCAGATTGACCAGCAGAACCATGATCCTCAAAACACTTTTCCACATGAAAAACTTCACAGTGTCCCATTTTCTGTGCTGAGAGATGATCAATAGAAGGAACTATTTGAGCACCTGTGCAGCGGGCTATGCGTTCAAGGAGTGGTCTCTTAATATTGAGAACAAGCGAGATGTCCTTTGCAAGAATGTACTCTTGTGCACATCGAGAAACCGCCTTCTCTACCAACAGGACATTAGGGCGGTGAGCATCTATCTTTGCAACCGCCATCTTTAAGTGATCCCTTTCCTGATTAACATGTAGCACTATCAGAGGCCACAAAAGCAATCATATTTCCTCATGTGCATTATATATAAGCAAACCCATTTGTGGGTTTCCATATGGTTTGTAAAAGAATGGTAGTATAACAAGAACCTGCTGCAACAGAGTATCAAAACTTGACAAATGATTGGAAACACGCTGGTATTCTAGAGCTCCACCAAGTATCATAACATGAGGTTTTTCTATTCTTGTTGCCATTCTGCGATGCGCCACATTCTTTTTGCATACAATTCCTTTAATAACCGTACTGAAATAAACAATCAGAAACGAAAGAAAACAGAAAAACCAGAAGCCTAAGGATCAGAGGGTCACGAATCATAAAATGACATATATCTCTGACTGACATAATGGTGACAACCGAACAATATATCCTTACCTGTCTGAGCGATGACCACTGGCTAAGCACTTCACCTTCACATAACCACCAGGATCCATTCCCCCACCTCTGCTGGTGTCAGGCTTCAGGAGTGTAGCAGCCTCCCAGGAAAGAGCAGTGATAATCTCTAGCCAACTCTCTTTCAAATCATCATCGCTAACTGAAATATTCTCCACCTGCAGAAGTTGAGATACCAGAGCCCTAAAATGCCCATCCACTACACTTTTCATGGCCTTTTTGTGCTCTTCACCACATTTGCCCCCCTGACGCTGCTGAGCGCTACCAAAACTTCCAGATGAGCGCAGTTGACCCCACTCTCCAGCAGCGTCCCCATCATCATCATCATCAAACAGCCCAGCTTCTCTTTCATCTTCTTCATTTTCAGGTTCCGGTGGAAGCCAAAGAAGTCCGTTGTTCTCAAAATCAACAGGTTCAATGTTAACATCCTCTGCAGCACATAGAGATGAAGGTGCTTCACATTCATCGCCCAGATAATTATCTTCCTTCTTACCATGCTGTTCGAGTTCATCAGCATCCTGCATATCGTAGTTATCCTGAAAAGCAGGACCATTCAAGCTCTTTATGTCATTGTTATCCACATCAGGAACAAAATCCTGTGACTGATAAGCAATTTGAGTCCCACTGAATTCAACTGGACCATAGTAGCCATTAGCCTGAGGAGCTCTGCTTGCGTCGGACTCTAACTGATAAACTCCATAGGCATCATCATTGTCATCATGACCCCTGAACTCAGAAGATAGTCAAGAGTTACAAGCAACCAATCATTATAGGACTGATATGGGGAGCCATGCATGATAAAATCAAGGACAATCTCAAAGCTCCAGACAGGGAAGAGGGGCAGGGCCTATTTGGATATTGTTCTTGAAGATATTAGATCACTTGTGCAATGTTTTGATTTGTACTCACCAAGTCATGTCAAAAGGCCTGAGAATACTGTTGCTCATTTTATGGCACAGTTTGATACAGGGGATAGTGGGTATGAAATATTCGGTCATGATGTACCAGTCTGTATCCTGACTCTTGCGGAGATGGAAAGTGCGTAATAAACTTTTTCCCTCTTGACTTCAACTAATAAAAGGTATTTCATTGCCAGACCAGCACATATGGCAAATTGGCAATGCATCAATTTTTTTTCATAGAATGCAAAAGGGACACAGCAGCATTTGGTTCTTTGACTAGTCATTTCCAGAAGTTCAGGCACTTATATTCTAAAATTGGTGTATAACTAATTGCTGAGCCAACATACTACATTCAAGACATTGCCAAGGAGAAAGAAGACTTAATCTCCGTAGAGCAATCAAGATTTGCTTGTGCAGTAAAGCAAGTAAAAACTACAAGCAAGAATGACTTATGTATGAGGCATTAGGTCTTGAACTAGGAGCCAAATCCATCAAACAACAACAAAGATTACAATAAAAACAAAATGAATATCACATCCAATAAGGAAAAGATGAATATGAGATTAGAACAGATAAACCATCAAAATAACTATTGACACAGCAGCATTTATAGAGCAGCTTCTTTCAACAGGGCAGGAGATGAGATTGAACCTGTTTGTACCCAACACAAATTGATGTATAGAAGAATCCTCCATGCAAGGATCAGAGACATTGAGGTTTCCTGATCCCTCCAGGCCATGAACATCCACAAACGGATCCATTACTGCTGATTGATAGTCTGACTGATACACACTGAGTGAAAAGTTATCCGAGAATTGTTCACAAAGACCAAATGACATTGTACAAATAGTAATAGTGCTATCATAAGCCGTGCCAATTGATTTGGAGCTGGTAATGCTAGCTGCCAACGGCAACTGACCAGAATCACCCTGTGCGCCAGTTCCAACACGAGCTAACCCTTGCTCCCATTGCCTAAAACAGTAATTACACACTCGAACCTTCTCCCACTCATCCCATGCTTTATTTGTTGTATCAAGACTACACAAAGGAACAGAATTTGTCGTACATTTTGCACAAAATATTCTCCCGCAAATTCGACAATGGTGTCTACGATTGAATAATGTGAACTGAGCATCGCACTCATAACATACCCTACAGCTATTATCGGGCATCCAAAAGTCCCTTGAGACATTAGCAGATTTGGATCGCTTAGGGATCCAAGACTTCAGAATGCCAAATAGATCAAAAGTATTCTTGTTCAATTTGTCCATTTACAGAGGAACCTCCTTCCCCACTCATTGTGCAGTCCTCATTTGGCTGCACAATAACCTTACAGTCTGTTGACACCGAAAGGGCAAGGCCTCAACGTGGAGGGCAGAGGAACGGAGGGAAGCTCACTTAAAGGCTAACAAACCCAACGCTGGCATCACATAGCAGAATAAGTCAAACTTAACAGGGAAGCATCAATCCGAGCCTGAAAGTTTGCCCAGATCATGCTACACAACTTCAAGCACTTGACGAGGCACAAGCCGAAAATTGAAATTTGATGAGTCAGTCAGCATTCAAGCAGCTTTAAGAGTGCTCCCTCAATGTAGAACTGAAGCAAAACGCCAAATCTCAGAAGGAATCCAAATTCTTCACGCTATCAGTACAAACTTCAAGCCTCTGTGGGCATGTAAACCCACAGCTTAAATGCTAATAAATAATCCCGGACAGACGACCACAATAACCAGCTACAAATTCTGTTCTCCAAATTCCTGAAAACTATGACCCAAAATTCTTGATCTAGCTCTGTTATCCTTCAACTGCAATCCGAAATACAAACTCAGAAATCCTACAGCACCACGATCAAATCTGCAACAGAGGGAGCAATTATCTATCAAACAAACAGACAGAAGCTTACACAATGCAATTCTACTATGCATGCAACTCATCATATTGAGCACTGCCCACTTCCCCCAGAATGAGAAACGTCCATAAGAGAAATTCAAGACCCAGAAAAGAGGAAATTAACTGACTGACTGATAAATAAATAAAGAACCCACATACCCACAACGAGTCGTCAACTTGTGGCTAAGTTTAAGAGATTTTAAACACGCTTACTTGTAACAATAGGCCAACAACTTTATCTGTCATCCAACACTTCCCAACGCGGAAATTCATCGATAAAACCGAACTTTTCATACCCAAATCGTCCCACAAGCTTAAGAATCAATTTCAGTTTTAAAAACTTTGCATCAACAATTTCACTTATACAACAAATACAAAAACAAGATGCATCCACCCTCGATTTTAAACTTAAAGGGGGAAAAAAAGCCCAATTCATGAAATTTTGCCATACCTTGAGATGCAATCGACAATCGTCCCCTTGAGCGATTACCCATTTCCTGCACAAATCTTCTCATTCTGTCTCTACCCCTTTGCCTCTCTTCTCTTCATCATGCATAGCATACTACAATGAGTTCTTAATCATAAGAAGGCGTGAATTTTTTGAAGGATCAGCAACGAGGGGAGGAAAAAAAGGGGAGAAAATTTTCATGGGCACCTGAGATTCTGCAAATTCTAACACTGATCTCACACACACACCCATTTTACGTGATCTTATGGATAAATTTTCAGAGATTTAATTCGTGGGAATTCATGAAAAATCCTTTTTTTATTTGTTTCCTGAAGTTCTCACCAATCTCTCTCCTTTCTTCTGTGTTCTGTGCTGTCCAACGCTTAATCAGCTTTCAAAAATTTTGGCTTTTGTCGTTTTTTCTGAAAAATTATCCTAATTTCTTCGTTCCTGTGGTGGAAGAAGGGTAGATAGCAATAGGGAAAGAGACTGGAGAAATAAGGCAGGTGAAATAGAGAGCGAGAGGATTGTTTTTTGCTTCAAGTTTGAATGCATATGTCAATGTGGTCAGACAATGACTGCTTTCTTCAGTATTTAACCTTTTTTAATTTTTTCCACAAGCAACGTACGGTTTATATTCTGAGTATTTAATTTGCATGCACTGCATTTATTTCAATCTATGAAGGCTAATCACAAATTCCTGTATCCTCAACAATATCTCACAGTATGAATCTTATTTTTATATAATACAGGAAGATTCAGCTATCTACAAATATGAGGCTACATACATACATCTAACGCCTATATTATTTTATCTGGCACCTATACATTTGAGGCCCTGTTTTTTTTTTCGTAGGTCCTTTTGAATTTATCAACCTCAACTCACCTCAACCTACTTCAATCGGCTTCAATCCACCTGAAAAAAATATCAACTTCAACACACTTAAACCTACTTCAATCCATTTCAACCAACTTCAACCCACTTATTTATAATTACATTCTCATTATTTTAACCTACTTCAACCCACCATAAAAAAATATATCAACTTCAACCAACTTGAACCAACTTCAACCCACCTCAAAAAAAATATCAACCTTAACCCACCTTAACCAACCTTAATCTACTTCACCCTTTTACTTACGAAAAGAACAGACCCTGACACCTATATTATTTTCATATAATATATGAAAATTCAGACATAGACAGTCTTACGGTTATATCCTACATACACCTAAATTTTCTCAAGTTTTGTAAAAGCAAGATCTACATTCGAAGTTGTTGTTATTGAAAATAAAACGGAATCTACATTAAGGGCCTGTTCTTTTCGTGGGTAAATTGGGTGGGTCAAAAGGGTGAAGCGGGTTGAAGTTGGCTGAGGTGAGTTGAGATAGGTTGAAGTTGGTAATTTTTTTTTAGGTGGGTTGAAATAGGTTGAACAGGGTTGAACTGGGTTGATGTAGGTTGAAGTGGGTATATTTTTTATGTGGTGGGTTGAAATGGGTTAAAATAATGAGAATATAATTAATGTGTGATAATTTATGAAGTTATCCAAATTTTGTTAAATTTTTGTTTTTTGTTTTTAATTTTCATTTTTTATTTTTTTGATTTTTAATTTTTCATTTTTCATTTTTTAATTTTAATTTTTTTGTTTTTACTTTTTATTTTTATTTTCTCATTTAATTATTATTTTTTTTT